>OY293416.1:44383284-44987450 GCA_958502065.1 Chrysolina americana
AAGGTGTCAGTACATGAACATTTTATATTCAAGATGGTTTTATTCTGTTTTACTGAGTCCTTCAAATAACCTTCAGCAACAGCAGTTGGCTTCCAGCCTCCAAGACCTTTATGTTGGTTATCCGTTCGCATGAATCTGCTAGAAACGTTGCAGAGTAGGTAGCGATCTCTGCCGGCATTTTACCAAATGTGTTCACAACTACGCACTGAACAGAGCATTTGTGCATTTTTTATAATTGATAGAAAAACGACGGTAAGTGGTGATAGGAGGCCGTAATTTCGCATATTTGCTATAGAGCTTCAAAAAGGTTCCATTATTCATATCATCAAATATAACAAAGGATCTTGAAGTATGGTTTTTCGAATTTCCACAATAATTAAGTAGGTTTCCTTCATCTTGCATATCGTCCCAGCGAGATTATCTGCGAAGAGCACCGGCAAGAACTAAAACGGACCTACACTTTAAAAACAGATTATGTAAGAATACATGATTTAATTTGAGATATTCGATGCCATGATCAGTCAAGTGAATTTACATTTCGAAATGTAAAATATTGTAACTTTACAAGCTAGCCTGTATTTTTTTACATATTGTTACGATTTGCTAAATAATAATGCCGAGCACACTTCTAAACTGTTTATATTCTAACTTCACCAAAAACATACAACTACTTCACTGACTAATTAAACAATTAGATCTATACAACAATACGACTAGCTGAATATTCCAAACACTTATATATTTCTTCAAAAACTGCTTATCACTTCTTCATAAATTTCTTAATCATAACTTAACTTCCAGTGATATGTCTCGCCTTTAAATACTCAAGTATTGTAACCAGATGCTTCGCGAATCCGCTAGAGATTACTGACGACGTACTTCCACCCAAATAATAATCTCTTCTTGGAAATGATTATCGACGATACGCTTGCGAGTCGACTCAGCGGCGCAGCTAGAGGGCTTTTATCAATCTCGTAACATTATCCCCTTCTCAATTTTGATCAAACAATGTGTCGTCTCCATTATAACGTTTGAGTCTTTCTAGGTGAACGACCTTCATTTTCGCTCTCGGGCTGCGTTGAATCCTAAGACCACGTCGTTTATTCTCTTTACTATCGTATAGGGTCCTTCCCAATATGGGGTCAATTTGGGAGACACTCTTACGACGAGGGTTGTACAGCCATACTCGATATCCTTCTTTAATTCCACCAGTATTGACCTTAAGATCGTATCGAGCCTTCATTCTGTCACTGGTTATCTTCAATCATTTTCTTCCAAAATCGTGGATCATCCCATTCAAACTATCTCGTAGTTCATCTGCATAATCCTCCTCAATCCTTCAGCTCTTGGTGATCCAAACACCAAATCACAGGGTAACTGAAGTTCTCTCCCGAAGATATTGCTGGCTGGAGCTTCAACCCATTTGCTAAAGTAATCCATGACAACGAGGATGTAATTGTTGCCATCATTCGTCATCGGAAACGGTCCTGCTCCTCTCCTCTCCTCTCGATCTTGTCTTGGGACCTTTGCTTGCTTCACACTTCGGACATCTTCGACACCATCTTTCTACATCTTCACGACATTGGACCCAGTAAAACCTCTGTCGTATTTTATCCAAGGTCTTATTCACTCCAAAATATCCACCTGATTTGCTGCCATGAATCTCCTCCTAGACATCACTTATTCTTGACCTATCACAACCAATTGAGAAATCACTTTTCTGCCGTCGGCCGATTCCCAAGCTCTCTTCAATAGACCATTCTCAACAATCAGGGAATCCATTGTGCCCACAATGCCTTGAAAGTTGGTGTCCGTAAGGAGATTTCCTTCCAGGTGGGTCTTTTTGCTCCACTTTCTTTCCATTGTAGAATATCCACAATGCTTGGATCACTTTCTTGGTCCTGTCTCATTTTCGCTCTTGTCCAATTGTCGTCAACCATTAATCTCACTTGGTTGATTCCTTCGCGTTGTTAAATTCGCTCACAATGCTCACAGGTATCCGAACAAGGTCTTCTGGGCAAGGCATCTGCGTTGTTGTGCAATCGTCCTGGTCAATGTCTTATCTTGAAGTGATACTGGTTCAACTTCTCAATCCACCTTGCTACTTGTCTTTCAGGGGTCTTCATCTCGAGTAGCCACTTCAAAGCTGCATGGTCTGTTCTAATGAGGAAGACTCTTCCATATAGATATTTGTGGAAGTGGTCTACAGCCTTGATTATTGCCAGTAGTTCCTTCCTCGTTACGCAATAATTTCTTTCTGGTTTGGTCAGTGCCTTGCGGTGAAACTCAATTACTTTTTCCTGGCCATTTTGCTTTTGTGATAGTACGGCTCCAATCCCATAGTAACTGGCATCTGTGTCACTTCAGTTGGACCAGACGAATTTGACTCGGTCTTCTGTCAACTTATGTAGGGGTGCCGCAATATCAGCGAATCCTTCTACAAACCGACGGTAGTAGGCGCAGAGACCTAGGAAGCTCCTCAATTCATGTTTGTCTTCAGGTCTTGGCCAGTCTTGGATCGTCTGTTCGGATGCCGTCTGATGACACTGTGTGGCCCAGAAAATCCACTTCCTTCTGGAATAATGAGCATTTCTGAGGATTCAGTTGGCATTGAGGTTGGCATTCCTGAATCGTTGCAGTACTTCTCGTAAATTGTGCAGATGTTCTTCAAATATCTCTCCCATGACTAAAACGTCGTCGAGGTATACTAGACGAGTATTCCAAGTGAGCCCTTGCAGGACCAGCTCCATAAGTCTTTCGAATGTTGCTGGAGCATTGCACAATCCAAAAGGCTTAACAGTAAACTGATAAAGTCCGCTTCTAGTTGAAAACGCTGTCTTCTCCTTATCGTCTTCATGTATGCCCACTTGCTAATACCCGCTTGTCAGATCTAGGGTAGAGAACCAACGTGAATCTGCTGAAGTTGTTAATGTGTCGTCTATCCTTGGTAAAGGGTAGCTATCCTTCTTCGTAACATCATTAAATTTTCTATAATCCACACAGAATCTCTTAGATCCGTCCTTCTTAGAAACTAACACAACAGGTGCAGACCAAGGGCTCGATGATTCTTCAATCACACCATCTTTCATCATCTTGTCAACAAGCTCTCCCATCTCTTGTTGTTTGGCAAATGGAACTCTTCTTGGTGGTTGCCGAATCGGATGGGCTTGGCCAGTATCGATCCTGTGTTTGACCAGGTAAGTACTTCCTGTTGTTGTTGAATCAAAGATGTCGCTCTCACTTCTGATGAAATTTTTAGCAGCTCTCAATTCTTCTGTCGACAAGTGTTCAAATGATTTTTCAAGAATTGTCATAACACTCTTTGAGGCTTCCTTTCATTCCTGGTGGTCACCTGAATCATAGTTTGCTACCCACGAAATAGGTTCACATATTCCATATTTAGTTGTTATTTCTTCGGGATACACGTTGGCAACTCTCACAGGAATAGCATGTTTTGTCTTTACTAGGGCTCGTGCAAGAACCAAATCGCTTGGCAATTCAACACATGGCTGTACTATTCCAACGCAGCACCCAGGGTCTCCATCTAATGTAGCAGAAACTACTCTCTCCGAAAATCCAGGAATTTTAATTATGATGAAATGTTGTATTAATTGTGGTTCTTAGTTGAAGTCACGAACTTTGGACACCCCACTCCTCCTTCCCTCACCTAACCCCAATTCTCAAGAGCTAACTTTCTGATGGAAGCCAACCATACCTATTCACACCATTTTGGTATTGATATCAGTTACTTTTCGGATCGATATCCCCACGTTCCCCTACATAATTATCCCAGGACAGGAAGAAAAAAAGACGTAGTCCTTTCGTGAAAAAAATTAATGTAATTAACAATATTAAGTTATTCTCAAGGCATATATTATATTGAGAAATAAAGATATTATAGCTAATCATAGTGGGTGGGTACTCATTTGTACTCATTACATTTCCTGCCGAGATTTCTTAGCCGCTGGTTCTGCTCGTAACAGCTCGTCGTCCTCCTGAGCGATAAGGCTGTCAATGATGTCGCTGTCGTCGTTGTCTTCCAATATTTCTGGTGAGTCTTCCTCGATCAAATCATTTGCGGGGGCGTTTTCGCAGAAGTGGCCTGTGCAGTGCTTGCACATTGCTGAGCATCGGAGACCTGCTTTCTTGCTGCTACAGCCTTTGCTGGAAACAATATGGAGGATGTCATCCGGCGCAGCATTTCTGGTTGTGGGGATTGGTAGTACCCCTCGTGTGGTTAGGCTCCAGCCCCGTACTGATGGGAGGAGATCATTGCCCAAACATGCCTGTACTTGCTGGTAAGTGCGGAGGGAGTGGTACTTGGCAGCGTCCCTTGTTGGTGGTAGGCGCGCTAGTTGTAACTTAGCCTTCGTCACTAATCGTGTGAATAATTGGTACCTTAGGTCGTCGAGATTGTCTCTGTCAATTTTGCCTGGATAAACTGCTACCAGGAACTTTTCTCCAGCATCGCTGATCCGCTGAGGAGTAACGTTTGGTGTGAGAAACGGGGCCACTACTGCAGAGAGGGAGGTATTCTTTATGTAGGTACTGCAAATTTTCTTCTTCCCCAATCCAAACGGTGCTGAAGTGGTATCACAACCACTCATTGCGTGAAGGAAAAGTATGTCCTTGGGAGGCAAGGAACTTGGCGAGTAGAGGACACTGGAACCACTGCCTCTTCCACTTTTTTGAAGGTAGATGTTTTTTGTAGACGTAGCTAATGCTGTCAACAGTATGTCCACATCTTATGCAGTAATTATGACGTTGTCGAATTCGCTGGCCTTGGATATGGCTGTGTTGACGATCATCACGTCGGCGTCCTCATATGCCTGCTTCACTTCGATGCTAGCATCCGTCATTCGTGTCATCAACATCGAAATGAATGCGCTCTTATTATGATCGTTTGCCAAGAACTTTTACTGTGCTATGGTCACCATGGTAGATGAGGAGAACACGACTTGGGTTGCTGATTGTAATGCAGAACGGCGAGCTCCTTTTGCGGCTTTGGTGCTTTGATAGCCTGCGTTAGTATAGATGATGTACGTAGAGCATATCATCTCGAATGTGGTTCTGGGAGTTTTGTTCCACAACACTTTATGTAGCAGGTATCCTCCATCAATCACGTTACATTTCCTGTTGCTAAAGTTGACTTCGTCTATGGGAGTGAAGAGTGGGAACATTGCAGACTTCGTTCCCTTGCGCATTCCCTCCTCACTAAAGAGTGACATAGGGAAGGGTGCGAGTTCAAACTTGAATAGTTCTTTCAGATCTTCTTCAGATTTTTTGGCAATGCAGACACGCTGGAAGGGAGTGAGAGGATCGACAGTGAATTTTTTACCAGCAATTTTCAACGAGCAAGAAACGGAAGCGAGAGTCACGACTTTATCCTTCCGTTTCAGTTTCAATTCTTCAAAATTTTCTCCTACTCGTCAAGACCAATGATTCCTGTGCTCAGAGAAACTATCGCCTGAATGTGAAGGAATGGGTGATGTTCAGTGAACCATGCGCGAAGTTTCCCAATGTCCATGTTGTCTCTGACTACTCTGGTTGGTCTCCATGCTGTTCAGATGACTCTGAGCGAACATCAGTGAACGATTCTATTTGTTCACAAATGCTTTGAAGGCACAACATCCCCAATGTTCATCTAGCAAGCACAGAATCGCTTACACCGCGTCCACGAGTGAGTCCTCCATAGCTCTTCATAGCCCGCATGAGTACCTGCTCAATACTCATGTCAGACCAGATGCCCGACCAAAATTTTTCCCATCGACGAATGGTAAAGTAGCCATCTGTGGTAAACCTCATATATTCGTGAGTATCCATCCTGTCCTGTGAGGTGACCATATCTTGGTAATAGAGAAGAGCACTTTTGGCATAATTCAGGTGTCCAGCAGCGTGAAAGTACGGTATCATTTCCTTGACGCAATCTAGATGGAGTTTCCGATCACCCATTCTTTCAACTTTTATGAAGTTCTTCAGCAGCGTACACAATCGAAAATATTGGATCCATAGAGCAGCCGTTGGCCCTCTTTTTTCAATAGTGGTCAGCATCTCTGCTGTAGCTGATCACACAGCCCGACAGTCTCTTGTCCTTGGGAGGAACGACTTGACACCTGGTGGGCAAGCATGGGTGGAGGTTACCTAAAGTTGGTGATTTCAAGTAGGAATTATAATAGCAACTACATTTCATCATAATTCTTGTACAACAGAAAAAATTGGGTGGAATTCTGCATTTTGTGGCGAAATTTGAAAAATTACCCATTCTTCAAAGCGCCATATCTCGGTAACAAATTGACACACAAACATGTTTGGGGCTACAAATTCGTAGGGAATTTGAAAACGACGTTTTTGCTGTAGAACGTAAGGCAAAGTTATTGAGGAAAAACCACATCAAGGTCGAAAAATTTGCAGTTTCCCTCCCTACTTTTTTAGCACAGGGTCCTCGAGGTCCAAAACTTGAGAAAATGTTAATCAACCATCCTTGAACAACATCTCAAAGTTTCATTATCTTCAGACCTTTTTCTATCTGAAACTACCTGTCGACTGAACTAGTTGCTAATACTCTTCTGACGTGTCGGTCGCAGGGTCCTGTGTTGGTGTTATCTCCCATCACAATATCTCGATCAAGGTTCGTCAAAGTGTGACCGAAATAACGTGGGCAAATCCGAATAAAAACAAAAGTTTCAAGTGTAAACCAAGTAAAACTTTGATCACTTAAAATTCATGTCAAGTTGAGGTCCCTTGGAACATTTCCAAATCTTACGTTACAAAACAGAGTTTGCCTTTATGACATATATTTACTTACCTTCGCTATGAATGACGCAGAACACGAGCGGTTGCGAGACATTCGATTTTAGTGTTCATTCGTAGCCTAGAATACAAAATGAATGAAGCGAACTCTTGAATTGAACTGCATTGATAGAAATGACGTTCTTTACAGACGGTCCAAACCATTAGAGTATTTTTCATTGAGATAGTAATAGAGTGACCGTAATCAGCGAGTCACCCTGGATTGCCACGACGAAAAATAGTAATAACCGTCCTCTACCCGAATAGGATACGCTTCTGGCTATACAATCTATGATTGTTTATGAGGGAGTATTATTAATTGCCAGTTTGAGAACACCAGTGCTTGCTTGATTTGAACATCAAGAAAATTCTTTCGGAAACACTTTCCACTAGACATAGGTAATGATATGATAGATATTATGAATTACTCTATTGCCTGGTGACACCACCTAACTGTAGTGCTGTGTCCATATTTCACTATTTAGTCGAAACCTTCTGGATACCTTTCCTCCCACTTTCTCCTCATTTACAGTTTTTATCCCAATTGTGGGTTGTATTGATGATCGAATGTCCACGGATAGAATATTCCGACAACAAAATGACTCTTCATTCGTACTTCAGTACACAGGAAACATTTGAGTTTCAGTTTTGCAAAAATTTGAGAATTTAATAAAAACATCAATGTTGTTAACAATGTTTTCGTAATCCCTCCCATACTGTTATTTTGATTTAACGTTATTCACATGACAATTGAAAAGTTAATGTTTACAGTCTCCGTCCGTTATGATTTTTTAACGGCCAGCGGCCGTTTAGAAATCACTTGTTCAAATATTTTAACACGATATCGGGATTTTTCTGTAGAATTATGAGGTACGTGGTTTGTTCTTTCCTCGGAATCAAAATGCAACCTTTCAGCGGGATTACGAAAAGTCTTGAACGACACACGGCCGATACGCAATTAACTGATTCGATTGTTATAATCCTCTGCTGCGCCTCAGATTATAATGTTCAACCTCATCCGTTATTTGCTACATATCGACCTTGTAAACTATTTCTTAATGCCATACTGTTATTTAATTTAATTTAAGATTTTTCTGAAGAATTATGAGGTACGTGGTTTGTTGATTCCGAGGAAAGAACCAAACACGTACCTCGCAATTCTACAGAAAAATCACAACATCGTGTTAAAATATTTGAACAAGGGATTTCTCAACGGCCACCGGCCGTTAAAAGTAAACAGGTAGAATTAAAACTTTGCAGAAGAGTCTATAGAAAGAAAATAATAATAATAGTAATAAAACAAAAATAAAATCAATAAAGGCGAATCCTACAACTTTATCTATTAAAAAAAT
The DNA here is from genome assembly GCA_958502065.1 of Chrysolina americana. Taxonomy (NCBI): domain Eukaryota; kingdom Metazoa; phylum Arthropoda; class Insecta; order Coleoptera; family Chrysomelidae; genus Chrysolina; species Chrysolina americana. The sequence continues at coordinate 44,391,426 of OY293416.1, forward strand.
ATAAGAAATAGCTCTATTGAACTATATACTCGTATCGTAAATTTATGACTATAATTAATGGGTTATCAAACTCAGCCTAACGGCCACGTAACATGTATCTTTATAATACTTATATCGTAAATATCTAATCTAGTTGCCGTCTTTTCATTGAAAGAAAATCTCTATTTTTTCCTGTTATCAAAAATTGAGGAAAATCTATGGAATGATAATTTCGCAATCATGAGGTATTTTAAAATAAAATTGGTTTACAATATGACATTTTGACTCTGAAAAGTTTGGATAAATTACAGTTTTCCAAAGGGCTAAGACGTGTGTGTGTGTGTGTCGACCGTCAGACGTGACCTAAATTGATGTTTATTTGATTAGTCAATACAACAAATTGTTTGTTCAAAGTATAGCTACGTAGTTCAAAGTAATCCCATTTTACGGTACCCGATTCACATATCAAGTGTCTTACATTTAAAGCTGCTTTTTAGCGTTGAACCGCATTCAATAATGTTTCAAAAACTTATTCAATTTTACGTCATGGACGTGACTATCGCGAGGACGATATGTTAAAACATTCCGTCTATGACGTCATTGTTTCAACGCTTAAACGCAAAGTTTTTAAAAAGGACCAAATAATTTTGAAAAAGTGGTACGCCAACAAACAGCATATGATTTAATAGTCGTAGGATGTGTTCATTATATTTCTTATAGAATAAAATAAATAGTTACCCACTAGTCCTTTTGACATTTGTTTTTGAATTTATTGACGAAACGCAAAACAACGCAAATTCCCCAAATTCACTCATTTATTATTTCCATAAATATATTAATTTTCCATAAAATGCAATATGTCTACTAAATGAATGTGATGGAATGTTTCTCTGTTCATCACTGCGTTTGTCATTCGGTATATTTTAATCACGGTCGAGATAATTTGTTTTTATAAACAGACTACATATAACATATAACCAGCAATTTTCTTGGAAGCCGATCAGATAGATAAACAGAGACAAAGCAGTGTATATCAAACAATTTATCTCTCACTTGTATTTACAAGCATATTTCCCAGAATTGAATTGATGTCTTATTTTCCTCACGAACGCTGTTTTTCATGTATTTTCTACAAATGTGAAATTAGATTCCCTTCCGTTGGATACTGTTCCGATTCTTGAAGAAACAGCTGAAAACGAATAGGTAACTGAGTTCATTAGCGATTATTGATCGAGACACTTCCTAATGACGATGACTGTATGAAATTTTTGCCGACAAGAGGCACTTTTTGGATAGATAAATGAGAATAATAATGAAAGTTCATTGATTTCTATAAAATAAGTTACAAAAATTCAAAATATTGTTAAGTTAATTTCGTCTCTTTTTGTTGATCGTCACTTTGAATCATTCAGAGCTCTACTATTTGTACCGTAGAGCTCTTGCGGAGTTTTTCTTTCAAATTTGGGATTTTTGCATATATGTCCAAGAGGTGCAATTCACTATCCGTTGAGATATTAACCAGGGAAGTAGTTGTTTTCTGTTGGACATATGCCATAATATCTACGACCGAATACGAAAAAGTATGCAATGTGCTCTCGCCAGCAAAAGCAGTGAGAAACTAAGTAAAACTTGGAAATGTGGACCAAAAATATTACCTTTTGTATGATGTGCAAGAACGTGCCGCCACTAGATGTAAATACGTAAACAGCCAGAATCCCTGTCCCTCTTTCTTCATCAAAGGTGGAACCGACACCGAAGCTGGTGATTTGAAATGAAGTTTTTGCAAGACTTTCAATGGAAAATTGCAAAAATAAATGCAACAATGCACGATATGGAAGTTGAAGTGGAAGTGATTTTTTCGTGTACGCGATCACAACGTCCTTTTGAGCACGAATTATATTCAAGCTATATATATCAACGCCTCTTGAACTAACGATTAACGAAAATATGTTGCAATAATGCCCCAGTAAACACTCATCCGACCAAAAAATTACAGACTCTGTACCCGGTGATAATGTACGTAGAACCACAAAACAAACAATCATAGAAAATTCTTAGGCAGAGGATAAGGTGTGCCATCAAAACATAGGTGTTTTCACTTCAGTGACGTATCTCCGGAGGTTGGCGAACAGAAAAATGTTATAAATCATCATAGATTGTTCTAAAGCCTACGGGTGTTTTTCCACATGAAGTTTGTTTTCCAATTGTTTCATCAAGGTGCAGATAAATGCAAAGATATCCAACACTTAACAGCAGGATTAGGCCAAGACTAACATTACATCGAAGGCAAATGTCTGCATGACATCTTTGTAACAAAAATTGTTATTTTTTTTACGAATCCTCTTGATTTCTGAAGAAAACCCTCAGAAATGCATCTTGCATGAACAAGAAAGATCCAGGTCCTATAGTTTACGTGACAGTGCATTCCGAACCACTTTGGCTCAGTGGTAAAGTGGTTCGAAATAGGTATTTAAAATATAACACAGCTGCTTCTCAGGGGGCGTATGTAGGTAGTAACACAGCCTACCTATAAATAACATAGCCTCTATAAATATTTGAAAAATAAAATCTGTGTTTACAAAAGTATTGTTTTTAAGAAATAAATTTTCCCTAACTTACTGTATTCTGAATTTGCCTATCTGAAAAATAAACGTTAAAAATGAGTAAATAATAGTTATTAATGAAAATATAAGTATTCTTTAGTTCTTTTGAATTTATTTCTTGAAGTAACTGACAAAATTAAATAGTTTTTTTTTTCAAAACAACAGTCCTATAATTGCAGTAACTATTGGAACAAATTGATTAGTTTGCCCTTTAATAGAGCTTTACAGGCGGTGGAAGGTTAAAAACATTGAGAAACGAATTTCTTCAACAAAATTAACATTTCAATCAATACATAATACATAACATATGTATACAATCAAATCGTACATCATAATAGATCACTTCATTAATCACCGCATCATAACATCAAACAAGAATAACAGCAAATCGATATTGTGCTATGAGAACGTGATCCCACATCAACATATCCCGTTTTATACAAAGTGGATAATTTTCTGACTTCTGCATGGTAGACTTGAAAAATTCATTAGTTCTTATCCGATGACATCTGAAGTCACGTTAGTCAATATGTCGGGCACGTGAAAATAAAAGAAATCAAGACCTTGGAAATTCTAGGACAAGCTGTATTGTGGTGGTTTATTGCACTCATATTTCAAAGATTATTATAATTTAAATATTGCAATGAACTGTTTTGGCTCTCAACTCAGCTCTGTCAATTCAAGATCAAAACAAAGAAATTTGTAAACTCTCATGAAATCACTGACTGTTTAGGTAATTCGAAAATATCATGTGTGTGTGTGTAACATGTGCTATCGGAGTGTGCTGTGCATTGAGTTCAGGCTAAGGAAACGTCATGCAGCAAACTTCAAATTATTATTATTATGTGAAAGAGATTAGATAATATATTAGGTGAAAAACTTACTGTGTTTGTATAATTTTTTTCTTTTCTTTTATACAACTTCTGCATAGTAGATTTGAAAAATTCATTAGTTCTTATCCGATGACATCTGCAGTCACGTTAGTCAATATGTCGGGCACGTGAAAATAAAAGAAATCAAGACCTTGGAAATTCTAGGACAAGCTGTATTGTGGTGGTGGATTATTGCACACATATTTCAAATATTATTATAATTTAAATATTGCAATGAACTGTTTTGGCTCTCAACTCAACTCTGTCAATTCAAGATCAAAACAAAGAAATTTGTAAACTCTCATGAAATCACTCACTGGTTTAATTCGAAAATAACATGTGTGTGTGTGTGTAACATGAGCTATCGGATTGCGCAGTTCATTGAGCTCAGGCTAAGGAAACGTCATGCAGAAAACTTCAAATTATTATTATTATGTGAAAGAGATTAGATAATGTGTTTGTATAATTTTATTCTTTATCAAGTATACTATTCCACTGAATCATTATTGTGATAGTTGATAGTTGGCAATAATGAAAATATCCATTTTTTTTGTTTCAGGTAAGCTGACGTTCACGTAGATTATTATAGCTCGGTAAGACCCATAAGTAGTCACCTTCTTGAAAAATATTGTGTCAAGAAATAATAAATGAAGTTCATTATTCGAAAATATAATAATCCAAATCAAAAACACATTATTTATCTTTCATACAGAAGATTAAATTATCGTTTCTTATGACAGTTTATTTTTGCCTACTAAAATCAATAAAGTTAAACACAAGTTGGGCGGTGCTTATTCTAATTATATATTGCGTTTTCAAATAAAATTTATTTGGATAACAGATGTTATAGATTATTCTTAAAATTTCATAATCGAGGGTACGCATACTTCATTGATTTTTATTCCTACAGGTCGTCATTTAATAATGTATAGAGGTCAAAATGATATTTATAAACAGATTTCAATCGTCAGATTGGAATCTATTAAAGAACGTATTTACACACAGAAAAATATTCATTTCAACGCATAATCGTGTCGGAATTCACACAATTTTTCATCAAATTCGAGGAAAATATCGAAATATTATGTGAAAAATAAGTTCGTTACCATTTCAGAATATTTATTATTTCATTCTTTGAAATATCGAAATTGTTATTTGGCAATTATTTCGATCATACTTTAGTAAATTATACAGTGTTACTTCGATTGAAATGATTTTTTATTATTTTACGTTTCAAATAGTTTATATCGATATTACGTTGAAATCTGTCCACCCAAAAACTTATAAGGAAATAAAATTCGAATGAATTATATACCGTTCAATCAAGTGTTATGAATGTCCGAATATATCACTAGATTCAGAAAGTTTGGAATAATCACTAATCAGAATTTTATCTAAGTGTATCAATATCAATAACAAATCAATTTTATTGTATTAATATCACTCTTAAAGCAATAAAAGGATAAAAAAGACCTCACTGCTGAAACAAACGTATCAAGTTCTGCAATTCACACAGTTTTCACAAGAGTATCATGCAATATTTTTGGACAGAACAGAAAATTTTTACATATCTGGTATAAATCATTCGAATTTTAAATCAACCTATTCACAGGGTAAGCGTGTCTTAAAACGATGTTGGTTGCTGTCGTTTATTTACATACAAGTATTGTTACTTTGAGGTAATTCAATTCTCATTAAAGAAACGACAATATCGAATATTCTGAAGCATCCGATATACAGGGTGTTTAGGAAGTACTTGTACAAACTTCAGAGGGGATATTTTTACGAATTTCAAGATAAAAGTTTGTATATATCGTTTCGGAGATACAGGGTATTAAAGTTGAAATTTTATTTTCAATTGTTTTGAATAACTTTTTCAAAAAACCTAATTCATGAAAATAATTTGGAGTGAACGGAGTTTTATCGATGTGAGTAATCGGAATTTGGTATTAATTTTTATATAAATCTCAGAGGGAGCTGCGTACGCTATCATTTTTTATTTTGATTTGCCCTAACTATTTTGACAAGAAACTTTTGAAATTTTCCATATTCAAATCATAATCCTACTTTCTTGCTGAAGAATTTGTGAACCTGAAGTTCTCATACATGAACTAGAGCATCTGGAAAACACTTTCGTGGCTAATGGATACACAAAATGTGAAATCAGACAAGGAATACAACCCACAGCACACAATAGAAAAGAGAACTCCAGCCCATAGGTAAAGCATTCTTACCCTACATACCCAGGATAACTGGCAGAATAGGCCGACTACTCAAGAAAGAGAACATCAAGACCATTTACAGACCCACGAGAAAAATACAGGAATATCTCAGATCTGCAAAAGACAAACGGGACCCACTCTCCACTTCAGGGGTTTGTCGCATTCCTTGCACCTGTGGAAGCGTGTATTTAGGAACTACGAAGCGGTCCATTAATACAAGAATCTCCGAGCATAAAATTAAATCTAATTTTTTTTTTGTACTTTTGACACCCTATATCTCAGAGGGGATGCGTTTTAGGACATACCTTGATGGGAACTTTTCACCTCAAAATGAGGTGAGGAATCTGCAGTTGGAGTTTGTCTGTCTTATTCTGACTCACCCTGTATAATTTGAGAATTAGAATAATACAGACTTTTGACAGTCTCGATCCCAAGGAGATCAAAATAGTCCGGGAGCCAGCGACATTTTTCAATGTCTTATTTGATAAAGATTGGTTCATCTTTTTATCTGTCTTAATACTATTGCCTATCGACAAAATCTACTTTGGCCACCTCGATCGCGGGACACCGCTATCAGCAGTTTGGGTATCTATGTTGTTGAAAATGCAACGCAATCTATTGAAAGTAGAATAATAAAATGTTTGAACAAAAATGGTGGTCACGTTGAACATTTATCTTCTGCCAATATTGTTCTTATTCATTAATAATAATTTGTTTTGTGCAATTGAATTTTTCTGTCTTTTGTGTCCATGGCTTACTTCAAAAATTCTTATTGAATAACTTGATAGAGGTTGAGATGTGGTAAAGTAAAAGCTCAAGTAACTCATCCTAAAATTAAATTTCCTTTCGAATGGTTTAAAAAAAGTAGATGCCATTTGACAATTTTTAGTGCGACATTCGAAAATCGCCGGCGCCCATATGGTAAAAATGGAAACCAGGTATTAACATGGACTACTTACCAGCTAACTGCTCCACAAATTTGGTTTCCTGATTTTGAACGGTTTGCGAGCCATGCATTTTTTCCTAAACTACCGCGGCTGTAAATAGAAATATAATAAGAAAACCAAAATGTAGGTTTCCATTCAAAATAAGAAAGTTGGTACGGACTTTCGACATTCATTGTAGAACTAAAAATATTTTAGGTAGAACGGTCATGATCGATTATGACAGTATAACAAACTTTAAATTTCTAGTCTAGTTATAAGTTGAAAAACTTCTAATGCCAGCCTACGTAAATCACCCTGTATACTAGAGTAAACATATAGACATTGAGAAGAAAGCTTAACATTTTTAACAAAATGTAAATGGTTACTTTCCGAGTTGTACATACTCATCTAAAGGAAAAAAGCAAGCTAATAATTAATGATTTTTCATTTTTCCCATTTACCGATGGATAAATTGAATTGCTTGTAGCAGAATACCGTGAACTGTAGGTGGAATTCACTCCCTGTGTGAGTCATGTGGGAGGGTAGATTTGGATTAACGGTAGTTATGGCCCAAAGAAGGGTGATTGCTAGGTATCACGCATCCAAACAGTAGGTTACGCCTTCTACTGATATAATTACCTGACGGGAATTGTCTCCAACACTGGACAATCATATTTTTCATTAATGGGATGATTGTCGTGGAGAATATCGTTATTCGGTAAATCTTTGGTTAGAGAGAGCATCCAAATTAAAAAAAAAATTTGGTACTTGCACGAGAAATTCAAATGAAATTTTTGGCGGTCACAAGATATTGGTCCATTTTATTGTAAAACTTTACCACTTGTCAAATTGAATTTCTGATATTGAAAATACACAAAGTTTGTTTTCCTTTCATTCAAAACACCAAAATGATAAAATGATTTTCGCCCCATCAGATTTAATTGTCAGAGGGGTCGAAACTTAAAGAGCCAGGTGTATACATGATATTTCGACACATGAAGTACCGTAAAAACCATACCATTATTTCTGTCGAATTCCACTACATCTCAAATTGTAGTTGATAATCCACAACACAAGAGAAAAATAAAGAAATGATTGTCACCCCTTCAGATCTTGTGTCAGAGGGGTCCAATCATAAAGAGTCAGATGTATTCACGACATTTCGTCAAATAAAATACCGTAAAAACCGTACCATTCGTTCTGTCGACTTGCACTACATATCAAATTAATAAAATACCGTGAAAAACGTACAATTCATTCTATGGACTTGTACTACATATTAAATTGTTGATAACAATCCACAAAATGAGAGGGGGATAATGAAATGACTGTCACCCCTCCAGATTTATTTGTCAGAGGGGTCGAAACATAAAGAGCCAGGTGTATACATGATATTTCGACAAATAAAGTACCGTAAAAACCGTACCATTATTTCTGTCGACTTCCACTGCATCTCAAATTGTAGTTGATAATCCACAACACAAGAGAAAAATAAAGAAATGATAATCACCCCTCCAGATTTTCTTTCAGAGGGGTCGAAATTTGAAGAGTCCGATATGTTCATGAAAATTCGACAAATTAAGTACCGTAAAAACCGTACCATTCGTTCTGTCGACTTGCACTGCATATCAAATTGTTGTTGATAATTTATAAACTGAATAATGAAATGACTGTCACCTCTCCAGACTTTTCAAGTTTCGACCCCTCTAACAAAATTTTTGGAGGGGTAACAATCATTTAATTAAGCCTCTCTTATTTTTTGGATTATTACCAACAATTTGATATATAGTGCAAGTCGACAGAACGAATGATATGGTTTTTACGGTATTTTATTTATCAGTATATCATGAATAACCTGACTTCTCAAGTTTCGACCCACAAAAAATCTGAAGGGGTGACCATCATTCTATTCCTGTTCTTCCATGAAATGGAATTATTCGATATTTTAGAATTCGTATATGAAAATTCTTTGCTAACTTCACAGATTTCGTGGATGATAATTCGTGCTAACTTCTCACCGATAAAAATTCACCCTTTTTCGAAACGTGAACAAATCATTCGAATTTCATTGTTGAACACTGAATGCCTGGTATTTTTTGTTTATGCAATGTTGGCAGTGAGATTGGGATTGTACGTATTTCGTCGGATCTACTCGGTAAGCAACGTAAATGTAAGTTTATCGGCATGTTGGGTGCGAGCGCAGCGAGCATCTGCTTTGATTACAGTTCTTATACCAATCATTGATCGGATTACCAGCAACTTGGATAGCTAGGTTAGGTTAGGTTGTGTCTGTCCCCATCTTTTACGGTAAGTAATTGGGACTATGGCCTTCGGAATCGTGTTTATTCGGGAGACAAAACTAAGTGAGTTGCGTATTTTTATTTTAAAAGCCGAGCCCGACTATCGACGAAACCCGAACAATCCCAATCTCGTTGCCAACATTGCATTAATAAAAAATACCACATGGAATTCGAATGATTTGTTAACGTTTCGAAAAAAAGGGTGAGTTTTTAAAAAATAATACTAGTTTTTTCCACTAAAAAGTGCTGAAACCAAGTAAATAAATGCGTGCGTGATGTTTTGATTGAAAGAAAAACAAATTTTGTGTATTTTGAATTAACAGAAATTCAATCTGTTAAAAGGTGGAGTTTTACAAAAAATCGGGCCAATATTTTCGAATATAATCGTGATTGCCAAAAATTTTATTGTGATTTTTTGTTCAGGAAACCAAATTACGTAAGATGCTCTAACCGAAGATTTACCTGTTATTCTCAGAGATATGTAGAAATTGGTATGGAACGGATTAATAACTAAATGTAATTTTACAAGATCTGAGTTGGTTCTCTAAATGATAAAATTCAATACAAAACTCAATAACTTTCATTTCTATTTAGATACGGTAGGTGTCTGATTACTAACCGCCAACTCATCTGCTCATTCTGGAACGTCGAAAGCTGCCCGGTGGCTTCGGACGTGTTCCTGCACTTTAATTCGTTCGTTGAGATGCTTCCATAACGCGTGGTGTTCCTGAAAGTCCGTAGAATGAATAATCTGGCGTTTGAGAACTATGCCAAACAGTCTCCTTAACGAGAATATATACAACAAAATGTAAATTAACTCATCACAGAGATCCTGTCTTTCATATACAGTGTTACCAGTATAGTCCTAATTTTTTTTTATATATAAGTATAGCTTTATTCGATGTTTGACTTTGGCATCCATTTCTACTTTGATCCCGATGAAAAATTACCCAAAAAATATTAACGTTGCATTATTTGTCAAATTTATGTTTTTTCTGGGGTAATATAACAAGACATCATTTACCAGCGAATAAATTTTTCAATTTCAACGAAAACGATTTTGTTTGAAAATTTATCGAGTTGAATTCGGAGATTTATGTCCTGAATTGAATTGAACATAAATCTTCGAATTTAACAACATGAATTTTCTAAAACAAAAATGTTTTAGTGGAAATTCCAAAATTTATTCGATTTGATAAACGACGGTCGAGTTATATTTGATCAGATTATTTTCCAAATATGTCAATTAACCAATAATATAATTATTTTTATCAAACTAATGAACATAATATGTCACACGACTTGTGAAATGTGTTGTATACGGCAACTGTCAAGAAGGACCATGCAGTTTATTCGCAAAAGGAACGAAGCAGGTTTATCAGCGAATAAATTTTGATAGATGAGGGAAATAATCCAAGAAAATTACACGGGGTTATTTAATTTCTCAAACTAGCGGAAAAAATGAATAAGAAAACATTTTTCTAAATGCAGTTTTTAGCCCATATGCAAAATTTCAACTTTATTAGATAATTTTGATTTATCGCCAATTTTTTGTAATTTGTTGCAAAATAAGACGGATACACCAATCACTACAACATACAATGAGTGATTTTTCATCAAAAATACCAACAGGAAACTGACTGTATCATGACATTAAATACAGTTCGTAGTTATATTCTGATATGTTTTGAACTCACAACTGTCTAATCAGTTTATTATTTTATAAAATTTTTAATAAAAAAAAAAACGTTTTTTCAATTGGTGTTTTGCTCATAAAATGAAAACTTATACAAAAATCTGGTTTCGCCATTGAGAAAAAAATGTAGAGAATTGAAATTGTGGCACGTAAGTATGAGTCAGTTTTGAAGGATTCGCATTCTACTAATTGTTTTCTTTCAATTAGATAGATATATATTATTCCATTAAAATAATTCAGTGATTCTAGATCTGCATTCACCAGATTCTAGCTAAGTCTTAAATATTTGAAGACATTTGTAGAAGGTGTATCAGAGGCATACATCTCAAATATCAGGGGTCACACTGTGTATCCTTGTGGAAATTCCGAAAGAATGTCAAGAGGAGACCACTTTAAATTCTTGTGGATCTTCAGAACATAATATAGAACCAAACGAGATTATGGAAGCTTTATCAGAAACAAAATATCTGAGTTTTGCTTGAATCACTAAAAATATTTATTACAGTTGCAAAATCTTAACTAATGCTATAGCTCTTCCTGAAACCTCCCAGACAATAAGATGCCAAGTTTTTTTTTTAAGTACATATACTCATTTATCAAACTGCTTCAAGAGGATTCTTTCAATAATGTTTGATTAAGCTGGAAGTATACTGATTTTGAAATCGTATTGGTTTTCCTTCAGCTGTGTTATACAGCTGCGGAAAATATTGTTACGATTTGCTAAATAATAAGCCGAGCACACAACTAAAACTGTTTATTTCTAACTTCACTAAAAATATACAACCACTCCACTGACTAATAAAACACTTAGATCTATACAACAATACAACTAGCTGAATATTCCAAATACTAATACAATAATAATAATAGCCGTCCTCTACCTGCACAGGCTATGCCTTTGGGTACACTCTATGAGTGTTTATGAGGGAGTATTATTATTATTATTATTATTATTACTTATATACTTCTTCAAAAACTGCTTATCACTTCTTCATAAAACTTGTGTATGATTTGTTGAAGCAATAATTTAAAATTAGTGTTATTATGTATATTCATCATTCAATAGGCTACACAGTTCCAACAATTTAGAAGAAATATTCACTCTTAAGATAAATACATCCTATTTCGCATAAATTGATTCTAACTAAAGATACGGTATTTCTTTCTGGGGAGTTTGTTCAAAAACGCTCCCGTAGATATGATTTTTGTTTTTCAAAAAGAGCGGTTTGGTACATGTGCAAATCAGGCATGAGAGATAACTGCAAACCCTTATTCAAGGCTCAAGGGCTCTGACAGTAGTTTCAATATTCATTTCGAAATCAGTAGGTTCAATTCATAAAAAAAAAGATTCCGTCACCACCCATATCTCTTCTTAAACCACCCGCATGCCAATTAGCAGTATTGAACTCCCTATTCCAACTAGTTTACCAGTCAAGAATTCGGTTATTCTCAATGGAAACCAAATGAATGATTTACCAGTGTGCATTAAGGAAATTGGAGTCCATAAAATATTCAGAAAGGCTGTGAATAAACTTATTGTCGAGAAGGCTTAATCCCTCCAAGAATATTTTAACGACCCATTCTAGTGATGATTACAAGGTTAAACACGATGAAAATAAAAAAAACATGTATTTTTAATTTTATGTGTCTGTGAATATATTAGCAAGTATTCATATTTATTTTAATGTGTCTATGAATGTATGCATATAGTTTTTTTGTAAAAGTTTTAATTTTTTCAGTTTATACTTGATTTCTGAGATGATTATGCACATTCTCGTTCACAAATATTCCAAACTGCTTTTGAACTACAGACTGTACTATATCATTTTGAACAAACTGTTCTATATGTATATGGACCATTTTAATTCTTCATTCGTTTATTTACTCACCTGAAATTCATACGCTTAGTCAACCAGAATTCTTTGAACAGTAATCTATTTTTGCATTGAATAATATCTAAAACGATCTGTAAAGTCATTTATTGCAATTAAGTAGAAGCTTTACACGGTATCGAGCAATTTCTTTCAGCTTGGATGTTTCTGATACAGAGGGTATTCAACGTTTCCAGTGACATTTTTTTCTGCTAGCACTCTTGAGCACTCTACCCTCATCATTGAAGGCAAACATTTCTGAGTTTACTGAAATTGTTAGACTTCAGTTTTTTCTTTATCGGTTTTAAATTTGGGGTTAGCCATGAAGCGGCAAGTTTGGATATTATCGAATATAAGGAATAATCGAATTATTGAATAATTCTTAGTTCTTCGTCATTTATCGCCATGAAATGATAAACAACATTTTAGTATCTGTAAACCTACCATAAAATTATATAAGTATTGTTACACTTCGATTATCATTGTCATTACTTAACATTTATTTGTAGTTGTTATTCTTGATAATTTTGAATCATTACGGTTATCAAAATACGAAACGACCTTGTTTTCAGTCGTTAGCGCTATCAATTTCCGGTTCTCGTACATTGCAAGTTATGGTGGTTTGTATTTTGAATAATATAGCACTAATCTATCATTCTTCTGAATTCAGAATATAAAGCCTTAGTTTGTTTTCTACGCTTCGGCTCACACATATCGGACTCAAATCTTCTCTTTCAAATTGAATAATTGTCCGTATAATGTAGGTGTGTATAATTCTCATACAATTAAATAGGTATTTATGGATAAAAAAATTATCTCTTTCATTCATCTACCCTCGATGAAGAATCATCATCATTCAACTCAAAATAACTTTAACTTCCATAAGAAAAACCTTTTGGTTTTCTTTGCTTTTTATTCATAAACATAAACTAACCTAACGAAGATGGGGATAATGAGTGATTCTTTGGTTCATTCAAATTATATACAAAGTAGTAACATTCAAAATGATTAAGTACCAGATTAATCAAATGGACAATATAGATGATATATTGTCAATGATATCAATCAAATTCCAAACTTCAGAGTTTTCAAGACAAATCAATGAGACTTTAACAAAAATAACTTTCAAAATAAACTTCCACTTCTCGTTCTGAATCTCTTTCTCACTTCTTGGATGAACTTGTAAGCAAGAATGCTAATAGTGTTTGATTAAACTTCATTAGACAGAGATGTTTCAAAGATCATATACTGAAATCACGTTTAAGAGTAGGGTTTAGAAAATCATTGAAACCTGTAAATATTGACCTCAGATTCAAAAGGACAACTTTTATGTACCAATATTAGCGAATCCATTATATGTTACGTAAGAATAAACAAACTATAATTTTCAGGAATTGCAATGTAAATGTACACAATCGAAAACGATGATACGACAAGCAAGAAAAAATCATTGGCATTGAGAACAACTGAGAAATTCATTAGGTGATAGCGAAAAGGCGAATTAATATTAAAGAGATATTGCAGTTCATAATAACGTCAGTCAGTAATAAAGTTGTCCATATTTTGATATATACGCACGCGCAATGCGAATCTGGAATAAGGACAACCTTATTAAAATACTGCCTGCCTTTATTAGGGGACGATTAAGGCCGGATTTAAAGTTCCTTTATTTTCACTGGGTGATAATTATATGACTTTTTCAACAAAAATCGATATCGAAGCACCATTTGGTAATTCTATCATCACAATAATTGTATCATAGTATAAAATGAATTATGTAGAATGAAAAATCTGAGAAACTAGATTTCATTTATAGGTTATGAATAACGAACGTCTGTGTAAATAAGGGACGAACACATAAAACTGCATAACTGCAATATCTCTGTTCTTATAATGACAGAATAGTGCCAGTCACTATTAAAATGAAGTTGCCTTTAATACTGGCTGGCGTTATTGCAATATCTCTCTATTAAGTAAAATATAAATAGTCCAGTAACCACAGAAAAATTTGTGCTAAATCTGAAGAATGAATTGTAGCACTATATAAAACGTGGCAAGTGCTTTCTTGACATCAAGTTAAGGTAGAAAAAAAAATGTTTACCGAAATATCAGGGTGGAATATAAAATATAAAAAAGATTTTCGTAAAGTAGAATGATCCCCAGGCCCCACATCTCATTCATGAATATTATGAGAATTATGAGGATGGTTATTGAATTTTTCATTGTCATACTTGAACTACTTAGAACTTGGAAGTCTTGAGTGTGTTATTTGCAGTTTTTATATCTGTATTGCAATAAATAAAAATTCCTTCCTTTCGTGAAATACTACAAACAAACGCATTTTTTGAAATTCAACGATTTGAATCTACACGTATGTTCCCTATCATCCGACCGGTATTCATTTCTATATAACATTCTCGGAAAGCAACTGAAAAAATTATATATCATTATTTATAAAAATATATTTAAAATATATTTTTTTATATAAATTACCTTGTTCAAAGTGTCTAAAGCTTTTGAATGATCTGACAGAACAGTAGCATTCGTCTTTCATCATCGCTTTTCCCGGATATGTCATCGATAATTTTCATTAGCGCAGTACAACAAAGAATTTTTTTGATCCTGAATTTGCGGGAATATTTCATTTGCCAGCAAGTGTTTGTTCAGTTGAATTTCTATGGATTTTCAACTTTGTTAGTAAAATATTCATCGGTGTTATCTCATTATAAGAAGTTGGATTAGGTATTTTACAAAGATAAATCACTTTGGCTTCTTTCCAGATAATTGGGAAGATGGAGTGTCGCAAACAAAAGTCAATAACATGAGTTAAATGAGGCAAAGCGAGAAGAGTACATAGTAGTATAATTGAATTTGAAAAATTCAAATGATCGAAGCTTTTAGCTTCACTTTTCAAATTTTTTATGATTTGTAGAATTTTGTTTTCCTCTATTGGTTTGAATGATAGTTTGATTGGCTGTTAGATTGGGTATAGAACTGACGAAATGATTATTTGTTCAGTTCGCCTACTACTGCCAAATATAGTCATCAGCTCATGATCACTCACATGTACACAAAATATAAGTAGGAAACCGACTGTGCCATCACATGAAATATAGCCCGTATAGTTATAAGTACTTAAGTTATAACTCCGTAGTAATAGTATCTTTAAAAATGTTTATCTGAAAAAGTTTCGACTGAATCTTTCTAATTTCCACCAATTAGTATACGTGAGATTTTCAATTCGATTTGAATGTTCTCTGTGCGGTCAAAAATGTTTTATAAGGGTTTCTTTATGAAAAATACATAAGGATTTCAACTGCATGTGCAAGTGCTACGTCATTGATGACATTTTCACTAACGACATTTCAGGTCGATTATTTATGTTAACTTATGTGAAGTACCAAATTTTCGGAACCACCAGTATTATTATCATTAATAATATTATTTTCATTGGCAAGCAGAACTACGTTATTTTCTAGACATGAATACATTCCATGCATCCAATCTCAATTAACAGAAATCTGAATGTTTATTTCACCTACAGATTATGAAACTTGGCTCGTTTTTAAAGGAAACCTATTACGTAACCTTTTTTTACGTAGGCACTACGAGTTGTGGTTGGCGAAATGAAACACGGTCGAGTTTTGCGGGAAGTGGGCGGGTGATGTATATTAAATTCGTCTTACGGGGGCATTAATAGAAGTTTCAATTTTGAAGGATTCATAAGGTAATATAAAACAAACGACGGCAGTGCACCACATGTTTCCGGTACTAAAACCTATAGACACCTGAATTGTGTTTTACTAACAATCTGGTTGATCCGTATCCAAGTAAAAAAATCAGTTTCCGTGGATAAAAAAATATTGAAGCAACGATCAATAGCTTATTAGAAGTCAGTGTGAAGTTTTGCACAAAAAAAATTTGAAACAAAAAATATGTCTACCGAAATTCTGCCGTCCTTAGCGAAAACGCCGTATCTGCTACCTACTATTTTGCTTGGAATTCTGTAGATCCGATCTTTATCCGAAGGAAATTCTCAAACTTTTGTGCATACAGCAAAGTGATTTGTTAACTTTGACTATAAACTGGGAGTATACATCATTTCTGCGCAAAATTTACAGGTTTTCACACCTACTGAGTCCAACATCTCAATATTCATATTTTTTGTAGATACGGCATTTTTGCTAAGGACGGCAGAATTATGATAATACAAAAATTGAGGGTAACGAGCCATCATCAAGATTTACGAAAATAAGCTTAGTAAGTGAATTTGGCGATCAATGTCCTTCGTATGCGACCGTGAAAATTGTACTGCAAGCTTAAAAATAGCCAGTTTCTGTGTCCGTCTCCGAAAATACCGATGCAGTTCATGACATGATTTGATCAGGCAGTGGCATTGGACTAAAACGAATATCTGAGGCACTGAATATTTCATATTAAGGCGACCATCATCTCTTTCACGTCGATTTGGAAGTGAGGAAAAATTCTGAGAAAAGACCAAAAGCGTGCAATGGTAAAAGCATTGCTTTCGATCCGTTCTTGGTTTAAATGAATTAAGAGTGAAAAAACTTTTTGAAAATAAGCTTTTATTTAAATGCACTAAAAAGAATAAAATAAACGTTTTCTCTAAAACTTTTACTATCGACTTATTACGTTAAAAACATAATTTATATTATATAAAAGCTTGACGCGAGATTTACCTACTCGTATTTACTTAGTTTGAGAAGTTTAAAAATTAAAATCAATCAAATCAAGTTATTCAATTTACTTGTTTGTCTACATAGGTAAATCTCGCGAAAAGCTTTCATATCATATAAATTTGTATAAGTCGATAGTAAAAGTTTTAAAGAAAAAGTTTATTTTATCATTTTTAGTGCATTTAAATAAAAGCTTGTTTTTGAAAAGTTTCTTCACTTTTAATTTATTTTAATTCGAACCAAGTTCAAAAATATGTGCTGCAGATTGTCATGAATGAAACGAATAAGAAAATCGACAAAGTTCAACCTATATTTGTTTACCTTCCATTTTCGTGTATTAATTCGAACATTGTTCGAAAATATATGCTGGTGATTATCACTATAATAAAACGAATAAAATCGACAAAGTCGAAGTACCCTTTCTCTCCACACGTTTCCACCAAGTGGAAAAATGGGACCAACATCTGTCAGAAAACAATTACTTCCCTGGCTAATACCACAGCGGACATTGAACTACATCTGACAGATATTTGTGCAACGTTCTTCCAAGAAGACCCAATTTCAAGTGCGTATATCGTAAATACACAGTAGATTATCCTTCGTTTGGCTGGAAATGACCAACTGCATACATGAATGTTTCGAGGTATTGCCTCTCAATAGTGCCAGGGTAGGTCGGACAAAATTATGATTGTCCTGTCCCTGCCAAATGAATAATAATCAACTGTTCAACTAATATTTTCCCATGGATGAAGCTACGACCCGCAACATAGTTGATCCCAGCGCAATCCGCATGGAAAATCAAGAAACACACGAAAAGCACAGACTCTAGGAAGAGTTAACTGTATTAATTCGAACAAAGTTCGAAAATATGTGCTGAAGATTATCACGAATGAAACGAATAAAATCGACAAAGTCGAAGTATCCTTTTTCTCCACACGTTTCCATCAGGTGGAGAAATGAAGCAAACATCTATCAGAAAACAACTACTTTCTTGGCTAATACTACGACGGACATTGAACTCGCATTCGTATTTGTATTCTCATATTGTAGGAAAGCATGAAAAACTTTGCCCGCTATCTTTAGAAGTTCGCTATATTGGATTTGGAGTGACGTCACTTTATTTTTAGAGTTATTCTCAGCAAGCCGTTTCATCTGATACCTACAGTTCGATTATTGTATCTTTACCCATGCGTCATCAATTTATGATCGAAGAAATCACACATCCTCTATCGAACATCTCTTTCTAACAACCGCTATGAGCGATTCAAAATTTGTTTACATTTGTCTGCTAAGCTAAGAATTATGGTATTGTGATGGTGACGCACGGGTAAAGATATAATAATCGAACTGTATATTGTAGAGTTCATCAAAAATAACTAGATGACGTCACACACCTTACCGTGCATTGTCATCCAAACTAAACGTGTATACTGTATACAAAATTTCAGCTTAATCGGTTGAAGATATTTACTTCAAAATTGAGTTGAAAGAGTCCACCCGAACAAACATAAATTGCAAGTTGAATAAGAGCTTACTGAAAATCTGCTTTGCATCGGTTGGGTAACGGCAGTCACATGCGAGAAAGGTATTATTTCCGCACTTGTTAGGATAATAACTATATTCACGTTTATTTTTATATGAATGTGAATTACATTTAGATATGTTTCTGACTGCAATTGACATCTTGCTGTTTTTTTCACATAGAATGATGGAAAATGGAACGCTGAATACGCTATATGTGACAGTTGATTTTGTAGCATTCATTTGACCCCCTTCCAACCCCTTTAGAAAAAACGAATGAAATGATTTGGACAAGAATCAACCCTTGATTAGGGTTTTTCACAGAGAATAATTAGAAATGAAATGTTGAATTCGTTGAATGTAAGAGTTGCTTTTGTAGCTTTCATTGAACCTTATTCCACCACTCTTGAAATGAAGAAAATGTTTTCAACTAAATTGACCTCTTACACATTAAACATTTATTATTTCTACGGAGGTCGAAGGGGTTACATGAATGCTACAAAATCAACTCATACATTCAACATTTAATTTTTCATTATTCTCAGTGAAGAAAACCTCCAACAAGATGTTAATTGATGTCAAAAACGGCTTGGAAGGGGGTAAAATGAATGCTACAAAATCAACTTCTCTATTCAACGTATTCAACACTTCATTTTTCAATATTTTCCGTAATTCAAATTATAACAAGATTATAGTAAGCTCGGGTAAGTGTGACCGTGATTTTCATTAGTTCGCATTGAATTTAGTCCATCTGATGAACCTGAACTAATATAACAATGAACTTTTGCCGGTATTTACTTCGAAGGTCACTCTTTGTAATACGCCACAGAAAACTGTTGAAAAACGTATTCTATGAATTTTATTTATATATTCAGATATACATTTCAATAGGTCACACTTCCCCGGAAATTTGGGGCAAGTGTGATTCTGGCCAAATTTAAAGATATTAATGCACGTAAATCTCTCTTTGGGGCAGGTGTGAGTAAACAGTAAAGGAACTTTCACCACAATTTATTTGTTTCGAGATATCTTTATTCAAAACATAGTTAGGAACTTTTTAATATTGAATTTGAAATGCCCCATTGGAAAAAAAAAACAAAAAATAATCGTGAAAGTGAGCATTTGTTGAAAAGAAAAATTTACAGGTAGAAATCTGAAAAATCTAATGAGAATTTCATTGATCCCCATCTTCTGACGAGTGGTGATGGAAGCACAGTTGTTATTTCATCCTCAGAAAGTGTATCAATGTCTTCTACATCTGGCCAGGTATATTTTTTGGCTCTCTGAGATTTCCGTATATAATTTCGTACTATAGCTGAAAAAATATTACTGTTTAGATTGGCCAAATGAACCAGGTTCCCACTTACCCCGACAGATAGGTCACACTATCCCCAATAACATTTAATTTCGGGTTAAGTGTGACATGCAATGGAAAAATGTAAAAAAAACAACTTCATGAAAAAACGGCAATCTATAGTCAGATTCATTGTTTAGGCAGAAGAAAAGTGTATAAAATGGATTCTTACCTTAGATTTTAACAATACACTCAAAGCTTGAAATAACTCATTATACTCGTTCGGGTTGATGAATTGTAGGTTAGAAAATTGGGGAAAATATTTGGATTTCACAAGATCTCTTTTGTATTTTATATGATGGTTATGGATTCATTATGAGTGTAGGCTATTCGTCAATAGATGGCATTGGGCTGTCGCCCGGTTTAGCGAAGATAGCGAGCAAACTCACACTTGCCCCAAATTCACACTTACCCGAGCTTACCTTATAGTGAATATGTTTCTTTTTATCTCTGGAGAGTCGGAAGGAGTAAAATTAATGCTACAAAATCTACTTTCAGATTCATTGTATTTAACACTTCATTTTTCTTCATTCTCTGATGAAAAAACCCGAGCAATTATTTTTTTTTTCGTTAATCTAGAATGATGGAAGAGGATCAAATGAAAGCTATCAAATCAAATTTTACTAGAAATATGATCGACGGATGATTTCTCAATGAAATTAAATCTCAACATGATTTTAATTGAGGCCAAACTCATGGTTTACTTTCGTTAATTCGATGAAGAGGTGCAGTTTCCTTTATGGCTATTGATTATAGGGCTTTGAAGATAAGATATGTTTTTATTTCCCCAGCGAATTCATCTAAAAATATTTCACAACACACACGAAAATTAACGTGATAAAATGAATGCCCCTACGCTGCCGCGACAACGACTAGGACTTTCTCGAAACGTAGCGCTTCCCATCTTTCTGGGTTTCTGGCGATGTCGTCTTGTTGCTTCCATTTCGGTTGGCAAAGGATGTTTTCGTACATATAACGTTTCCCTAATATATCTAGAGTACGATTTTCAGCAAACATGTGCTCAAAGATAACATATTTTTCCTGTGGGGTCGTTGGTAGTAGGGTTCCATCTTTCTTTGAAAGAGCGATAGATGGGTTAAGAGCTGGAGGTAAATTTTTCTACCACAGCTTTGGCGAAAGACAACAACGAAAAGGACACGGTGGGACATTAAACAATTTTTGATGGTAGTTGGTTGTTCTGGCCTCAACGTAATCCACTCTTGCCCCAGTAATAGAGGAGAGCCCACGATGCTTAAATGGGGATTTACTCGAGCGTCGTAGAGACCTATTGGATTCTGAAGATTAGATGGTATATAAAAAAGTTATTTCATATACACCGGTGGGGGGAGCGTCTACAGGTTTTCAAAAATATAAAAAAACAAATACTCAAGTGTGCCATGCAGATATTGATAGTGTATATGCCCCACATGTCTCTGATATTGGTGGTATGTTAATCTTCCGGTTTGCACGGTGGGGGTGGCTGTTGTACAGAAGGGGTGGAAACAGGAAAAATAAAAACTCATTCGAACGCGTCAGATATTCAGAAGGGATGTTTAGTGGACTCTAAAGAAGCTCCCTTTCGAAAGACTGACGATTCTGACATGATGCATGCTCGTGGTGGCTTCTGAAAATGTAAAAAATCGCCATTTTGAAATACTCGAGCGCATCAGATTATCACACAGGCGATTCTAGTCGTAATGACCTATAATTTGACTATTATTTGAAGGGATTGTCTCAATTTGAGGAATTGAAAAAAAAATTAAAAAAATAAAACAATTTTTTTATATTTTTAATCCCCAAATGTGACAAACAATTGCATGCAAATAAGAAAATTAATTTCTTTCAGTTATAATATACAGATAGAGGGGTGGTTAATCTGACATGCTCGAGTATTTCTAAAGATCTTTTATCTTACTAATCTAATCGGATGTCCTAGACGCGCGATCTCATATATTTACAGGTCTATTCAAATTCCAGTGCTTGGTATCTTGGTAACGGTAAAAGATAGAAGGGTGGTTAAATGGGTGTAAAGTTGCATATTTCAGATGTCGATTACATGAAACAAAAAAATCTGATCGAACCTCTTTAGTTCTGGAGTTATACTTACAGGAAAAATCGAAAATTTCAAAATTCTTCTTTTGCCAATGTCTTTTTATTTTGTGAAGATTTTTCAAAACTTCTGGCACTTTGCCATGTCAACTCTTTGTAGCAAGCAAATAAAAATTATATACGAAGTATCGTACAAATCGGGCCACCCTTAACTGTTCATTTTCAAATACAAACGTGTATTTTTTATTAATTTTTTAAAATGACAGGAATTATGTTCCATATTGGAGAAGTATTTTCATCTGAACAACAGAGTGTTTTGGAAACATCGAAATATTTCCTTTGAAATTTTATAAAAAATTAAATTCATAACCAAAAGTTTAAAAAAATCTTTACAAAATAAAAAGATATATTAGGCAAAAAAAGAATTTCCTTTATAACTCCAGAACCGAAGAAGCTAGATCAGATTTTTTGTTTCACGTAATTGACCTACGAAATACCTAACTTTTCCCCCATTTTTCCACCCTTTTACCTTTTACCATTACCGAGATCCCCACGTATAGACTCCAATTTGAATAGCCCTGTATATGGTGGAGATACTCAACAGGGTGCAAGGTATCTCTCCTTATGTTAATCTGTCGTGCTCTCGAGTAAATCCCAAATTCCCCTATTGTGCTCCCCAACTACAAGGTATGCTGCCTTTTAGGAGGTGACATCTTTTTAAAGCATCAGTTTCTGCTGAATTGTTTATTTACCCGTACATCATTATTGAACATCAGAAACATAAATGAAAAGACAATTTCAATTAAAGAACCCCGGATATTGACTATGTTAGTCATACAGAATCAATTTCCTGATTTCGTAAATGGGATGGGCGCGTGGGCGATATCATTAATTCATTTAATATTCTTTTACATGAAAATGAGCAAGTCTTTTCAAATTTCGTTTAAATAATTATTCCATATATGATTCATATGTTCTTTCAACATGTTATTCTATCCGTAGATCGTGATGAATTGTCAAAAATATCGTGCATTTGCATAACCAGTTTTTTTTGGTTTGTTGTATTCTTTAGTTATTGTGCAATAGATTTAATGTTTGAATTTGCAAATTCATTCAGATTTCAAGGAATGTTTTATTATGGTAAACATTAATTACAGTTTAGTAGTGGAGTAATGAAAAATAAATGTAATATCCAACCTTCCGCAACATTCTAGACAATAGAAATTTCAATAGCATAAACCAACTACTGCATAAATCGGAAGTGAAACATACTGCCTTCATCTGAGCGTGTTATATTGAGAAAGTTCAACAATAAAATATTTGTACCACCTTTGAAAAGTTATGAGACCGAAAGCAACATATAATTTCACAATTTTTTGCGCTCTTATTTTCTAACTCCAGCACTGCCATAGGAACAGGAATACAGGAATGTATAAAATTTCATTCCGCCAATGTGAACTGGCCAGGATAAAAAACTTCCAGATATAAATTGTTTTCGTCTACGTAATGCCAAATTGCAGAAGTAAAAAAGTATGGATTCAAATTGCAATATTTATGCAGTTTGAATTATATGGTGATAATTTGCACCTTAGGTGGCAAAATTTTGAAACTCCTTTTATATATCACTCGGAAATCATTAGGAAGATAGAACTGCCAAGGTATCAGTTATCTAGCAGGAGAAGTTATTTGAGTACTTGATGAAACATGAATCGGTTTTATGCATGCGTTCAGTTTTTTTTTTAATTTTTTTTGTTCAGTAAATGATAATGCGTTTGTGTAAATTCGGGAACTTCAGTAATTTTTCGGTTTGATGATTTTTGAGAAAAAAAAATTACATGTATAGGAAAAATTGAGAGTCTCTTCCGATTTCTCATGGGACCATCGAGTCCATCCAAAAATATATCTTTTATGAAATTATTGGTTTTTGTGAAAACCAATTTTGCAATCAGTTGAAGAAAAATTATATTACTTTTGCTTTTTTTATGATAGTTTTTATAGATAGTTTGAAAATTTTGAAAAAAAAGATCTGTCTTCATTATAAAACAACTGAAATATACCTGGCCAAGAATATTGATTTCAAAACACAACTCTTCCAAATAATCTAAGTTTCATGGAACAGATACAAATCAAAAGGGTAATAAAATATCGAATCTTGCAAGAACAAGTAATTTGACAAATTTTTCAAAACTGTCATCTGTCAATCTCTTTGTGAATATATTAATAACCTGTATTTCACTCTAATCATATTCAACATGAATATAACTAGACTCGATTAAATCGCGAATGAAATTATTCTTGACGTCGGTATGTTTGAGTCTATTATATTTCTTTGGCTCTAATTCAATTTTTATACACGACTGATTACCTACGAAAATTAATGTTTTACTGTTGATGTCAATTTGCATTCCTCCTAATAAACCTCTGAGCCACAACAATCTGTAACAGTTTAGGCCAGTTGTTAATTCTTCTTTTCGTGTTAGTATAACTTTATCAGTAGTCATACTAACTTTTAATTAAAGTGAAAAATACTCTGTCAGACTTTCAAACTTATTGTTATTTTATTTACGTGGAAACATGCATTTCATTGTACTGTGTGGCTTAAAAAATTCAAAATATATTTAACATCAAAAGTATATAACATTCTTCACCCCAAATAAAAATATAACATCTGTCGAATTGCTAAGTCAGTCTACATAATTTGGAAACTGGTCGTCTGTATAACCCTGTGGCAGTTTTAACGTCGACTACTCTGACTCTCCCATCTTTGCCAGGGTAAACTGAGATTATACGTACTTTCGGCCAATAATTTCGAGGATTATTTGAATCAACAATGACAACCAAATCATCAATACTTATATTTTCTGGATCTCTGTGCCATTTTGATCTTTTATTCAAAGTAGGCAGGTATTCTCAGACCCATCTTTTGCAAAAATTATCATCCAATTTTTGAGCTATTGTCCACTGCTTCTTGAGGTCAACTGATACTTCGTCACCTAATACGGGTGACCCGGAAGGGGTAACAATCAAGAAATTGTTTGGTGTGATACATTCAGGATCATCTGGATCTTGAGATATCCATGTTAATGGTCTGCTACTTACGGAATGTTCAATTTCAGTCAGGACTGTTTGAAGTGTTTCTTCTTTAGGAACGGCCTCTTTCAGAATAACTCTCTTAGCGAAAGCTTGACTGATCTAATGAGCCTTTCCCTCGTTCCACCGAAATATGCCCCAGTTGCTGGAGAAAAATGCCATTTAATTCCTCTCATCGTGAGCTCATCCAAAATGACTTTTTAATCAAGTTCTTCTAAAATTGTTCGAATTTCTTTATCCGCACCTCTTAAATTTGTACCGTTATCGGAGTACATGTTTTTCGGACATCCTCTCTTGGAAATCATTCGCTTGATAGCCATTATTGGCGAATCTGTTTCCAATGAGTGTGCCAATTCGATATGTATGGCTCTTATTGCTAAGCATGTGAATAAGACCCCATACCTTTGTTTTTTTGCCTCCTACCTATTTTAACTGGGATAGGTCCAAAATAATCGAGTCCACAATTGGTGAATGGCCGCTCATAACCTGTCACTCTTGGATACGGTAAACATCCCATCTGTGGATTTTCTACTTTGGATCTTCTATTCCTGCAAAAACTACAATTGGAAATACACTTCTTCACCGTGTTCCTCATACGTAAAATCCAATATTTTTCTCGAAGCATATTCACAATTGTTTCTTTCCCTTGATGAAAGTTTCTCTGGTGGTAGAAAATTATGAGAAGTTTGGTAAATTCATTATCTGGGTGCAGTATAGCTGGGTTCTTTGAATTTTCATTCAAATTTGGAGCATGTTTCAATCTTCCTGACATTTTAATGATATTGTCTTCGTCCAGAAATCGTGTAAGCTGATATAACTTGCTTTCTCTATCTAACTTCCTCATTTTTTTCAAATCATCAATTTCTGACTGAAAATCTTCTCTCTGAATTTTCTTTATCATTCTCTTCTCAGCTATGTCTATTTCTTCCGGTACTAATCCACCGATTCTTTTTTGTCCCTGTGTCAAATTTGATGAAATTTTTATATTATATATGAATCGAAAAATCCAAGCAGTGGTTCTGATGAGTTTTGTATATTTGGAGAAATTTTTCGGATCTGGTAAACAGGGGCTTTCTTGTGTGACTAATGCAATGAATTTTCTTCTTTCCAAGATGCACTCTTCATTTCCAAAGTGTTCTTCAGGCCATTGCTCTTCTGGTTTCTTCAAAAAGGAAGGTCCTATCAACCAGTTCTGGACATTTTCAGGATTATTCCATTTAGTGGCTTCGTCAGCTATATTTTGCTTTGTATTCACCCATCTCCATGTTCCTTTTTTTGTTTTTTCTAGGATTTCTTCAACCCTTAGCGCTACAAATTGTTTATAATTTCGAGAATCCGACCTCAGCTAAAGGATAACTGTTTTCGAATCAATCCAGTATATGGTTCTTTCTAAATGAAAAGTGTGTTCCCTTTGTATGAAATCACCAAGTCGAGCTCCCAAGACTGCAGCTAGGAGTTCTAGTCTTGGAATCGAAATAGTCTTCAAAGGAGCTACCCTGACTTTCGAAGTGATGAAGGCAGTTTCTATTTTTCCGTTATTTTCCGCTCGAAAATAAGCCACCGCTGCATAAGCCCTTTCATTCGCATCACAGTATACATGGAGTTCAGTTGTAGTACCACCCTGTAGATGAATATTCATGACGTCTCTGATCCTTGTCAATGCTTCCTGATCTGTGTCAACGCTATCTAAATAATCGTCCATGAAATGTTTTGTCAAAATAGCTGTCACTGCGTCGGGAAATTCTGTAATGAATGCTTGTGCGTTTTTATTCCTCACTGCTTGTGCGGAGCATGGAGATGAAGCTGCGCCAAAAATCATAGAAGTCATTTCATAAATTTCAGGTTTGATATCTCTTCTCTCGCCTCTCCACAGAAACCTTTGTGCATCTTGATCTCGTTTGATTATTTTAATTCGCAAAAACATTTCTATGATATCTCCAGCAAAGGCAATACGTTTTTCTCGGAATTTGAATAAAATGCAAATCAGATCACTGAATAAATCGGGTCCACTCATGAGGCAACTATTCAGACTCACTCCATGACTTTTCGATGCTGCATCAAAGACCAAGCGGAGTTTTTCTGGTTTGTTTTTATTATAAACCGCAAAATGGGGTAAGTACCAAGTTTTGCTGGTCGTTTGTAGAGATTCTTCGTATGATAATTTCCTAGCATAACCTTTTCTCAAATATTCGTCAATTTTCGATTTATACATCTCTCTGAACTGTTCATCTTCATCCATTTTTCTCTCTATCTGTTTCAGTCGTGTCATTTACTGTCTGGGAGTACAACATTTTCATCTTTCCATAGTAGTCCTGTTTCCCATTTTTGTCCTATCCTTTTTGTAGTTTTTTCTATGATAGTTTTCGCTTTTTCATTCAATAAATCACATTTATTTTCGTAGTAACCAGTATTTTCGATGAAAAAACTTTCTTTGACTAGGTTATGGAGTTCCTCATCAGTTGTCAGCTGAATTTCACGAATATGTAGGGCATAATTGTCTAGTTGGAATTTGAGGGGCAAATTTCCGTGAAGTATCCAACCAAGCCACGTTTTTGAAGGATCTGGACCATTCCAATTTTCATAAATAATATCCCTTCCAATTATAAGTGGCCAGTTATCTTGGCCTCTCAAAATTATAGGTTTCAAATCGAGGAAGTCTTCCATGTTTTCGATTTGTCTCATAAATCGATAGCTTTCTTGTAGTTTTCGAACATTTATGGTTTGTTTTGGCAGCTGTAGATTCCTCACAGTTCTGGCATTTCTAATACTGAATTGCTTATTCTCATGTTTTCCTTCAATACGTATAGATACTCTTCGCGAAATTTCCTCCTTGATGGTGTCATCTGTCCATTTCATCGTCAATGGTTCGGTTTCTCCAGTACAACCTAGAGAATTTGCGATTTCTTCTTCAATGATGGTGATGGTGATGGTGGATGCCTCATCAAACAAAGCACATGTTTCTAGAGTTCCATTCGGACCTTCCAAAGTAACAGGTACGATTTTGAGTAAAACTGTGTTTTCCTTTGATTCTAGTTGTTTTGCATGGTAAGTTACCTCAGTAGACATGGCGTTTTCATTGGAACTTGATGAAATGTGGTCTGGATTATGTAACAAACTATTATGTCTACTTTTGCATCCATTTACATTGCACGCTTGTCTCCTTTTGCAATGAATGGTTTTGTGATTTCCCAAAAGACAAAAAAAGCACAGTTTTTTATCAACCACAAATTTCCACCTTCCTGCCACATCTGATTCTTTGAACTTTTCACAGACTGTCAGATGAAAGTAATCAGATTTCTTGCAGAATGAACAAAATCTTGATTTCTCAGTTGAATTTGTAGCTAGAATAGTTCTTTGTTTTCTGTCTTTCTTTTCAGTCGACAATTGCATGTAACCAACAGTTTGGGTGAATTCTTCCAACCAAAAGGAAAAGTCTTTGATAGAAACTAATTTCTCCTCTAGTAATTTTTCGTGGATACCCCAATTCATCCTTAGATTTAATGGCATTTTATCAACTAGTTCTCTCAGAATTTGGGGGTTTATCAAATATTCTTCACGATGTAGGCTCTCTAGACACACTGTCATATTCTGTAAAGTATTCGAAAGTTCAATCAAATTTTGTAAGTTTTCTTCTCGAATCGGTTTGGTTTGTTTCAACTGAATGAATATTTGATCAAGAATGTCTTCTTTCCTTCCGAATCTTCTCTCCAACAGCAGCAAAACATCTTTCAACTTATCAGGAAAATTCAATAGAGCATACACTGTATCTCTAGCCTTGCCCTTCAGGCATTTTTTCAGTCTACTCATGTTTTCTCTATTCGAAAATTGGCATAATTCAGTAGTTTCGTGAAACTGTGTAATGAAGTTTTGCCACCCCAAGGGATTGCCAGTAAAGTAGGGTAGATCTTTATTGAGTGATTGTCTGGTTATAATTCTCTCTAAGTACTGTTTCTCTGTTGGAACTCTGAGTTTTTCTTGTTTATCTACTATCTCCGCCGTTTTTGGTCTTGTGAATGTTCTTTCTTCCAACTCGATAGGTTTTTCTTTGTATTCCGCCGTTGGAATCTCTTTGCTTTCCACTGCCATCTGCTTATCTTCTCCGGTTTCATTTTCAAAATTTTTGTGGGAACTATTATCAATCCATGTTTGCACCCTATCGTGATTCATTTGACTATTCAGTTCGTCAACAAATATTTCTTCATCAGATTTTGACTCTTCTGAGATAACTGCATTTTTCAATTCTAATTCTAACATGATTTTTCGCTGCATTCTTTCTAGTCGTTGAATTTCTATTCTCTCTTTTTCTTCTTCAATCTTGGCTAATTGGTTATGGGCTTCGATTTCTGCTAGTTTGACGTTTGTCTTGACTTTTTCATCTGTCGTCTCGACATTTGTTATCAGCTTTTTTCCGGATCTGAGAATCTTGGACATACTTCCTCCAGAGGACATTTTTTCTTCTCTAGTTCAATAGTTGCTCGAAGGACCAATGTTAATTCTTCTTTTCGTGTTAGTATAACTTTATCAGTAGTTATACTAACTTTTAATTAAAGTGAAAAATACTCTGTCAGACTTTCAAACTTATTATTATTTTATTTACGTGGAAACATGCATTTCATTGTACTGTGTGACTTAAAAAATTCAAAATATATTCAACAACAAAAGTATATAACACCAGTGATGTATTATGTATTCCGCTTCAGTGGAGGAAAGAGCAAAAGTAATCGTTTTTTAATTGCCCATGAAACTGTAGCAGCGAAAACTTGAAATATATAATTCGATGTTGACTTGCGGGCCTGTATATCATTTGCAAAATCTGCATTACAATAACCATTCAAAAAATGGAAGCATATTCGTTTCCATAAACAAATTCGAAATTTTTTGTACCATTCAAATAACGAAATTTTCGCTTCAAACAACTCCATTTTAGTAGGATTTTCTTGAATGAACCATCAAACAGCCAATGGCGTCTATGAATGTATTCTGAGATACGACTCCATCTGTGTTCATTTTCAAATTGGGTTCAATCGGAATCCTCACTGAGATTCATTCACTCATTTCAAATTTTCAAAACCAAAATCTATTTTTACAAGGACTTTTATTCGAAAAAATTTATTCAACGATGTTTTTCTCATATTCATTTCTAAAATAGAATTTCCAGCAATGAGAACAGAACAAACAAAAGCAAATTCAAAACATTTGTATCAGTGAATCTCATATACAGACAGTTCGTTTGATTCACATCTCTTGAAATCGTTCTGGTGGAAAACTTTCAAACTATAGGTAGGTACCAACATCTGGATGCTTGTTTCAAATCATACATTGATTTATTCAATTTACAAACCAACTTGACTCCTCATTAAATCATTATACCTGTCTAAATTAGATACTGTACCTGTTACAATTATTTACTAAATATTTTCTCTATGGTTTACCAGTTATAACCTATTTCTCATTTATTTTTAATAGACTCCAATTGTAGTTTTTTTTAATGTTTCGTTTTTGTTCAGAGGTCAATAGTTAATTTTTTCGTATTTCTATGTACTATCGCGGCTTCATGCTTTTTATTCACTATTCACTATTGATTATTTTTCCAAATAAATATTCTTTTAAATAATTTCCACTTACTTTCCGAATTTGAAAGGTGTGGAAAACCACAGTGAAAACATTGGATCTGTTATAAAACAATATGTTTGAATATAAACAAAGAACTGGATAAGGCGGATTTATTGGATTCATAATGCACAATTGAATGCATATGCATAATTTTAAAATACAATTTATAACATTTCAATACTCTGATTCATATGAAACCATTTGGGAATTATAAATTATGAAACGGGTAAATGTGTGCATTATGAATTCGATAAATCCGCCTATAGTTTTAATAGTGTGAATAATTGTGGTCCATAAAAATGATGTTCGAGAGAGAAAGCCAGTCATTTATTTTTGTTTTGCCTCAAAGGTATTTCAGAGTTTGAATACTTTTTTCCCGTTTATAGGTAGTAGTTGAGTGAATGACTATAACCCATACACGTGGTTATTTACGAAAGCGATTCCTGGAAAAAAGACACCCTTATGTCATTAGAATCACAGAACGACAATCATCGGCAGTTTGCTTACACGTTCGGTTAACCAACTTTGGTAACAGTGAATACTTTACCGCTAAATCGTGTCGCATCGTTTTGTGGACATAAGTATGGCAACGTTGCTAAATTAATTGACGCTGTCAACTGTGGGATTGGTTGCTCGGGGCCGTACGTCACAATGGCGCTAAAAAGAAGCCATTTGAATTAAGAACTTTGAATGTTTTTGTTTCAAGTTTCAGACAACTCGCAAAAAACAAGAACATAGTTAATAGAGTGTTCATACGCCATATAATCCATTACAAATATTTTGAAAATTTCGTGTCTTCGCCTATTCATCCTCATTTTTGAAGAGAAGGTACATCAAAAACTGGAAATTAAAAAAAGTAGATTGAGTGAAATAGTTTGTAACAAATAATTTTGTACCACTCTAAATCCATATGACTACTTCACGAAAATGTTTCAGTATGTATTGATTGCACGTTCCAGGCATTGTCAGACAGTTCAGCATGCACTTGTATTATTGAATATATCCCTTGTGCAAGTATTTGCATCTGTTTCTGGAACTAACAGTTAATATTGTCAATCATCAGTCGGTGGATCAGTAACTAAGTGGAACTTTTGGCTCTCATCAGACATACGTCCGAGGCTCCTGTACGCGAGAACATTTTTTCTCGACGTCTGGTGCTAGCTTGATGTGCGCACCGACCACCCGAGGTGGTGCTGTAGGTTTTCCGAGTTTTCCTACAGCTGAAAAATGAATTCACCACCAAAAACATCAGTAAGTCAACTCGGAGCGCCACGGCTTCGCTCTCGGATTTTCATCAGATTATTGATGCCAACATTAAATTATTAAATTAATTAATTAATTAATTATTAATTATTATTAAATTATTATAAAATACAGTCGAAATTTAGATGCAATAAAAATAGTCGACTATTTATCAAGGTCTTGTTATATTACCCTTGAATATAATTAAAATTTGTATGTAAACATGCAAGGAGGAAGTGTCGGAGTTCAATGGCATGTTTGAGAAAGTCCAAGAAAGTCTGCTGAAAGGGCCAAGTACATATTGCTCTATGCCTTTGAACAATACTGTTCTAAAATATTATGTACATAGTGCTCATTTTAGGACTTCCCATCATAATTTTATCGTAACGTGTGTATTCAAAAATAAATGCCGAATCACGTCAACAAATGTAATAGAGGGGGACAAGTTTTCATCAGAAAATGAACGCGCCACCTTAAATCTCCTGCAAGGTAAAGTAGTAATACCTCATTTCAAAGCTTTTTTTTTAATTGATCGATCCTTTAACGAGATATGTAGGAAAATCTGTTTGCTGCTTCGTACCATTGAAATAAAAACTGTAACTGTTTATTCTCATTCCTTTTACTTCAAACCTAAATTACAATATTTTACACTACTTTCAATGCAATAAATGCTCAAAATGTTTGTCCATTATTGCCCAAACAATGGTATAACCGCAATTCAAATGCGTGGCGTATATTTTCGAAAACTTCTGTTCGAAGTATCAGTGTGAAAGCAGCCACGAGTTCCAGCCACGAATTTCTCGCGGTGATACGGCGCGTACTCGAGCGCCAGTGGTCCCGAAATGTGCCTTGCTTTCCGCAGGCAAGAAATTAACCCACACAGCAATGAACATAATGAAATAAAAAAAAAAATTACTATTTCACAGTTTACAACTCTATTCTTACGAAGGTTCTCCGCAAAACCTATTTGCCAAAATGCCACCAATATTAATAATTTTTAAAATAAATTCATAAGTCCATCAAAGTGTTCGTGGATGGGGATTTTTTGCATTAATGTATACTACTGAAAATGCTCTAGAAGACCTATTTGTCAAAATATTTTGTCGGGCAAAATACTCACCCCCACCACCAAAATTAATAATTTTCAAGAAGACCGCACAACTCCGTCAAATTATTCGTGGATGGGGATTTTTCTTTATAAATATGGGGATTTTTTTGCATAAATCCATGCTACCAAAGGTACTCTAGATGATCTATTACTCAAAATATTTTGTCGGGCAAGATTTTTACTCCCACCACCAAAAATAATAATTTTCAAAATAAATTCATAAGTCCATCAAATTTTTCGTAGATGGGGATTTTTTTGCAAAAATGTATACTACTAAAGATGCTCTAGAAGATTTATTCCTCAAAATATTTTGCCGGGCAGAACTTTTACCCCCACCACCAAAAATAAAAAATTTCTAAATAAATTCATAAGTCCATCAAAGTGTTCGTGGATGGGGATTTTTTTGCATAAATGTATACCACTGAAGATGCTCTAGAAGACCAAATTGTCAAAATATTTTGTCGGGCAAGATACTCACCCCCACCACCAAAATTAATAATTTTCAAGAAGACCGCACAACTTCGTCAAATTATTCGTGGATGGGGATTTTTCTTTATGAATATGGGGATTTTTTTGGATGAATCCATGCTAGCAGAGGTACTCTAGATGATCTATTACTCAAAATATTTTGTCGGGCAGGATTATAACTCCCACCACTAAAAATAATAATTTTCAAAATAAATTCATAATTCCATCAAATTTATCGTAGATTGGGATTTTTTTGCAAAAATTTATACTACTGAAGATGCTCTAAAAGACCTATGTGTCAAAATATTTTGTCGGGCAAGATACTCACCCCCACCACCAAAATTAATAATTATCAAGAAAACCGCATACTTCGTCAAATTATTCGTGGATGGGGATTTTTCTGTAAAAATATGGGAATTTTTTTGCATAAATCCATGCTACCAAAGGTACTCTAGATGATCTATTACTCAAAATATTTTGTCGGGCAAGATTTTTACTCCCACCACCAAAAATAATAATTTTCAAAATAAATTCATAATTCCATCAAATTTATCATGGATGGGGATTTTTTGCATATATGTATACTACTGAAGATGCTCTAGAAGACCTATTTGTCAAAATATTTTGTCGGGCAAGATACTCACCCCCACCACCAAAGTTAATAATTTTCTAGAAGACCGAACAACTTCGTCAAATTATTCGTGGATGGGGATTTTTCTTTATAAATATGGGGATTTTTTTGGATGAATCCATGCTAGCAAAGGTACTCTAGATGATCTATTACTCAAAATAGGTCTTCTAGAGCATCTTCAGTAGTATACATTTATTTTGATGGACATATGAATTTATTTAGAAATTTTTTATTTTTGGTGGTGGGGGTAAAGTCCTGCCCGACAAAATATTTTGAGTAATAGATCATCTAGAGTAATAGGAAAGTGAAAAAACTTACAGTCTAACTCTACCAAAAATTTTCTTTATTGTTGCTGTCATGTAGTCAGAAGACTAACCTCACGTTGATATCATGTAGTCAGAAGACTAACATTGAGAGGGAGGACATGTTTCGACCATGTGGTCCGCATCTGGAGCGGAGGCCACAACAAAAAGTATGATCGACTTGTAACTATCTCAAATTTTGCTGAAGATGAATGATTAATCCTTCGAAACATGTCCTCCCTCTCAATGATTGTCTTCTGACTACATGATATCCACGTGATGTTAGTCTTCTGACTACATGACAGCTACAATAAAGAATATTTTTGGTGGAGTTAGACTGTAAGTTTTTTCACTTTTCTATTAAATCTCACCTCCACTGTATGCAATGGATCGTCTCCGATGGATCATCTAGAGAACCTTTCCCCATATTTTAACAGAAAAATCCCCATCCACGAATAATTTGACGAAGTTGTGCGGTTTTCTTGATAATTATCAATATTGGTGGTGGGGGTGAGTATCTTGCCCGACAAAATATTTTGACAAATAGGTCTTTTAGAGCATCTTCAGTAGTATAAATTTTTGCAAAAAATCCCCATCCACGATAAATTTGATGGAATTATGAATTTATTTTGAAAATTATTATTGTTGGTGGTGGGAGTTATAATCCTGCCCAACAAATTATTTTGAGTAATAGATCATCTAGAGTACCTTTGCTAGCATGGATTCATCCAAAAGAATCCCCATATGTATAAAGAAAAATCCACATCCACGAATAATTCGACGAAGTTGTGCGGTCTTCTTGAAAATTATTAATTTTGGTGGGGGGGGAATGAGTATCTTGCCCGACAAAATATTTTGACAAATAGGTCTTGTAGAGCATCTTCAGTAGTATACATTTATGCAAAAAAATCCCCATCCACGATTAATTTGATGGAATTATGAATTTATTTTGAAAATTATTATTTTTGGTGGTGGGCGTTATAATCCTGCCCGACAAAATATTTTGAGTAATAGATCATCTAGAATACCTTTGCTAGCATGGATTCATCCAAAAAAATCCCCATATTTTTACAGAAAAATCACCATCCACGAATAATTTGACGAAGTTGTGCGGTCTTCTTGAAAATTACTTATTAATTTTGGTGGTGGGGGTGAGTATCTTGCATGACAAAATATTTTGATAATTAGGTCTTCTAGAGCATCTTTAGTAGTAAACATTTATGCAAAAAAATCCCTTTCCACGAACACTTTGATGGACTTATGAATTTATTTTAAAAATTATTAATATTGGTGGTATTTTGGCAAACCTTCGGGAGAATAGAGTTGTACCAAAAAAAATCCATTCACGAAAACTGTGAAATAGTTATCTATTTTTTTTATTTCATTATGTTCATTGCTGTGTGGGTTAATGCCTGAGGAAAGCAAGACTCATACAATAGTTTTCATTTATAAATTTCATTAACACATCTAAATAAATCTCTTCTCATATACCATTGAACGAATTTTAAAATGAGTAAAGTAATATTTTTATATAATATATCCTACATAACTATATGTTAATTCATTTGTGCGAACCTTCCGATCGTCTAGTAAATTCATGGCTGGCCATGAAATTATATCGTATTTTCGGGACCACTGGCGGTCGAGAACGCGCCGTATCACCGCGAGAAATTCGTGGCTGGAACTCGTGGCTGCTTTCACATTGATGTTCGAAGTGACATTCTGCAGTAATCCTTTATTGAAGCTCTTGTAATTTTTTCGCCGGTGGTGTGTGTTCAACTAATTTTAAATGTTCTTGTTAAGAGAAATCACATGGTGCTAAATCTGGGGGCCTGGCTGACCACTCTGAAGGTCCTCTTCACCCTATCCATTTACCGGAAAATACGGTGTGTAACATAGTTTATAAGGATGGAATTTATTAATTTTTGTAATTTTGTAGACAAAGTATTAGGATTCACACAAAAATAACCTTAGACTTCAATTTGAGTGGCTTCAGTCAAAAGTCTTGGCTGATCATGTTTTAAATTTACAACAGGTCGTATCTGAGTAAATTTGGCGATCAGATTTAGGACCAATGAGAGGTGTTATTATCTGGGTGCCTTTCGTTAAATATATTGCAGCAGTTCGTCGAACACCTTGTTTTCGACGCCGTAAATAAACAGTATTTTGATATTTTGGCTAAAGTTCAAACCATTTTTAATACATTTCTTTATCGCACCCCTATCACACAACTGGTAACTAAGTATGGTAAACAATTTAATATGTCTTTTATTTTCTTTAACAAGTACACTTTTTTGCATACCTTTCAAGGCAACATTTGGTATACACAATTATTGGAAGTAACAGTTACAGTTTTTATTTCAATGCTAAGAAGCAGCAATCAGATTTTCCTATATATCTTAATAACGAACGGATCGGTTAATTTTGAGAAAAGAAACATCGACATATAGAGTTTTAAAAGACCTATAAAATGAGGTATCACTTGATACCCCCGGATACCCCTTTGCATTTGAGATTTTGGAAGTTGGTAGCTTCCCCTTGCTTTGGATGAAAGGGGCGCGTTCATTTTCTGATGAAAACTTCTCCCCTTCGATACATTTGTTGACGTGTTTCGGGATTTTTGGTAAAAAAATGTACACATTTCGAGAAAAATAAGGTGGGATATACTGAAATTTCATATATTATATAAAAATGATCTGAGGCAACTTTTCACCGACTTCGTTATACGGTCGATACCATGTTGAAAACAGCGGTATAGTTCCGTTTTCTCCTAAAAATTGATAAATAAGTTATCGGTAAAAATATAAATGAAGTAGGGTTAATCTTTAAAATACCATAAGAGTCCTATTAATCTTGTTTCAATATTCCCGGCCCTTTCATCAGTGTTGGTACACTCTATAAAGTACAAAGTACAAGTAGGCATGTCTGTGCATGACACGTCAGTGAAATATAATACATGCCCATTCATTATCAATAAATTTCGAGTATACATTAATCGAGTTTGATATATTCACATCGCGTCCTAAATCGAAAATTATCCGTTAAATATTCAGATATACAGATTTGGTCGACATTTCCTGTCTTGATACCACCAATATCATAATTAATAGTTCTACCGAGAATCCCAAGTTGAAACCATCGGAAATTTGTGTCTCGTTGGCAGTAAATTAATTCTGTTGGTATAGAATGGGGTGGATAATAATTAGCTCATGAACCATACAATCATGTAGGTACTAGGTTTCTGTCTGATTCCATGGCAGATATGACATAATTTTTTCAATATGGCAACCGGAAGTGATAAATGTTAGCATTTCTGAGAGACAATAATATATTTAAGTTTTCTGTGATTTGTTTTCCATTTTCGCAAATTAATTCAGCCTCTGAAATAGAAAACCAATATTGGAGGAGTGAAATAACCCAAGTAGGAGAAACGTCGATGCTTCGTAATATTGCAAGTAGTTTTCAAAGTTCAACTTCATGAAACAGAAAAATATAAAGTTTATAGACTAATGTCAACAAACAACAACATCTCCCATGGTTAGTTCATTTGTAACTTTTTTTAGTGATGGCACCACATTGGCGAAGGTTTGCTAAGTTTTTCTGGAAGCTGAATAGTCGTGGATGAAATAAAAATAACCATACGTTTTGGCTCCAAGCAGTTTTATTCATAGTGAATATAGTCTATTTGCTGATAATTTCAATTACACTGATATCGGTTGTTAAGAAAAGTTTCTGCAAATGCAATGAAATCTTAGTTGAAGGTATTGGAAGGAAAATGTGAAAAATATATATAGCCGTCGAACAAGCGAATCCCCGATCTTAAGAGCCACCATCAGCGCGTCACACCGATTCCTCCCCCCGCGCCTAATTCTTATGCTTAATTCATTAATTCAGCAGCGCAAATTAGGTACAAATTTCACGATGTAGGATCGGTATTTTGCAAAAAACAGAGATATTTTTTGTGTAGGCTTCGTAGTCCCATAAGAATTCGGGAATCTCTCAATTTTTTTAATTCATCATATCATTTCAATTTTGTATCCTTAAAAATTATCGTAACTAAAAATCACTGAAGTTCCCGAACTTATACAAATAAATTGAGTCATTTGCTAAAGAAAAATGATATTTAAAGAAAAACTATAGGCTTAAAACCGACTCCCGTTTTACCAAGGTAGTGTTTGCTCTTAACTAGTTTCTTTAAGAATAAGCCGGTCGATATAATTTCGTCTTTATTTATTTCTCATTATATGAACGTATTCTTTGGAACTACTGAAGTCCTTGACTTCAGAAGTTTAGATGAATTCAAATTTAGACATGCACGTTTTGCTTGATTTTAGTTTAGTTAAAAGTTTTCCGTCCACACAAGTTACTTCACCAGTTTCACCAAAATAAAAAAACTGTTTAGGTAATTTATTATTTTATCTCTTATTGTGGCAAATTAAATAAATGGATATCTGGAACCTTTCAAAAACAGTACGCTTTTATCAGCTCCTGGAATGCTAACTTAGTTGGCGAAACTTGCGTCGAGTTAAAATGACGTTGTTTTAGTGTTTTGGGTAGTTTCTATATCTGGAATTGTGGCAAATGTCAATAAACATTGCATAGTATTTGTGTTTCAAGTCATCAACCTAGACGTCCTAGACCCACTTTATTTAACATTTTTCCACGAACTGTATCCTCCGATTTGATTTCAATAATTATTTTGAACGTGTAATGTCATCAATCATATTCAGTGAATTGACTGTCTACCAGTCTACCTGTTTTGTAGCGAGTAGCCTTCAACTGGAGGAAGTGTAATGACACCGATTATTCGGTTGTTGCGATAGAGCTCTTCCTCAGAATACTTTTTAATTTATGAAAAAAATATATGTTACCAATGAATTTTTCGTTTGTATGTTATCCTACGAGGGTTAATACAAAAGCTTGGAGATAGACAAATAGAAATATTTATAATCAGAAATAGCTTTATTGTATTTCAAAATATTTTCCATTAAGATCACTACGCTTTTGTATGCGATTGAACCAATTTCCAAGGCATGCTTTCCACTCCAGTTGAGTAACTCCAAAACATGTGATTTGAACGCATCAAACGCTTCTTCAGGCGTCGAAAAAAGTTGACATAATTTATTTTTGACCAGCGGAAACAAGAAGAATGCATTGGGTGCCAAACAAGTATTATATGGCGGATGATTGTTTTTTTTTTTGAGTTTTGTGTGAGAGCTTGCATTGTCGTGGTGGAGAATGATTCGTATACTGCGATTTGTGTCCCTGATTTTTTCGAAAACTTTTATTGAACAAATGCTGGGGTACCATTCAGAATTGACCGTTCTGCGTTGCTCTAATGGAACTGTGGCGACATGATAAATTGGTCAAAAAAAAGGCGACCATTTGTTTCGAAGGGTTTCGTGCGCGAACAACTTTTGTTGCATTCGACTCGCCTTGAAAGACCCATATAGTCGATTTTTGCGTAGTTTCGGGTTCATATGCATAGATCCATGAATCTTCGCCTGTCACGATCTCATAGACGTCTTTGTACCAATCGACACCAGCTTTTTTCTGATGCAATATTGAATGTCTGCAACTGCAACTAATGCACATGACGATCTTGCAATATCAGTTTACGCAGCATCAATGTTTTCATCATAGGTCTGTTTCGGCGTCTTTCATAGATGATTCTGGACAAGCACGAAAATACCCCAAAACTGTAATTAGGCCGTCTTCATCATTTACCATCGGCCTCAGTTTTTTCGTTTCTTTCACAAACGTTACATGACTTCGGGAGTTAATCATTGAAGGAGATATAACATCAGAGAAACTGGCAAAGAACGTTTCATATGTGCCTGACATTTCATTTCAAAACTTTGGCGGGCGACCAACAATCCTTTATCACCTAAATATAATTTTCCCGCTCCGACACTGTAAATAGTCCATGCATGCTTAGTAACAGAACAGGTATATATATATATATATCATTCATTTACTAATTCATCTTGACAACGGAATGTAAATAGTGGTATTTACTTGCCTAGGGTAATAATGACTTTGGCTTTGTCAAGTAATACCTTCAGCTTCATTTATATAAATTTTGAGGTTATGAGACTTTTTCAATATTATTTTTGTTTGCTCATTCGGTAACTTAGTTATGCGCACAAGCAACTTAAAATGAAACAGCGAAACGAATAATCATGAAGGAAAGGTAAGAAAACAAAGTTCAATCCAAGCAAATTTTGGGGAATGTCATCAAGTAGCGGGAAAAACGTAATGAGTAACACGGAAAGTATTGACTATTAACATCCTTGGCAAGCGACATTGGCTTGCCTCGGCTCGTACTCGCTAACCTCGAATGTTAACACGTCTTTACATTCCTTGTTACTTAAATAACTAGTATTGCTTAGCAATAACAGATTTGCAATAAAATCATGTTCTAAACAAGAAATTTATTGATTCGTTTTTTAGGAGCTTCAGAATATTGATAAAACTCGGAGAGTATTTTGCCTGAATAATAACTATAGTACTTTTCTATTCGTTTTAAATGTACATAAAATACTCCAATAACAATAGTTGCTACAAGT
Source organism: Chrysolina americana (assembly GCA_958502065.1). Lineage (NCBI taxonomy): Eukaryota > Metazoa > Arthropoda > Insecta > Coleoptera > Chrysomelidae > Chrysolina > Chrysolina americana. The sequence continues at coordinate 44,432,539 of OY293416.1, forward strand.
GATGAAATAAATGGTTTCTTCATTTGAAAAAGTTGAAATACTGTTGTTTTCATACATTTTGATGATTTCTGAAGCCCCCTTCACGTATTCTACGTATTTTGTTCAATTTTTTTTAATTACATTCACAAAATATGCGCTGGCCTTTGTGGATAATCTTCACATTTTTTTTAATCGTTCAGTTTAGATACCAATATATTGGTACTCATCTCATTCAAGAAGGTTCATTGCAACTTCTTGTATAACTGGAAATAGAGATTCAACGATAATATGTTAGATGAATCCGGAATATCACGAAATCTCAAGATACTAATGAGATCAAAAAGTATTCTTTCCCTTCACTACACACGTAATTTAAATTCTATATAGATGTACATTGATAACCATGTTATCTTCATCAGTAGAGATTACCAAACTAAAAGTGACTCATCAAAGTCTCATTTATATTAAATTTTACTCACTGTGAACTAATATTGTGTACTGGGAAGTGAGCCTACCTGTAACCATACTTGGTGGACATCGGTATCAACTCAAATGGCTTAAAATATAACAGGGTGACCCAGGGTTAAACCGCCAAAAGTTTAGAATCGGTTTTTTAAACAAAAATAAGATTTTTTTCCTACAAGCATGTGTCCTAACTTGCATCGTTTTCGAGACATAGGTTGTCAAAGTTTTTATAAAAAATCAATTTTTCATTAAATACTCAAAAACCCTAGGCAGATTTTTGATAAAACTTTGCATGCTCATTCAAGGTAATGAGAGGCTCTTCTGTTTGTTTACTTCGAATAAAAAATTTAATTCAAGTAGGGTCCCAGAGGGTAACCTATCTAATATTAGAATAAATCATTGTATCCCACTATTTTATTTGTGTTTATTTTTTCAATTGAGCAACTAAAAATACAAGTTCTTTCTTTATTCCATCAATTTGTTTCTTATCTCAATTCATTTTCGAAAAAAAATCAGCCCAAAGGTTTTTGATTAATTAATGGAAAAATTATTTTTTCTAAAAACTTTGACATCCTATATCTCAAAAGCGAAGTAATTTAGGACACATGTTTACAGGAAAAAAATCTTATTCTTGCCTATAAAACCGATTCTAAACGATTGGACGTTTGACCATGTATAATTCTTGAGCAAAAGCCTCAAACCATCATTATTGTGGCAAATAATCTAATTTCCTGTAATTATCAACTAGTTTGATTATTTAATATTTTCAATGTTAATTTAATGGTAAGTTTCCAATATATAATCAACAACACTTGATTTATTTTCTCGTGAATATTTAGCATTGGCCAAATGTTCGCGGAAACGAATATTCGTGGACCTCTTGGTTTGGACGTATTATACTGAATATACATTATAACAATTTTGACAACTAAGATACCAACGTTTATATCGAAAAATCTCCATAGCAGTTATATTGGTCGTGATTTATTTTATTGTTCCGCTCATCAATTTTGAAGATTTGCAAATTTTCTATAGATGAGGAATAAACAGCCTTTCGAACACAAATAACTGCGTCTTTCGAACAAATACAAAGTGTGTGGCGCAGCTTCACTTGCCTATTTCCTGGAAAATAGGCACTGTAACAATGTTTTTGATTCGAACGCAAATTTGTAGACTCATTACCAAATAGAATAAAAAGAATCAAATCACTTTTTCCTTCATTAAAAAAACAAAGAATAGATAATAAATAAAGAAAGACAATTTTTCCACAATTTTTGTTGACAAAATAGAAATTGAAAATTGTCCATATTTGTTTCATCATTCTTATATATTAATATTATGTTAATAACTTCATTTTCTTATTTAATTTCAATCCTTACAACAAGTTTTACGGAGTTAAACTCTTGTTTATTATTGCAAAAAACATATAATTGATTTTTTAGTGTATTTTACATATTATTGTAAATAAACCGATTATCATTATCATTAATTATGTAATAGTTTTTTTTTTCAGGTGTGCCATAAATTCTGGTGTAGTTTTTAGTTCATCCACAATGTTCGGATTGACGTTACAGGTTGCAAATATTTCATAGACTGATTGTATTCATCTAAACTCTACAGGCCGTTTTTGAGCAGTAATAATTCTTTTCCATATCTTAAATATCATTGGTTATTTTTAAGATATTCGCAAAAATCTTTGGGCTCTACCGCGTCCATTTCGAATAATATAAGAAAAAGTCAAGGGAATTTTCAATTATGTTTCATATTTGATATAATCTGATATCAACCAATTTTCAATGTGACGTTTCGTTCATTAGATTCCATCATCAACTTTATGTTTTAAATACAAACCTCTAGTTTTTTTCATCGACTTTTGTAGCCACTTCCATAAAAAATTCAGCTATGTATTACAGTACATGTGTTTATCGACGTTTTTCTCCGAAAAAACATCATCAATATTTGGTCATACAATTCCCGTTAGTGTAGTCTGAAAAAAGTCAGAGGAACTTTCAATACTGTTAGTTATAAGCTTATATGAACCAATTTCCAATGTGACGTTTCGTTCATTAAATTCCATCGTCAGCTTGATTGTTTTGAATATGAGCCTCTAGATTTTTCATCAAGTTAGTAGCCACTGTTTTAGCAAAGTCAGCTAGTAATTACATGTATTGCAATTAAACATTATCTGACTTCCTCTGACTTTTTCTTATATTATTCAAAATGGTGGCGGTAGAGCCCAAAAACGAAATTCGAATACTTATTTTAGTTTTGGGCAAATATCTCAAAAACAACCATTGATATTTAAGATCTGGAAAGAGATTATTATTGTTCCCCACACTGGGAAAATTTTTACCAGTTTAACCGACCTTGTAGGTCTCTCCGTTCCCGAGATGGCAATAGTGGGATCATCTAAAAAATGGCGTATATATAAGTACTGGAAGTTTGTCAGAATTTCAAAATTATAATATTACCTGTTTCCTAAATCATGCTTTTATTAGGCTTACCATTCCATAAAATGCTGGAATAGGCCCAAAATATAGTTTTTGACGTCCGAGTACCCATTAAATAATCTCAATGGGTCTGTAACGTGCGCGAATATAATTAAATATAATTACAGCCATTATTTAATTGATTTCAATGTTCATTACGGTATTATTAGCGATTTGCTGGCCACACGCGTCCGCATTTCAAGCGTACTGGGTAATTCGAAAGTATTGTCACCTACCCTTTGGTTCCTATTTGTGGTAAATATGTGATTTCTGGAATTGTTCGTGAAATTTATGGGGGAATTCGATTACCTACACTGTAAAAATTAATTCCATGAGATTACATGATTCCATATAGGTAATGCGTTGCCATGCATAGACATGTAAAATTACATACCTCTGTAATATAATGTAAAGTCATAACTTGACTTTAAATGTGAATATATGTCCAATATATTTCATTAATTATCACTTATATATTGAAGTAACTTTCTCAGTTATTCCAGATTTAATGGCGATATCTACATGTTTGTTTTGATATTTTTACCATCAAAGTCAAGTGGTGCCAATTAACATTACATGCTTCAGTATGTATAAATGGATATGTATTCAAGTATTTGTGAGGAAAATCCCAGTTTTTGTAATGAATTAACTTAGTTGGGCATACATCTTTACATACCTTCAATGTGAATTTCCATATATTCTTCGATGATCACTTAAACTTTCGTGTGCTTTCCACTTTATTCACAGATGTATTTTAAATTACCACATGTTTCATATAAATAACTTCACATGAAATTAGTGCAAAACTATTCAAGTATTTTTGGATAAAAATTCTAGTTCTCAATAATAATCTTGAGAAAAGTGTCATACTCCAGGTGCCACGGTTTTGTACGGATGGAATGAAACGTAAAAGATAATTCAGTAATTAATTCAATATGAATCAAGGATTCAGGAAAGAATGTTTGCGACATCAAAATAATTTATTTCTTTTTATGAAAGTCGTTAACAAATCATAAAATGTTTTGAATAGTCTCTCTGTATTTTTCATAATCAAAAGCACTACAAAAAAATTTTCAAAAGTAAGTATATACAATTATTTTCAATACTGAAGGTTGAATATTAAATACAGACCAAACATGGCAATGAAGGCTTCCCGAGATGTTTTACAGTAGCTAGAAGATAATTTCTTTTTCCATTTTCAGCCTAAAGATTGACTCCAGACCTGCAAAAAATAAATTGTATATCTATCACAGTACGATTCTGAAATTAAATCGAATTGACGTGATATCGATCCACATGAGATTTGAATGTCGAATGAGTACTCCAAATTAATATCAGTTGTGTCTGCGACAACGAAAGTTTCGATTCGTTTACAAGTAGCTATCATTTCAAATGCCTATTTACTCACCTGAAGACAATATGGCACTCACTCACTAGTCACACAAAATATTGCTCATTCTTTTTGTTTAGTGACCTATCCGTCCTAGACGCCGAACGATGCTCACCCTACCAATATTAACAAAGAAATGAGAATTAGCGAATTAGGATTAGGCGTCATGAAAAATTACATTCAAACAAAGGAGAATTAACACAATACCTGTAATATTTTGTAAATTGGCGTTATTTCGGTGTAACAATACATCGTATTACTAATTATTACATTTATTTACAGTCATCATGTAAACCAACGGAAATTACATAAAGCATTGAATTAAAAAAAAAATTACTTTGGTGTTCTAGACGTATTGGTAACTACGTAACTACGTAGTACGGAGTTTGGGTGACTCGGTACAGTCGAAATTATCACCATTAGAGGTTCAGTTGATAGTGAGGGTCTGGCCGCCAGGGCTTAAATATGTAATTTTTCCATGTAAATAAACTGATAAGGTCGAAGACGGTATAGGTAGGTAAGGAAAAAATCGGCATGGAGGCGGAAGTTAAAGGACCGCCAGACTGCGCCAATACGCAATGTTGCAAAAAAATGCAATGTTCACGTGACAATTGGGTATACTTATTCTATTATTCAGCGTGTGAATTGCAATATGGTTAGGTGGATGAATCGATCGATCATTTTCCTTTAAATATCCGTATTTTACATCAAGTGTACCTCTGCGTTCTGAACTATTAGAACAGTTGTTTTCATAGAATAACATTATAATTTATACTTCGAGTACAAATTACATTTCTTTTACTAATCGAATATTTCTCAAGCCAAACCAAGACAATGAATTGTACAATTTGTTGAATTCTAAACTGAAGAACAAAAAATCCGCTGGTTTATATTGTTACGAGATTGATAAAAATTCCCCTATCTACGCCGCTGAGAGATCCATAAAAAACAAATCGCATACAAATGTGTTGACGAAGCGCCGCAGGTATTTAGGTAAGCGGCGCCAGGAGGAAAAACGAGAACGAGAAATTGAAAAACAAGAAGAGAAAATGAGACGGTTGGATGAAAAGAAAGAACGAGAAAAAGAAAAACAAGAACGAGAAGAAACACTCCAGAAAATTCTCGAACAACAAAAGATCGAATCAGAACGAGTAGAAGAACAGAGGAAAACAGACTTCCAGAAGGTTCTAGAACATCAAGAAAAATTCTTCCAACATGTATTACAGAAAACCGAAGTACAAATGGAGGAACTGAAAGAAGAACTAAAGGAAGATGTTAAGAAAATCGACGATGAGGTTCTCTCTATGTTCCAGTCCGATTTCAAGTTTTCCACGTCAAAGAGGCCTGTTTGTTTTACAGATGCCAGTAATAATGGGATTGGAGCTGTACTATCAGAGCAAGATGGCCAGGAAAAAGTAATTAAGTTTCACAGCAAGGCACTGACCAAACCAGAAAGAAATTATTGCGTAACAAGGAACTACTGGCAATAATCAAGGCTGTAGACCACTTCCACAAATATCTATATGGAAGAGATTTCCTCATTAGAACAGATCATGCAGCTTTGAGAGAGGTTACTCGAGATGAAGACCCCTGAAGGACAAGTGGATTGAGAAGTTAAACCAGTATCACTTCAAGATAAAACATCGACCAGGACGATTACACAACAACGCAGATGCCTTGTCCAGAAGACATTGTTCGGATACCTGTGAGCATTGTGGGCGAATTGAACATCGCGAAGGAATCAACCAAGTGTGATTAATGGTTGACGACAATTCGACCACAACGAAAATGAGGCAGGACCAAGAAAGTGATCCATACATTGCAGATTTTCTACGATGGAAGGAAAGCGGAGCGGAAATACGCACCTGGAAGGAAATCTCCAGGTTTCAAGGCATTGTGGCACAATGGGATTTCCTGATTGTTGAGAATGGTCTATTGATGAGAGCTTGGAAATCAGCCGACGGCAGAAAAGTGATTTCTCAATTGGTTGTGCCTAGGTCGAGAATAAGTGATGTCTTGGAGAAGCTTCATGGCAGCAAATCAGGTGGACATTTTGTAGTGAATAAGACCTTGGATAAAATACGGCAGAAATTTTACTGGGTCCAATGTCGTGAAGATGTAGAGAGATGGTGCCGAAGATGCCCGAAGTGTGAAGCAAGCAAAGGTCCCAAGACAAGATCGAGAGGAGAGATGAAATCGCCATCGATGTAGCAGGACCATTTCCGATGACGAATGATGGCAACAAATACATCCTCGTTGCCATGGATTACTTTCGGAAATGGGTTGAAGCTTATGCCTTGCCTAATCAAGAAGCATCCACAGTTGCAAGAGGTCTGGTGGATAACATGTTTTCAAGGTTTGGAGTCCCAATGGAGCTACATTCCGATGAAGGAAGAAATTTTGAATCAAATTTATTCAAGGAAGTTTGTGAATTGATGGGAATTAGCAAGACCAGATCAACGGCCCTCCACCTACAGTCTGATGATATTGTTGAAAGGTTCAACAGGACTATGAAAGAACATCTTTCCAAAGTAGTAGAGGAGCACCAAAAGACCTGGGATCGACATCTTCCACTATTCTTGATGACTTACAGGGCCTCTGTGCACGATTCCACAAAGCTCACTCCAGCCAACATCATCTTCGGGAGAGAACTTCGGTTGCCCTGTGACTTGGTGTTCGAATCACCAAATTCTGAAGAAAATGAGGTACAGGATTATGCAGACGAACTGCGAGATAGCTTGAATGGGATCCACGAATTTGCAAGAAAAAGATTGAAGATAACTAGTGACAGAATGAAGGCTCGATACGATCTTAAGGCCAATAGTGGTGGATTCAAAGAAGGAGATCGAGTGTGGCTGTACAATCCTCGTCTTAAGAAAGGATTTTCTCCTAAATTAACACCATCTTGGGAAGGACCATATACGATAGTGAAAAGAATAAACGACGTGGTCTATAGGATTCAACGCAGCCCGAGAGCGAAAATGAAGGTCGTTCACCTAGAAAGACTCAAACGTTATAATGAAGACAACGACATATTGTTTGATCGGGACGATCAAAATTGAGAGGGGGGTAATGTTATGAGATTGATAAAAATTCCCCTATCTACGCCGCTGAGAGATCCATAAAAAATGGATTATGGAGATTACGGAAAAATAAATGTAGTCTGGGTCTTGGTCTTGATAGTCTTGGATCAAAATGCATCTAGAAATTTGAATTATCTAATTCAATTGTCCAACAGTTTATATGCATATAAAAGCTATTTCGTATTTCTCAGTATTTAAAAATTGTCAATTTTTACGGGTAAAGAAAGCGAAATATTTTTTTTATTTCACCATAATATAATTTTTAAGAAATCTCAACCCTCACAATCCGACAGGCCAGAAGAAAAGGCAGATTGGTGAAATCGGAATTCCCAGGAAATTGCAATACTTATTAACCACTGCGACCTTACAACATACGACCTTGAAATTTCATTTGGCAAAAACATTTTGAGTAATAAACACAGTGAGGTTAAATTCTTGAAAATATCGCTGGACGAACATGTTTTGTTGGAAATTCCATTTCCATCAACTATCCTTCAAATTGAATTATCTGAAATTTCTTTTCGTCAATTTACCATCAGAGTTAGAACTAGATCAGATGATGAATGTGTATTACGGTTAAGTTGAATCGAGACTCGAGTATGGCATTTGCCTCTGGGGCAATTCAATTGGTTTGAAACACGTTTGAATGATATGACACTTCCCAGTTTCTTTGTCTCCAAAATGTGTATTTATGTTTTCGACCACAAAGGAACATTCATGATGCATTGTGATATAGATCAAGAACAATGCACTAGGTACTTTATACTATTCATAAAAAAAGGTGATAAGTGCTCCAGATTATGTTGGTCTCAAATAACTAAATAATCTTCCACTCAAATTTAAGAATATAACTACTGACTGTAGATGTCACGAGTTACTTTTCATTTACAATGTTTTGTTTCAAATATGAATTAAAATATTTTTTACGTGTTTTCATTGTCTGAGCGGTTTTACAGATTGAATTCACTTGTGCCGAATTTTGTGTAATGTTTTACGTCTGTGTTCTTTATTGTTTTATCGCTTCTTAATTGTTCATTTTATCCTATTAAGGCAGCAAGGCACACTGAGCAACCATGACCGACCGTCCAACTACGACAAAAATTTACAAAACGTGTATTCTTATCGGATAACTCACACTGAATGATCGTCGTCAACCTGTTTCGAGGACCATGTTTAAAATTGCAATCTGCTGAAAATTTTGGACGATCAGTGTGAGTTTGAAAGTTTTTATTGATCCCTTTCAATTATTGGTCATTGCTGGACGGTCGATGCTGATCGGTCAGTGTGATTCCTAGCTAATTTTACATTTATTTTTTCCTGTATCATCTATTTATTGACAATTTCAATACATGTAAAACATGTCAAAAAAAGTAAATGAAGTTTGATTTATTGAAAATAAAATTACTCTTGTTTCGTTACTCTAATTTTCAATATCATCGTCAATTTTAAATAATCGTAGAATATCAATATTATGTTTAAATGTTCACCTGTAATCTCCTAAGTACCTGTCATGCATTTTCTGAAACTTATAACAAGATTAGTAGGCTATTTCTTGAAATCAGAACAAACGTTCAAATGAATGTATGATTTATATATTTGCTGTCACTTATCAATTTTCTTCCTTCTTTGAAGTTGATTGTCAGATGAAAATATCGTATTTTTGCTTAATAATTGAGCAAGTTCCACAGATCCATCGGTAGCTGAGCAGAAAATTTCTATCGTCTATCATATTCGACGTTTTCAAAAAAAAATATGAAGAAAGAGAAACCAGCAGAAATACACATAAAGTACATAGGTATACCTAAAAAATAATTACGTTAATGTTGCGACAATGGCAAAAGCTAAAATACGATTTTTTTTCATCAAAATTACGGAAATATAAATGCTTCTTTCGATCCTTTCCAAACAACCCATCTGATGAAAATAGAGCAAAGGTTCGTGGCTTAGTTTGAGGTAGCTGGTCACATGGGCCGCACTGGTCATGATGGTAGAGCGCTAGTCTATCAATCAGAGGGACGTGGGTTCGATTCCCAGCATGGTCACTGGTTTCGTGCTAGAAATCGCACGTTAGAAGATAAGACCTCGTTAATCCTTAGCTCGCACAAGTTTCGACTTCTGAGGGCTGTCGTTCGTAGGAGGATGACAGCTGGTTAACGGAAAAACAATTTTAAAACATAACAATTCATTAGCAGATGGTGAATGCGTTCTAAATGGATGTTTGTTTCGATATCAAATTTTTTGAAATTGAATGGCGAACATTGATTATAGTTACAGAAAAAGTATAGTATACGATCTGCGTGTAATGGCTATTACTCACTCGAATAATTTACGATGCTTGCCTACGGCTCGCGTCACAGTCATTCTCACGAGTAATAGCAATCTTTACACTCATTAAATAATATACTATTATTTATCTTTGTAATGTCAAATTGTAATTGTCGTGGACTTGAAAATCCAAAAATCCCTACCGTCAAATATGACAAAAGACCCTCAATTAACTAAGAGATTTATTATACTGCTTTCCGATAGGTTAATCACTTACTGCCTTCTGATCCGTGAGTTTTTACCAATCGGAGATTTGTAAACACATTCTGCTATTCTTTGAATCGAACCAGTGAAAACGGTAAATTGACAGTTACGTTCTTGCTGTGAACAAGGACAGAGCTAGGTATGCTCATCCCAAGTAATTCTAAAGCTGACATATTAATTATTGCGCTGGCTGTGGCACTCAAGGGGAAGGAAAGGAAAGACGGAGAAAAGTGTGTCAAGAGATGGTTGCAAAAGCGTTGGACTTATGGTATTGGGAAACATATTGACAAGCCTCTGATAACAATTAAATTGTTTTGATTTTCTTCAATAATTTTCTCAGACGATCAATTCGAAAATGGTATCATACGAAACCATTCTGTGACCTAAATTAAGCACTCAACCTTATAGTATCAGAAACAAGCACTCTTTTTGTCCAGGCAACGCAGTTTAAAGCCGGCTACTCACACGACTGTACCGCAGGTGCAATGGGTGATTGGGCAATCTAGGAGGCGTCTCTACACGTTTAGTACAACAGTAAACGTACCGCAGAACATACTATCACTTGAGTCGTGAAGATGGTGCCAACACTTTCAAAAAATCGAAAGATCGGCATTGCCCACAACTGAAGAGAAATGAATTTCAAATTATTTATATTACAACTTCTTGAAATACATTAACAATCAATTTTGAGCGACAAATTTTCAGGATCATATTCCCAATGCAAAAGCAAACCCTAAGTTTGGTGAAAGAGAATTGTCACCAATTGTGCCAATGGGCATCCAGTACATCCATATTGCCACAATTATGGAGTTGGCCAGGTTTTCAAAATCATCTTCTTGGATGCACGCCATCTGGTAACCAACTCGATACTGTCCTCCCTCTCTCTTGACTTATTAAAGCACTGCAAAATATGAGTATATCACGTTTATACCTTCTTTCTGATTTCAAATTGTAAAGGATACATATCTATTGTATGAGGGTAAAAAATAACAGTCCCATTTTTTTTGTGCCAGAAACTGTATAGGTAAATTCGGTCCCGTGCAAAATATTTGAAGAGACCAGTAAAATAAAACTATGATATTGAATAATTTTTGTTTTATCAAATAAAATGAAAATATTATCAATACTTAAGTACATATTTTATAGTTAATAATTGAACGCCACAGTGAAATGAGACACATTTAATAAAATGCAAACGACTCATTTCGTTTTTCGTATATGATTCAATCATTTCTGTAATACATTTTTTAACTTTACTATTGGTAATTTTAGTATTCAAATGTACACTTTGTAATTGTACATACGTTTCGATTTGAAACTCATTAGTTTAGTAATAAAAACAAAAACGTATGGATCAGACTTGTAAAACAAATCGTTAAAGTGTCTAAGGAAAGATTCGCATGTATTTGTAGTGCGTGTAAGTTCTGCTGAGTTTTTAGCCCAGTGTAAAAGAGGAAATATTGACTCCTCAGATATGTGAGTATCTATCAAATAATCAGAGTACATTAGAATATTTCTATCGTCGGGGCTATTGAGAGCAGATCGAATACAAAACAATCACTAATTTCTACAGGATTTAAGAAGGTAAGGGCAAAAGTCATTTTTAGTCATCGCCCCGCATCGGAACTTTCATCTTTGTACCACGACTGCAAAAGATAAAACCGACATCAGATCATTTGAGCTAATGGCCAAACTTGTTCGACAGCCGTATGGATCCCTTATTCAAAATCGATTACAATTTTAGAAATGTCTAATCTAACAATATTTTCGATGCATCAGATTTTTACTACAATATTGATTAATTTCTGACACGTTACGTGTATCGTAAAAAATTGACAAAAAAATTGTGGGCAGTTTAACCAACTCTTAATTTAGTGGCAGGTAGGGAAAACAAACTGGATAAGATTTCATTGCATTATGGGTTTTCAAGACCTTACACCCTGGGGCGCTAATTGGTGATTAGATATTTTCCCATTTACAACCTATTTCTTTGATTTACGGGGTTTGAAATTCTGAAAAAAACTGATAGAGGATAGTGGATGACTTCCGGTTGCTTGGTTACAAATCCTTACGGACCTGTGCTCCCTTCATCTAGTGGTGTTCCGTCCGATCGTGTAGGTTACTCCATCTTGCCGATAGTCCTGGTACCGTGGAGGAATTTGAGCCCAAATCTAGTTGTTGTCTGTTGAAAGGTCTTCTTCTTCTGGATTTCAGCCTGGTATCAATAGAAAAAACAGGTGCTATACTGCCTAGCTTTGTGAGATTCGATGTATTTTGCCAAAAAATCCAACCTTGCTTTGCATCTACGTTTATCCAGAATCTAGAACTCCTAGATAAGAATGCTAAGATAACTAATCTCGCATTGTGGATAGCCCCTTCACGAAAGAAGGGGCCCAGTAACTCACAAAGCTCCTTGAAAGTTGCAAAACTCGGTTCGTTGACATTCGACGCTTAGACAAGAAAAAACCTTGAGTGCCGCGGTGTGGATTATTGTCTCAGTTTATTGAGAAAAGTATGTACTCCCACTACAGAGGTGTTTTCTGTATAACTCCTCTCTCCAGGCTGTACACGGGTTCTATTAAAAGAACAGTAATGTAATCTATATACTGGGTTTACCACTGATGTCCCAGGTGTCTGTAAAGTCAAACTGTTGGATCACCAGTTCAACTTCTCCTCCTAGTTCTCTCAATCGAACCTAATATACAGCCTTGAGAATGGAGTTGACATTCAGGATGTGCATCATATCCTGTGGATTCGTTACGTATAAAATTATATTTCTTTATTGACAATATTCCCCCTTGGTGTACTCGGAATCTGCTAGTCCCTCTTTTGTGCAGGCACGATTAGTGTATACCTTTTACTTACTAGCTTAGTACTTTCCTTTTTCCTGTAGGTAGAGGTAGGATCCCAGAATCATATTAAATAACCGACACCCCGGGTCTCACTATCTCAATTCGAATATTTCACTTTAATATGTATGTTCTTGTTTTTTTTTTTGTATTTTCGAATGAAACAATGAAAATTTCGAAATGTCGGCTATTCGAAATTCTTTTCTTCCCTCAAAGTTCTCGGCATATGTGAACAACTACTAACCTATATCCATGTTGCCTATAAAATTCCATTCGATCTGTAAATTTTCCGCCCGGTTTATTCTGTTTACCTACCGCTGGCATGAGTTTTTTTTTCTCATTTTTATAAATCCGTGGAAACAGATAAACATACCTTTCAAACACAGTGCCAAATGTTCATGACAAGTTTGACGCAAATAAATCTAAAAATAATGAAATTTCGTTACGAGTTATATAGCTGGCATTTTTATAGTCGCAGTGGCGTAGGAGGATTCAATTTGGGAAAATCGTGTCAAAAGTGCTGTGAATAGAACGAAAAGAATTTCTGAACGAGATAGTCAAGTTCAGATTATCTATAACACCGAACTTGACTCTTGATTCTGATTGGCCTGTCAAGTTCGGTGTTTTCAGATATGTTTATGTGACAGTTAAACGCCAAATATAAGTAAACAGGTTATGCACACATTCAAAAGTGGGGACATTACTGGTTTAATTCGATGTCGATGTTTCCGTTTTATTGAGCTACAAATTTCTTAGATCAACTTCTTACCGTTTTTGGCACTTTCTCTAATTCTCCCGAATTTCAGATTTTTTACCTTTCGCCTTGTTTGTGTGATAGTCTAATAAAATTCCACTAGTTATTGAATTTATTTAATAAGTCTGTCTTTTATTTCTGAACTCAACTGAATTGTTTCTAGAAAACACCACTCGTTCTGCTGACTTGTGGTGTTTTCTAGAAGCAATTGTGGAATTGTAATCGTTTTTTCCGTTAACTAGCTGTCGCCCCCCTACGAACGACAGCCCTCAAAAGTCGAAACTTGGGCGAGCCAAGGATTAACGCGGTCTTATACCTTTTAACATGCGATTACTACTGAAAATCACACATCAGTCACAGGTCAAAGGCAACCAAATTTTTACAGGCATCATCGAACAACAGTAAAGCTCCCGCTTGATTTGGTTCCGAAGTTCTTAACCTTGACGAGTACTAACATAAGTTGGAAAAAATTTCAGCATCCTGACCAAGTCAAGTCACGAACAGAATACCTATTTGACATATTCTTCTCAAGCTGATGCTGTGACTACCACTCGATATCGCTCTAGATACTCAAAATGTTTGCTTATGAGGAGTGTTTCTTGCTTTGAACGCGAGAGAAAGTGGCGACTAACTTATAGGTACCCGGAAATAAAATTAAAAAAGATGCAGGTTCGGTGGCGAAATTGGTGTACTTTGAAATCATAAATACTGGGTTTCATTATTACAAATAATGGAAATAAGAACTTATAATGTAAAATGGTTGAATTCGTGATGTGACATCAGTATACCTTTCGTTAATGTCTAAATAAAAGTTTTGCATTTGTTTGTAATATTTCATTGAACGTTACAGGGTACTCCTGTCAGATCAATAATCATAACAATGTCATTAAATTAGACTTCACGGTTCTCACGTTATTGATGTAGCCATGGTAACTTTAAAAAACGCGCGTTTTTTAAAGGTCGATTTGCACACGCTGAGGCGTGCTTTAAATAGGCAAAAAGGGGCACCAATTGAAAAAAGTAAGCTTTTCCGACCTTAGTATTGTTTTATGCCGACGCGAATCGGATGGCAGTAATACACATAATAATATCCGTTTTCTTCCGAGTTAGGTACATGTAATATGTATCTTGTAATGTGATATTTTCGTTTAAATTGTAAATGAATTAATCAACCGTGATGTGAAGGAACATTGACAGGAATTTTGTTCATTAGTTGAAGACTTAATGAGTTCACTTCTTTTCCATTATGAATAGATTCCGACTGAAGAATTGTTACCTTGAGGATATAGCAAATTCGGCTTGTCTAAAGTTTTCATCACAAATATCTTAAGCGGGAGAAAAGTTGAAAAAAATCCTTGCTAGAAAAAATTACATCTTTAAAACATCACTTGATGAAATATTTTTTTACCTATACAACTCTCCGGAAAGATTTATTTTTCATTCGTATAAATCGTCTTCAAACACATTATCTGCCTAGGCAGGAAAGTGACAGCTAACACCATTCTACCTGCCTAGGCAGATAGATAAGTGACAACTTCACTTTATTCAATATGGTTTGTCAACGGAAGAAATTCAATTCGATGCCAACAGGAGAAAAATAATCTCTCTATAGTCGACATAGCTACTCGAATAATTATTTTCATCTTTGAAACTGTTTTGCGAGTGCCTGAAGTAATGCATTCGATATTGATGGGGTACTGAGATGATATGGGAAGTACTTCACCTGATACTCGTATGAAGATTGAATACTGAAAAATTTATATTGAGGTAACAGGTAAGTATTGATTATATTCTCGAGTTATTGGACTGGACAATCTCAGGTGTAAGTACACCTACCGAGAGAGTTGTAAGACACTTGATTGTTCAGTAATAGCATGCATCAAAGGTATTCAGAAAGCCCGCTCTTTAGAGCACATTTCCTCACTGCGACCCTTTAATGTTTGCAGTTTCAGAAGGAATCTGGCAATCTAGCTGAAGTGCCTTTTCAGCTGAATTAAACAGGAATGTTAGGAATATAATTATGTCTGGCTTTACACTAGTAATTGTGGGGTTTACATTACGATCAACGTTAAAGCTTATTTATTATGAAGGAATAATTACTGGAAAATATTGGTTTCGTTGAAATTAAAGTTCATTTCCTCTTCTGTTTCATATCTATTATGACTTATTTCTTCTACTAGTCAAGTAGGTATAAGAAACCATAATAAACACCATAATAAAACAGAGTAAAACAGTGAATTCTGAAATTTTATAATAATAATACTTCCTCATGAACACTCATACAGTGTACCCAAAGGCATGCCTGTACTGGTAGAGGACGGCTATTATTATTATTTGCCATGGCGCTCCAGGGCGACTGACTAACGTCTGTACGATGCGAGCCAGAAGATCCACTCCCAGATACATTAGCCAATTGTCTACTGACCACCATTGGAACAAGAAAAATGGAAACTCGTTAACTATTTAGGATTAGCGAATATACTGGGCAATGGTATATCATACCCCCTGAACAATAATAAACCTTAAGAGAAGTTCGCCAAGGAAATTCTACGGAAAGATCGAAAACTCTTCTGAAGCTGCAAGACAGCAAATTTTGGGAGTTAATCTTGCATGTCCAGTCAGTAAGTAGAAAGGGTCTACCTAGTTCTGGATTCCTACAAACTGTATCTGCTCTCCTCAAGTTATGTGGGTGTGTCGAGACCACAAAGAATAATAAAAGTCGTGTTTTACCCACACAGACTGTACCTCTGGGTACACTCTACGAGTGTTTATGAGGGAGTTATATTATTAGCTTTGTTCTGGTTCTGAAAATTATTAGTCCTGGGACGTCAGGATTATGCGCAGTTGAGAAAAAGTGAGCGAATATGAACCTAAAGAACACACTTCTCGTCAACTGCGCATGATCCTGACGTCCCAGGACTGATAATTTTCAGAACCAAAACAAAGCTAAAATGTGTATTGTAACCTTGTTATCCCCTCAGTAGAATAAGATGTAAAATACCGTTAGCGTGGTGGTTGGTTGAGCAGTAGGGTTGGGTTCGAGTGTTTAACCTGAGATTTTTAATTAACAAAATTTGAAAGGCAGTCTGGGCGCCACTCGGCCTTCAAACTAATATGGAGATATTAAGTCTAGGCCAAGAATTATGATAGAAAATATGAATTGCAGTGCATCCAAAAACATGCAATTCATAGCTCATAGTCTCTCTATACAGATAATTCAAGTAATGATTCATATGACTAGACTAGACTTGAAAAATAAAAAAAGAGATACACAAATTCACCTTTTTATGTACTTATATTTGCCACTTCAAACCCTGAAGATGAATGTAACAATTTGGAGCACAAATAAAGCAGATCTGATGTCCACTTGATGTTGAATAATTTTTCAATTGAAATTCCACTCAAAATATTTATAAATTCAAAATAAAGAGTCCAAGTACTCTTCGATTATGCCATAAATTTTTATGAGTAGTAGTTAATAAAAAAATATTGGAAAATTATCTAACCACAAACATTGTAAAAAGTAATTTGAATAACTAGTATTTCAATCAAAGATTAATATAAAAATGAGAATTGATAGAAAAATAGAATATTCAATATTATCTGGATTTGTAAAGTTTTATAAATTTTTGAATAAAATTACTATTCAACCATCAACATTTCTGTCTTGGTTCAAGGGGAATCTTAGTTTCACTATGGATTTCTATGAAATTAGAGCTTCGCGAGACGAAGTCTTGGTCTTGGTCTCGAAAATTAAATGTAGTCTTGGTCTTCGTATTGGTCTTGAAGTTTCAAGACGAGACTGGCTCAGTCTTGGTCTTGGTCTTGGATCAAATTTGTCTAGAAATTTGAATAATTCAATTCCATTGTCCAACACTTTATATGCATATATAGCTATTTTGTGTTTCTCAGTCTTTAACAATTGTCGATTTGTACCGGTAAAGTAAGCGGAATAAATTTCTCATTTCACCATTAAAATATAATTTTTAAGAAATCTCAAATAAAGGTGAAATTAGACCCACACAGCACACAGGTCGAAGCCCGACAGACCAGAAAAAAGGTTCAAAATGATCGGAATGTTAATTAGATTTTTATTAACCATTTTACAATAGATTATTGTGAGATGAGCATAAAATGCGGTTGCGGCAGAGGAGTGGAATCGGAATCCCGAGTAAATTGCAAAACTTATTAACCACTGCGACCTTACAACATACACCTATTTGTTGTAAACTGTATAATTGCAATACAGATTTCGAAAAATTTATTTTCAATTTTGAATGAAAAAAATTTAAAAACCTACCATATGAAAAATAAATAATTGAAATAAAATGCCATATATGGAAAGATTTAACAAGTATTGACTTTGGTCTTGGTCTTGTATCTCCCTCCTGTTACCCCACTAAATTCTTCAACTGGCTACGTCAGTTTACCAGTTCGGACGACAAATGGATATCGCTTCTAGCTATTCGAGGAGAAATTATAATGCTCTATCAACATTTAGCGAGCTATTCTTTACGCTCTCATAAAATAGTAATAACAAAGATAAATTCTTTCCCGTATTGTATACACAGAAAAAAACAGCTTGTTGAATCAAATAAAATGTAATTGAATCAAACAAACAAAAGTGTCATATATGCACGACAGAATATAGTAAGTAATAAAATGAGTAAAATTATATCTTGGTTTTGGATTAAATATACAGTTTCAATCAATTGAAATTGAATTACATGAACCAAATATCCTATTCAACCAATTCCTTTCATAACTCATTTTGAGCGGAATATTGTTTCAACCATCTGGTTGAATTATATTAGAAATATGATCACATCTACAAAATTCTATGATTGCCTTAAAAAAATATTTATTGAAACAAGTATTTATGTCGAATCGATGAATTCAATTTAATGGGAAACATTTGTTGATACTACTGGGCGGAAAATCATCAAAATAATAACATAAAATGGATTATATAATCCACACTGAGAGAAATGTATGGTGGTTATTACCAGAAATATGGTAATTTTTACAAACATTTCTGGTACTATATGTGACAGCAATACAATATGGTAAAGTTCAAATAAATTTTTTTTAACCATTTATGGTAGTGACTACTATACTAGTATTCTTATCATCATTAAAATATTTGTATTATAGTCCTAACAATATATCATATTATGAATTTTACAATACTAGTACAGTAAGTTGATCGGAACATTATTTTATCAATAAATATATCTTGTTAATAAATATGAAGATAATTGATTGTTACATTGAGATATCTTTTTTGTAATTAAGGTAAGCTCGGGTAAGTGTGACCGTGAATTTCATTAGTTCGCATTGAATTTAGTCCATCTGATGAACCTAAACTAATATAACAATGAACTTTTGCAGGTATTTACTTCGAAGGTCAGTCTTTGTAATACGCCACAGAAAAGTGTTGAAAAACGTATTCTATGAATTTTATTTATATATTCAGATATACATCTCCATAGGTCACACTTCCCCGGAAATTTGGGGCAAGTGTGATTCTAGCCAAATTTAAAGATATTAATGCACGTAAATCTCTCTTTGGGGCAGGTGAGAGTAAACAGTAAAGGAACTTTCACCACAATTTATTTTTTTCGACATATCTTTATTCAAAACATAGTTAGGAACTTTTTAATATTGAATTTGAAATGCCCCTTTGGAAAAAAACAAAAAATAATCGTGAGAGTGAACATTTGTTGAAAAGAAAAATTTACTGGTAGAAATCTGAAAAATCGAATGGAATGAGAATTTCATTGATCCCCATCTTCTGACGAGTGGTGATGAAAGCAAAGTTGTTATTTCTTCCTCAGAAAGTGTATCAGTGTCTTCCACATCTGGCCAGGTATATTGTTTGGCTCTCTGAGATTTCTGTATATAATTTCGTACTATAGCTGAAAAAATATTACTGTTTAGATTGGCCAAATGAGCCAGGTTCCCACTTACCCTTACAGATAGGTCACACTATCCCCAATATCATGTAATTTCGGGGCAAGTGTGACATGCAATGGAAAAATGAAAAAAAAAAAAACAACTTCATGAAAAAACGGCAATCTATAGTCAGATTCATTGTTTAGGCAGCAAAAAAGTGTATAAAATGGATTCTTACCTTAGATTTTAACAATACACTCAAAGCTTGAAATAAACTCGTTATACTCGTTCGGGTTGATGAATTGTAGGTTAGAAAATTGGGGAAAATATTTGGATTTCACAAGATCTCTTTTGTATTTTATATGATGGTTATGGATTCATTATGAGTGTAGGCTATTCGTCAATAGATGCATTGGGCTGTCGCCCGGTTTATCGAAGATAGTGAGCAAACTCACACTTGCCCCAAATTCACACTTACCCGAGCTTACTATATAAAACTTTATTATGATAACATCTATTATACATAAATTGTTGAATAAAATATAATGGTATGATCCAAATCCCCCAGTCTTCTAAAAGAACCTCCATCGATGTATATTTATGTAGGTATCCAAAAAACAGCAGATGTGCTCACAATGGAGGAGCAGGACAGGACCAGTTGCACCACAGACCACATTCATTGAAAACTTATTTTAACAATACAAGACAATTTACACCGCAACAAAATATTTTTGTGGTTAACTGAACTCTGAACTGATTGAAAGCTGAGAACTGTTGTTGCCTGTTGTGTACTGACTACGACTACTGCTACTGCTGCGTAATTTCTCGGTTTCTCCCTCACCCTCAAACACTTCGACGGAAAGACTGTCAATGTGTAAGTAGCAAGTAGCAACCAACAGCCAATTTCAATACAGGCGACTGAATGTGAAGGTCGAAATATCATCCACGTGATTTATATCATTCATCCTGTTTTTTATGCATTACAATATGATGCTTATTTGTATTCCATGTATCATAAAGTTTCGGAAAATTGTATAATAATAATTAGCATATTTTATACCTAACCATTTTACGATAAAATATTGTAATTCTATATAGTGCAATATGCTATATAACTGTGTGTCTAAGCACTATAATATAGTATCCTAAGAACAAGAATAATGTCATTACTATAAAAATATTTTACTGTTTACTTACAGTTCAAATTGTTGACAATCATAATTTGAAATAGTAAATCAAAACATATTTTTTTTAATATACTAGTATATTCTTCAGATTTCTCTCAGTGCAGTATTCCGCTGTATCCTATATAATATAATTAAATTATGAGTGTTTGAGATTTGGCAAGGTTTACTACAAGAATACTACTACTACAAGAATAACTTACAATGCTCTTCAATATCACAGCTAGAATTATATTTCGACCTAAATGGGAAAACAAATATTTACCGGTTTCATGGTTATTTCCTATCACCAGCGAACGCATCTTTCAACTCAATTGAATCAAAAAATCCTTTCAGCTTTTGTTAGGAATCACTGAGATGAATACCGAAGTATATGTACAGCGCCATCTCTATACTTACCGACGAGTTAAAGCGGAAGACTGAAAGATGTAATTAATTTTTTGTATCAATTCAATAAATTATATTGTTCGATTCAAGTAAATATTATATTTGTGCTGGTACAAATTTTCAGTTAGTATGAAATGGAAATTGTTTCAATTGAGCACCAAATACTCAAATCGAAGAAGTGCGAAAATTGAATTGAGACATCCAATATTTTTCGCCACAATTTCATGATGTGATCAGGCGAATACACCTGCCTTTTGATATGAATTGTATATGGTTGCGTCAAGCAAATAATAATAACCAAATAAATTTGTTTGAATTAACAAATCTTTTTTTCCGTGTATGTCTCTTCATGAAAGGTTTGATTCAAAGCCTAGCTTTACAACTGTCACGGGTGATTCTTTTATCGGCTACCAGTCACGCAGTACCTGACCCAGGGCCCTTCTTCGGCTTCCATTGGGTGACATATTTTTCAGTTCTCGCTGTAATGTATGGGTACTTGCCAAGAAAGTGAGTTCCTACAATCTGTCACCTTGGAAAAGATCCAGTTCTTGCCGGGCGCTGTGGTGATCGCGGGCGATTCTTTCACCGGCTATAACAGTCTTTCAGCACCTCATACGAGTCCCATCCTAAGATTTTCCATCAGTTCATGCAGCAAGTTTCTTCTATCTGCTGCCTTTTTTGACTTGTATATCTTACTTAATACTTGTCTTGATTCTTTTATTTTATTTCAGGTAAGTGTCGAACATTTTCAATCTGATTATTCTTGGTGAGTACAAAATTGAGTCACGTTTCTATACTTATCTTAAATAACTTTTAGAAGCCACAAACACGAAATAACTACTAAGAGCCATTTGGCATTTTCCATTCATGTTTGTTTATTCTGAATACATTTACTTTTGGAATAAAAATAAAAAACAAGATTTATAGTTTAATGATCAAAAAATAAAAACTACTAGTGTAGCCTATATTCTAGATCCTTCATATTTTCAATTGAGGTGTGGATGTAAGTACCTACCATGGCGAATTCAAATTTTAAATTATTACATCTCTGTTGAATAAGAACGGAATATATACGCCTTTCATCTCATTTCAAGATTTATAGTTTAATAATCAAAAAATAAAAACTACTAGTGTAGCCTATATTCTAGATCCTTCATATTTTCAATTGAGGTGTGGATGTAAGTACCTACCATGGCGAATTCAAATTTTAAATTATTACATCTCTGTTGAATAAGAACGGAATATATACGCCTTTCAACAAAAAATATCGTCTGGTCTCTCCACTTACCTATCGGTCGAAAATTATTCAAAATATCATTAATTGATACCAATAATTTTAAATAGTCGATTCGGACTCAGTGATACTTTTTAAACTTGAAATTCTGTTCTGAAATGTACTAATTCAAACACTACAACACAGATGAGACCGCTCAACTATATTCGAAAGTTATTCAACTGGTAGTTGCCAGGCAGGAAAATGCATGATGTATTGAGCAGTAGAAAGGTGATCGATTGTGGATTATGTGGTTCCGTGATGGGAAAGTTGAGTTCAAAACCGAGTTTTCTCTTAGCATACTTGCAGGAAAAGCTGTTCGAAATGGGGAATAAAAATTCATCCCAATTCTTGTTGTAGTTAATCTGAAATACCTCCATTCACTTAACATTCAGAACTGAAACACACTTATATATTCTTCCTGGCAAAATATAAAATATTCGAATAATAAATATTGTTCATATTGATATGAAATGGGTTTTACAGGTGAAGTAAATGGTCAGTAAATTTAGGAGTGAGGGACAATTTATAAAATTCAGGATATGGTAAGAATGGTAAAAACTAGCTTTGAATCATCTGGAAACATTGATAATGAAAATAAATTTTATCTGCTAAAACTAGATATACATGGAATTATGACATGGGATTAGGATTGAGTGTATTGTTATGAGATTGATAAAAATTCCCTAGCTACGCCGCTGGATAGACTTGCACGCGTATCGTCGATATGGTTTCCGAGAAAAAGGCAGATAGCTGCCGGTAATGAATATTCGGGATAACCGAACGGTCGCGTCGCGAAGATTCTGGTTACACTTGAGTACCTATATAAACGGAGACATTTGACTGGGAAGAAGAGTTTTTATGAAGAGAATTTATTAAGACGATTAGGAAGAAGCTATAATAAGCAATTTTTGAAGAAGTATAGAAGTGTTTGGAATATTTAGCTAGTTGTATTGTTGTATAGATCTAAATGTTTTATTAGTCAGTGAAGTGTTGTATGTTTGTTTATAGTGTAGTTAGAAAATAAACAGTTTAGTAGTGTGCTCGGCCTATTATTTAGCAAAAACGTAACAGTATGTTAACTTAGGCGACTCATCAGGAATCTACAAGTCAGGGGTGTGGTATGTCCGACTCATCACTTGGGTTTCGAGTTGTTATATCGAGTTGTCTGGCAATGCATTGAAATAAAAACTTGATTGTATGTGAAAAGTTTTTTGCAATAGGCTTCAACGTGAGTGTCAATATGATCACTTGATAAATTTGTCAATTAATTTGTTTGAACGCTAGATTATACGATGAAAACACAAAAAAAAAGTGAACTGACAAAACGTCTTTTGCCCGTATAAAGGTAAATTTTTGAAGCACGTGCGATTTATATGCCTATGCATTTTTGACACTTGTGTATGAAAACGGCATGGCCATTCACATATGTGCCTTTCACTTGAGTTTTTATGGAAGTAATATTTGATTTGATTCTGTAATAATTTCGTTAATGCTTGAGTAATGCCATTTGAGTTTTTCAAATAATCCCGATGTATTTTTAAATGTATATTATTTTTTATTATTCAAACTAGAACGTGTCCTAATTCCGTACGTGCTCACCATACATTTTTCAAGTATCTGATTCAGCCTTAAGAGAGAATTGCAAAAACAATCCATTATCCCACATATTCAGAAATCATGCGAAAAAATCGAATGAATATGATATGAATAACGGAAGATTTTCAAACCAACTTTTTCCCATTTCTAGAAGAAATGAAGAAAAATTTCCTTAAAAAATCGAAGACACTTTGTGAGAGAACACCAGCAACTATTTCAGAAGACACTTCAACGATGAATAAAATAATTTGAGAATATTACTAATTACCAATCAATATAATTTGCTATGAGCAACTTGGAAAAATGATTAGGTACGTGAGTTCCTCATTCGATCCATTTGATTGCATAAAATATTTCACCAAGTTTACTATTATTACCTTGTCCGAGTTACGGATCATTTTATATGACATTCTATACGACATTATTCTCTCATTTAGAAATTATCAATATCACTTCAATAATTCAATTTCTTCACCGCAATATCAGATTAGATACACGTTCTTTGAAATAGAAGATATTTAATCGAAATCTTCTTCTTGTTTTACCTTATTGGATTTCTCTCTTTTGCGAATTCAATTTCACCTGATGTTTTATTCAAATTCAACAAATATTTCTTCTATTAATTTTATTCCATCTTCTATTTGACGTGTCCTTTATCATTTGCATGATTATAATTATTACTTTTTCAACCTTGTTTTACCAACGACTTTTTTCAATTGTCTGTTTTACTCAATTTTTTTCACTGCCGTACCGGTCTGCCTTATGTTTTTGAAATTGTATTGCATATATCTATTTTCCTCCTTTATAGTTGAAAGCTTATTTTTCGTGAAAAATCTATCAATTTCAAATTATCTCTATTTTCTGTGTTCTGACTGTTGATGTCTATTGTTTGCCACCACGACGTCATCTTACTGTACGAAAGTTTAGAATGGAAAATGTCAGTAATATACACCCTGTGTAATTATTGCGGGAAATCTTGAAGATGTCGATTTTTAGATTTGAATGCGCATATTTTATTCACAAGAATATTCATCTTGGCGTTGAAATTTTTTTCTCAATTTTTTTTTCCGAATGAGGGAACCAACTGAATATCTGAAATGATGGTAAGAAATTTAAAGTTAAAAGGATTATTCGTCATTATGATCACTTCAGTTGAGGTTACTCGTTCATAGATTAGGTACTATACTGGATATAAGGAAACTTATCCCACTTGATTTTGTTTGGGGGAGATTCGGCTCGAAGGACCAGTACATGTCGTGTAGGTTGAATATTACGAATGCACCCACCTGTGATCCCGATTGTAACTTGCGAAAACATTCTCCATTCCAGATATAGTTTCTCACTTCTCATGTAAATACTCCCAGAACGCAATTTTCGACGGTGGATTGTGGAATTTGCAGGATAGATATATCAAGTTATATATACAAGTCAATCATTTTACTATTTATTCACTTTCTTTCTGAAAAAAAATCAATTAAGTATGAACAAGCCAAATTTTTCTCACTCCTCATGAAAACAACCCCCCCTAACTGACATTTTTTCACTCCTCGACTTTTTAAGGACTATTATAATTCTGACAGTTGAATATCGGCTACAAAAGGCAACAGACACTTTGTCCCAATTCCATAGTCTACTGATCTTAATAATAAAATCACATAATTTTGATTTCGTAAGTGGTTTTCAGGTACGATTCTGATGAATATCCATCTTCTGCACTACATTCATTTCACCATAGACATTTTTTTCATACTCTTTTCAGTAAACACGTAATTATTCATTCAATGGTATAGTTGAAGTCAACACTATAAATTCAGTCTAGTCGCTAGATGGAGTAATGTAGTTCCTATTATTTATAAATTTATAGCCGACTTTCTTTCAGCTGTTTATTGCCAATGTCGTATATCAGTTCAGCACTTTATAAAAGACGTGACACATGATGGCCGTCTATTATTAACCGAGATATATTAAACGCTACGTGTAACGTGCTGTCAGAATCATTTAACGCTTTTGCAAGATACTGATATGTTATTCTTTAATTTTTATGACATTTTTCTGGGTTCGAATAATGGTATTTCTAATAGTTGTAAATACCAATTATAAGTATTGATTATCGTCACGAGGTCTTATTACACACTAAAATGAAGGGGAATACTTCCGTAGTATTTCGTCGGCTTAGTGTGTTAACCTGCTAACTCCATTGGAGTAAAGGACCCCGCAAAATCCTTGTGGAAAATGGCTCTCGGCTAAATTCGTTATAACTTTGTAGAGATATAGTATTCAGTATGCTGATCAAAAGTCCTCATGGGCCCAAACCCCCTACAGTCTCCCAAAGCCCTCAAAGTACACTTGCCGGTGTTGGCGCATAACAGTTTCAGTTCATCTTCAAAATGTTTCCTTTCACTACCCACCCCTTTCTTTAATCAAATCCCACAGTCTACCCTCACCACACCTCGCCCTCATCCTCGCACCCTCACCCAACCCGTCATTAACGCCCCATTACACACTTTCAAGGTTAAAGATTATCTCGGCTGAATTCGCTGAAACTTGGCAGAAAGGAAATATTCGGTATGCTAATCAAAAGTGTTGATGGGCACAACCCTCAATTTTCAACCCCAGACCCCTTACAGCCCCCCCAAAGCCCTCAAAGTACACAGTTTCATAACGTTTCCTTTCACTACCCACCCCTTTCTTCAATCATTTCCTACAGTCTACCCTCACGACACGTCAATAACGCCCCATTACACACTTTCAAGCTTAAAGATTCTCCAATTGTTTTATTTCTATCTTTTGAAGTTTTTCACTATCATAAAATGTATACCTATATAATAGCCACGGCAAATAATAATAATAGCCGTCCTCTACCCGCAAAGGCTATGCCTTTGGGTACACTCTACGAGTGTTTATGAGGGAGTATTATTATTGTTATTATTATTACAGTACATCCTCCCTCACCTCCGCACCCTCACAAGGTGTATGAGGTGTATGAACTCAGCCACTCAAGGCAAAAACAACTGAAAAATCTGTAACTTTGAAAATGTTTAATGGGGCATCAATGAAGAGTGTGGTATAACATACATATACATATTATGATAAAAGCTTCAAAAGATTAAAATGAAACGATTAAAGAATCTTTCACCTTGAACGTGTGTAATGGATCGTTAATGGTGGGTTGAGCGAGGGTGCAGGGGTGAGGGCGAGGTGTGATGGGGGTAGAATGTAGGATTCAGTTGGAGAAAGGAGTGGAGAATGACAGGAAACGCTTTGAAGATGAACTAAAACTCTTATGCCTAAACACATCCGAAAGTGTACTGTGGCTTTGGGGGGCTGTAGGAGGTATGTGGTTGAGAATGGAGGGTTGTGTCCATTGAGACTTTTGCTTCAGCTTTCCGATTACTATCCTTCTGCAAAATTTCATCGAATTTAGCCGAGAGCCATTTTCCATAAAGATTTTGGAGGGTCCTTTCACAAGGAAATAAAATTCAATACTGAATCTAATGGTTTTACCAATCGATAAAAATCACGGAATATCCGTTTACTTAGCTGTTTTAAACAGTCAATGAAGATTTGTCTTCTCTTTCTAATGGTTTATATAACTAGTGCTCCTCAGACACCCTCAAACCCGGATATCTCTTCGAAAACCAATTCAAAATAGAAGAAAGAAGTCTTGTACGGAAAAAATAACGGAAAAGAAGAAGAAGAGAAAAACGAAAGGAAACAAGTAGAAAAAGAAGGAAACAAAGACAAGAAAAAAATCACAGTAACCAATCCAGATGTAAAGCTATGGACATCCAACTGAGGTCTGGTCATTAGTTTTAGAAAAAATGAAAATAAAGTCTTTCGAGTATTTTAAATAGGAAAAATTGATCCGTACATAAAAAAATTTGAAAATAGACACATACCTGGAGAACTTGTAGAAAATATTAGAGACTTCAATCATAAACACTCCAGAAATATTAACTATACAAAAATATTACACTTGAATATAAGAAGCTTAGCGAAATACTTTGATGAATTACATATTTTCTTGAACAAGTTCTCACAAACATTTGATGTTATTATACTAATTGAAACTTTCATATTGTACGACAGTGATACTTTTGTTATAAATGGTTATGATAATATATACAGCGAAGGTAAACTGAATAAAAATTTTTCACACTATATGTGGATAATGTTATGAAAATAACAAAAAAGGGCAAAATAATCAGTTTTGCCGATGATATGGCTATTATATACCAATCTTCGTCTTGGAAACAACTGAAAAATTAATCAGAAGAAGATTTCCAGAATATAAGCAAATGGTTCAAGTTTAACAAATTGACACTCAACAGCCAGAAAACCTGCTACTTACCATTCACCTCCTACGCAAGCAACCTACCGAAACTAGGTTTAATTTGGGAATTATCATCAGACACTTCAGATGGGATCTACAAATGAATTATTTAACTAATAAACTGAGGGGTCTGTTGACTAAATTTAGGATTATCTCAGATTACCTGGATAGTGCAAATCTGGAAATAATATACTTTGCACTCGTGCAATCTCAACTCTCTTACGGTATAGGCTGGGGTACCGTAGCTGATTGCCACCTACAAAAATTAAGTGTTGTGCAAAAATGGATACTTAGAATAATATTCAATAAAAAACTCACGTATTCAAGTGACATATTATTTAATGAAGCAAAAATATTGGACAGCTTTTATGCCAACGAATAATTATGAATATACATAAAAATAAAATAAAACTAACCTCTCCCACACATACATATGAAACAAGGAACAAAAAAACACAGTCTACCACTACATTCAGCAATAAAACAATTGGACAACGCTCGATGCAATGTTTGGCGCCAAGACTCTGGAATACACTACCAAATGAATTGAAAAATGTTCGGACTCATAATGGATTCAAACACAAACTAAAAAAGTGGATTATTGCAACTGGAAGAAAAATGTTCAGTGACTTGGTTGACTTGAAATATCTAAGATGATACATATTTTTTTATAAAATATCACAAATATAGGTAATTACACATATTCAAATCTAGTCTATATGTCATTGTATTTGTCGAGTCGAACAATAAATCACTTGTTGTGTCCAAATTGAAGTATGCATGAGCATGTATGTGTGTATGCATATATGTATATATGTATACATCCAAAATAATCCATACGTCCAAAATTATACTGAATACCTTGATTTTGTCCATTCTTACATGATTTTGTCAAAATCTACCTGCTTTTGTCGATACTTTCCAAATTTTGTCTAATATACTTACCCGATCTTGTCGTACCGATTTATACATTATGCGTATTACATTTTACTCTATATCACATATCTCAAATATTTATTTAGCAAATCACAAACACTTTGTCCATTCGTACATGATTTTGTTAAAAACCTACCTGCTTTTGTCGATACTTTCCAAATTTTTGTCTAGTATACTTATCCGATCTTATCATACCGATTTATACATTATATGTATTACATTTTACTCCATATCTCATATCTCAAATGTTTATTTAGCAAATCACAAACAAGCATATTTTTGCTTCTGTGATATTTTGTTTATTTACTGATTTTATTTATACAATTTTAATGTCTTTATATTTATGCGAATATTTATGCGAATATTTATGCGAATATTTATGTGAATAAACATTATTATTATTATTATACATTTTTACACACTAAGCCGAAGATTTGTTGTTTGTATACACTGCTTGCTATATATATATACACAGGTAATATAAGCGAATAAACTGAGAACGGCGGGCATTTTGTGAAGTTGGGTTAGGTGGCCAGTCAGTTTGGCGGCTAGTAAATAATACTTCTAACTTCTAATATAATAATAATTACATAGAGAGAAAACAAATACTTGAAACTCCAATGGAAACAGCTCTTTCCCCAATTCTAGCTCAGTGTAAAGGACGGACGATTTGTTAGACTTCAGCATTCCCAAATTAGAGTTAGGCTTCCTCTTTTGAGGTGGGCGTCTAATGCCGTGTATTGCGACTTTTAAAAGCATTGAGAAACGGTTACACTTAGAGAGCTGAAATTTGGTAGGTGAACTCAAAAAAGATTGGAGTACACAGTGAATATATTGAGATTTTTTTCATTTCGAAAAGTGAGATTATTTTGGTCAGCAATTGAGGAAAATAAGCCAATACTGGCATCTGTTTTATGCTAATCTAAATATTGATAAAAATAGTGCAATTTCCGATTGAAAACGAATCTCCAGACAATATCATCGTATGGGAGATTAATTCCAAGTTAGAAATGGTCTAGGAATAGCCAAATTCGAACATATGGCGCGAAACAGTTCCTACTTTACCAACATTCTTACTAATTTTTTAGTTCGGCAGTTTTCGGATAGAAAGCGCCATTGTATATTTCATTCATTCAATTTACTCAATGAGACGGAACGTGATTTTTATAACATTGGTAGGAGGAGCCAGGTCAAGAAAATTAAATAAAGACGTGTTGTTTCGGATCCCCAAATAAATCATAAGCGTATCATGGAGTGCTATTTGAGGATGCATAAATAAAAATCAACAATCGATGACGGGATCCGGAGTTTCAATCTATATGTAATACAACGAAACTTTTCCTAGCACATGCGAAGTAATATCTCTAAACTTCTTGCTGGGGATAGTGTACATCTCGCAGTTAATTTATTCAATATTTTTGAAAACGCTGACATTTTTTCAAGATTTTATTAAACGTGCGTTTGTTTCTCTGTTCATTCATTTGTATATTGAAGTGAATCTTGCAAGTGAATTTTGACCCACTTGTAGCCGCCCGATCATCATGAAATTGGGCAGGTGTTTATGATTCCGATGACAATGTATTATGAAGGGTCATATATGCCACTGGAAACATCTATTCCTAGAGCTCTGTGAATTTTTTTGAGATAGGGATTAATCATTTTAGAGGTAGAAAGAAATGTTTCTTCATTTGAAATGTTCCTGGCTCTACAGGGCGAGCTACAAAAATGCTTGAATGTCTAACGCCAAATACGCAAAAAAGTGTTTGCCAGTGGATTTTTCTTGATTTATAATGCTATGAAAATTATCGATTGACTTCGAATATATCTATTAGTTATGGTGTACCTACTTACAGGGTGATGAAGAAAACGCTTTTTTTAACTCGTTTTTGAGCTTTTCGCAAAAATGTGGTTTTTCCTACATTTCACAGAGTGAGCAAAAAAAGTGATAAATTATGGGAGATCATATGAGTGGATTGTTTGATATTTCACAGAGAATAAAGGTAAACTATTTTTTACTTTTACGTGACTCGATACAGAGTGAGCCCAAAAAGACGAATTTTCGAAAATGAGCGAATATTGATTTTATTTCTGTTGAAACGAAAGCAATTGATATAAATATATTGCATATTTCACATTACATTTCCCAAAGGGTCTACTTATGGTTGGACAAAATAACATTGACACATTGGAGACTATTATTGGTGGAATTTGCGTTGATTTTCTGGATATAACATTCTATAGAGGAGGATGATAATGTTTTGTGTAACTGTAGAGAAACTGAGTTATCCCAAAGAGAGTTATTTTTGAAAACTCCTGGAGGTAATCCGGTCGTAAAACAAATACATTCTTGAGTCTTCTACAAAATATCCAAAACGCTTAGTGTTTCTTCTAACCTTCAAAGAGTGGAAGCAGCTGCAAGCGCATGCGTTTATACAAATGTCATAAGTACAGCAGAGCCAAGTAATGTATATAAAGTTAGCAAGGCCACTTTGCCGGAAAATCGATGAAACCAATTCCAATAATTGTCGAGAATTTGTCGTGAACGAAAAAAATTTGTCGCGCTTATAGTTTTTTTTTTATATGGGGTGGCTGTGCTAACTTTATATTAAGTTAGCACTGCCACTGATATAACTTGGCGAATAAACATCAAATTTTATAACTGTGGTAACCAACAATTGTCGTGTAATTGTCGAAGTCTATTTGAAGTAAAAAAAATGCGAAAAATCTTTTCTTTACAGCTTATTATGTATTTTTTATTGGAACACCGCATACCTATGAGGACAATTTGAACTTTTCTCATTAAACTATTGTTAAATATGTATGGATTATGCATTCTTTTTGAATCAAATGAAAAATTTATTGTGAAAATTGGGAAAACTCAGTGTTCAATGAAAAAACTCATCAAACTTGAATATTTTTTTGTAGGCTCACGAATTCACTGAATGATTGACGAATAATTATAACATTTCCCGAGAAAACTCCTACTATTGTATAACTGAAAAACTAAATACAAAAGGTGGAAAAAGGAAATATTAAAAGCTGGAAAATTACTTTTGCGCTAAATAATGGAGAAATTCCCTTTTCTTAGTAATATACACACATAATTTGGTTGGATTAATTTTTGTGTGACTGAAAATTAACTCATCAATTGTCGAATGATCAAATCTAATATGTCGTGGAAAGTTGAAATTTCCTGAAGCGGAAAAACTACCTATAATTGGTAAAATTCAAGTATTTCCAGTCTTTCGGTATTACCAACGCACTGAATAATGATTAAATATAATGTTTTTTTGACAAAATCAAATTTGTCGTGAAACGTTGAAATTTTCTGAAGCGGAAAAACTACCTGTTATTGGTAAAATTCAATTATTTCCAGTCTCTCGATATTACCCAATGATTATGATGTTTAAATATAATTTTTTGTGGCGGAAATTTATGGAACAATTGTCGAACGACGAAAACATATTTGTCCTGGAAATTTTCGTTCTTGAAAAGCCGGAAAATTATTTTAAAACGATAATTAATGAAGAAATTCCATTTTCTTAGTAATATACACACATTATTTGGTTGGATTATTTTTTCTGCGACTGAAAATGAACTATTCAATTGTCGAATGACAAAATCAAATTTGTCGTGAAACGTTGAAATTTCCTAAAGTGAAAAAACTACCTATAATTGGTAAAATTCAATTATTTTCAGTCTTTCGGTATTACAAACGCACTGACTGACGATTAAATATAATTTTTTTGGGCGGAAATTTATGGAACAATTTTCGAACGACAAATACATATTTGTTGTGGAAAGTTTCATTCTTGAAAGGCCGGAAAATTACTTTAAAACGCTAAATAATGAAGATATTCCCTTTTCTTAGTAATACAGACACATAATTTGGTTGGATTATTTTTTCTGCTCCTGAAAACTAACTCATCAATTGTCGAATGATCTAATCTAATTTGTCGTGGATCGTTGAAATTCCCTGAAGCGGAAAAAATAATTAAATTTGGTAAAATTCAATTATTTCCAGTCTTTCGGTATTACCAACGCACTGAATGATGATTAAATATAATTTTTTATGGCGGAAATTCAAGGAACAATTGTCGAACGATGAAAACATATTTGTCGTGAAAATTTCAATTCTTGAAAAGCCGGAAAAGTACTTTAAAACGCTCAATAATGAAGAAATCTCCTTTTTTTAGTAATATACACACATAATTTGGTTGTATTATTTTTTCTGCTCCTGATAACTAAATCATCAATTGTCGAATAACTGAATCAAATTGTCGTGAAACTTTGAAATTTCCGGAAGCAGAAATCTACCTGTAATCGGTAAAATTCAATTATTTATGGTCTCTCGATATTATTTAGGCAACAAGTTTGATGAGTTTTTTCATTGAACACTGAATGCCCAATCAATTCATATTTGACAATAGTTTAATGGGAAAAGCTCAAATTATCCTTAAAGGCATGCGGTGTTGCCACTTACTCAAAATTTTCCCCAATGTCAATAAGATTTTTCGCATTTTTTTACTTCAAATAGACTTCGACAAATACTCGACAATTGTTGGTTACCACAATGATAAAATTTGATATTTATTTGTCAAGTTATATCAGTGGCAGTGCTAACTTAATATAAAGTTAGCACAGCCACCCCATTTAAAAAAAAAACCATAAGCGCGACAAATTTTTTTTGTTCTCGACAAATTCTCGACAATTATTCGACAATTACTGGAATTGGTTTCATCGATTTTCCGGCAAGTGGCCTTGCTAACTTTATATACATAGCCAAGTAACAAGATTGTCGGAATTCAAGAAAACTCCAAACAACTACAGGCGCCAATTCTGAATTAGCATTGGATACTTTTGGTTCTAACTTTTGTCTATCCGTGTAGACACAAGTAATCTCAAAAGTGCAATGCCTTCAAGGCTTCTGCGTCAACAAAAATTAAATAAATCCCGTTTTAATATAGATTTCTAAGAATTCGTTCTTTTGGACGCAACTGTCATACAAAGTAGTAGACGAAACATGATCTTTATTCACATCACAGACCCCTTACCGATGATTTTACAAATTAATTCAACTGAATTAAAAAAAGAAAATTCTGGTAATAATGAAACAAAGAAAAAATACTAGGTACAATGAATTTGACAAAAAATACTTGAAAAACTCTAAACAGAAAAATGGGAAGATATTTTTATGATCAACCCTCGGATCAACCCGATGTCTACAAACCTATAAAGCAACTGATGAAGTGCAAGTCACTAATTACCGACCAATATCCCAGGTGAATCATTTCGCAAAAGTTGCCAAGAAAATACTCAAAAATCAGGGTGGGAAAGTACCTATAAAAATATATGGTACTTTCTGATAAATATTTTGGTCTCTGTGATGGTAAATCTACACAGAACGCACTTATATTCCAAAAATAATCAGAGAAACAAACAAAGCAAGTTGAGAAGAAGCTTGAAAAAATTTCAATGTTTTTCGAAAAACCACAATTTTTTTAAATATTGAATTTACTGCCAGATGTGCACTACCACCAGGAAGAAATTTGGAGATTCGAAGGTATTTAAAAAAAACAACATTTGATAATTGTGTGAGGACTGAAATAGTATATTGTGCAACTAGTGCAGAAAATATCCAGTTTCCGTATGAGTTGCACTTTATACTTTTCCGACGACCTACTAAAAATAAAATATGACCGATTTTGAAAATATTTTTCAACAAGAATATTCATCTACCTACTAATAATTTCACAAGAAAAACTAGTTCTATAATTAAAATTTTGAAAGAGACATATATTATCAAAGTTTTTTTAAAACGAGGCAGTATAAAAATTGAGTTGGTGATGGTTGCTAGATAACGAAACGTCGGACAGTAAAACTGCGACATTATCACATGACAGCTTGACGATAACACCAGAAAAAATAAAATTAATGATCACAAAATTCAGTGTTTCTAGAAACATTTTTATATATTTTTTTATAAATTTTACTTTTGTTATGCAAATTTTCTCTCACTGAATTGAAACTGTTTACCGTTTCCGATATCCTCGTGATGGACAACCTCTTAGACTCACTGAATAATACACTTCTTCAATCAATCAATTCTATATCATGAGCAAGTAGTATGAAGCATGCGGAAACTGGATATTTCATACTAGTGTTAGGAGCCATAAGCGAGTGGTTGGTATGAAATATCCTATTTCCCGCACTAGTTGCACATAATACTATTTCTATGAAGATTGAACTAAACACCCCATTGACTGAACATTTCACTTATCTGACTTCAATATGTTTTTCCCAAAACAACACACCTTTGAAATGTTCGATATGAAAATGTCCTTTGTAACATTTTCTAAAAACGAATAAAACACTTTAATCCATGGTAGAAAGAAAAATATTCGTTAAAAATCGGTCCATTTCCAACAATCGTAATCATAATATAGGTACCTACCTACGAACATATTGTAACGATTTCGAGATCGGCCTCGAGACCGGCCCTGATCATCCAATTACACTCCACACTCAAAATGTAAACAAATTCTCTTCTGACAAACACATGACTCATCCGTGGAAGAGACGCGAACGTCTAACCGAATATTCTAGGGACCTCTCAGAAGTCGCCGAACAGACTGTAAATGCTTCTATATATAGCCGCTGTATAGCAGATGGCGGAGTAGTTAGAATTCAGAGTTAGTTACAGTTCCAGAGTTCGCAGATAGAGACTGACACAGTAGAAATAAATTTGAATCTAGTGAAGTAAATCTACCTAGGATTCAAAACTAATATAAACTTGGATGAAAACGGGAGATTTTCAAAACATCATTAAAAAAAATAAAAAACAAAAACCCAATAACGTTTCCATGCCACTGATGGTGCTGAAATAATTCATTCCATGATATAGGATTTTCTTGTACTTCCCAGTACAACACAACGCAATAAATAGGTGGGCTATTCTCAAATAATTCGCTTTTAATTTGCGTAAAAATAAGAGAGAAAAATATACCTATATAAGTATTTCATATGTATTGATGTGAAACAGAAAATCGAAATCGCATAGATATGTACAAACTCGAGAATAGCACACCTGCTGGCATGTTGCCAAGAGCGCCTATATAATTACTAATCTCTAGGCTTATTTTTTTTTGTCGCTGTTGTACCTGATAGTAATGCATATAACAACATTAAATTTCATTTTAAAAAAAAGTTGATTTGGAATAAGTATTCAATGAATCATTTCTCCAAACCAAATGATAATTGATAGAGATGTATTATACGAAATACGTAACAGTATTGGCAACAGACTGGCTCCGTCGCCGTCCCCATCCCCAGCGTTTGCAAAGCGTAGTCGTAGTAGACATTAGTTTTGACTATCATTACTCATTTGCACGGAGGGAATCTTGGATAAATATTAAACAGAAGGCATGGTGGCTCCTCTGTCGGATTAGTTTGTCAAGCCGTACCAAACGGCGACCTTAAAAAAGTATGTTGATGACATCATTTGTGCAGTACCAGTAGACTGTATAGATGATTTACAATTTACTTTCAACAGCAATAATCCATTTGTACAATGGAATGTTGAGAAAGAACAAAGTAACTGTACAATTCCTAGATACTCGACTAATCACAAAATCTCATAACACTATTATATTGTGGTACGTAAAGTCTACTAGTTCAGGAAGATACATGAACTACCTTTCCAGTCACCCAAAAAATACGAAATTTAACATTGTTGTAGCTTGCCGAAAAGAAAATCAAAACATTGGAAAACTTGTTCACCAAATTAAAACAAAAAGATCCTGTAACTAATAAGTCCAACGTACGAGTATTTTGTGAAATTTCTTGTCTGAATTGCAATAAAAAATATTTCAGTCAAACAAAAAATAATTTGAAATCACGAATAGCTTTACTATGATTACTCTATAATTTGACAGGTAGAAAAAAATGTATAAAATTCTTCTTTGGAAATAACTGGATCGACGATACTAACAATTAATAAGAACAAACAATCAGACATTGATAACCTCAGCAAAAGGACATGGCACTGGATACATGTTTTCCTGGGGCTCGATAGATTTTGATTTTTGGATATATCATTCTACAGGTCAAAACAAGAAGCTTTCTTCATTAGACTTTTTTTCTTGCTCTAAAGCGTGAGCTACAAAAATGTGTTGATTGTATAAAGCTAATTATGGAAAATATTTTCTGCAAATAGATTTTTCTTAATTTTTGAGTATAATATCATGTGAAAAATATCAATTTCCTTCGATTATATCAATTATGGTGTACATTACTACAGGACGAGGCAGAAAACGCGATTTTTCTGAAACTCGTTTATTGACTTCACGCCCAATTGTGAGCTTTTCGTTGAATTTCTTGAGGCATATTATGTAGATGAACCCAACGAACTGTTCTAAATACATTTTACAACGTTTTTACACAGTGAGCAAAAAATAAGGTGGTTGATTAATGGGATATGATGGGATAGTGGATTTATTGTTGATATCTGAGTTTGATTTTTCACAGAGAATGAAAATCAAGTTTCGTCTACTCTTTTTGTATGACGCTACAGGGTGACTCCAAAAAGACGAATTCTCAAATACCTATATTTAAACGAAATTATGGGAGAATACATATTTATTTCTGTTGATATGACAGCTATGAATACATTAATTGAACTTTTCAAATTACATTCCTCAAAGTGTCTACATGGTTAGGCAAAAAACATTAATAATTTTTATTACTAGTAGATTTATTTTGATAGTTGATTTTTTTAACTTGTACATATAGGTACAAACATGTAAAAAACAAAACTGCTAACACGAGCAACTTCGGGAGAACTTTTGGTTCCGAGAAATTCAACGAGAAGCCCACAATTGGACGAGAAGTCAATAAATAAGTTTCAGAAAAATCGCGTTTTTTGCCTCGTCCTGTAATAATGTACACCATAATTAATATAATCAAAGGAAATTGATATTTTCAAAATTCCAGAAAAATCCATTTGCAGAAAATATTTTCCATAATTATCGTTAGACAATCAACCCATTTTTGTAGCTCACGCTGTAGAGCCAGAAAAAAAG
This sequence comes from Chrysolina americana, assembly GCA_958502065.1. Taxonomy (NCBI): domain Eukaryota; kingdom Metazoa; phylum Arthropoda; class Insecta; order Coleoptera; family Chrysomelidae; genus Chrysolina; species Chrysolina americana. The sequence goes on from OY293416.1 coordinate 44,470,764, forward strand.
TCTAATAAAGAAAGTTGCTTATTTTGACCTGTGGAATGATATATCCAAAAATCAAAAAATCTATCGAGCCCCAGGAATACCATCCAGAGCCATGTCCTTTACTCTTATATGCTTTTACCATGAATTCATTCATCAAATAGTAATACCTGAAATTATGACTCTATAGTCCTCATCTTTCACATAATAAATAACGTAATAAATAACTGCCGTTCAAATTTTCTTGTCGAGGTAAATTTTATTTAAATACATGTTCTTGAATTTTGGAGAAAGCCTCAAATTGCGCGTAAGTATGTAAAAAAAGTTTTACCTTATTAAAATCTATTGTCCATATCTTCATATTGTAACCCTCGAAAAATCAAATAAATATTTACGAAAGTTCGGTAGCAAAGAAAAGTAAGTAAATTTCTTTTCAAAGACTGAATTCCCGATATAATCAAGATTTTTTTAATAATTAGAGAGTACGAAAGTTTGAAAAGTAAATTGTCATAGGACAAGGGCTTCGCGAGACCAAGAGAGTCTTGGTCTTGATACAGATATAGATTGGTAGAAGAATTGAACGCCAATCAAAATGATGTGCCACTTGACCCCCTTCCCATTTAGGATTCTAAGGGTAATATCTACCCCTCCTAAGAGGTTCAACCACGAGGGCTACAAATATTCTTTGAAAGTGTCCCCATTGAAAATAAAATTGACCTGTTTTTCCGATTCCTCATATTATTTACTAGAAGGAAGAAGTTTTCAATTGACACACTGTATTTACAAACATTCGGTTGGTTGCCGATGATTTCAAGAAAATCAATCGACATATAAATCACATGCGACTACTACGTTTTGTATGCATCAGTCCGTAAATTAACTGCATGTCGATAGGTTCATTGTTATCGTGAACATGTACCATTATTTCACAATTATTAGGTAAACAACTAAGATAAACAGCGAATCACACACTCATACCTACGCCACATTTCGGTAAGCACTACTACGAGTAGTGACGGACAGTATGAACATTACCGGGCTGTCATGGTTCAACTCGAACGCTAGCCGTAACCATTTTCGAAGTTTTTAAACTTTATCAAAATTTCCAATTAACGATATTTCTGTTATATCTCTTCTTTCGCATAAAGATAATTTTTGTAACATCGCTAAATTTGAGTTATACATCCTGTTGAAGAAGGTGTTTCATCAACGACCATGAAAGGAAATAATGGCACTCTGCTATATTTTTTGAATTTGTACTGCTAGGTAAGGTTTGAACGTGAGTGGGCCCATATCAGGCCCTCCACTGCGGCCAATGGCCTATTGTGGCTCACCCTATGGTTATATTTCTCCCAGTATATCCAATCTCTTAACGAAATTAAGGAGTGTATTAGGAGAACAATTTACCAGGTCCTCTGGCGTTACTGTTGTATTGCCAAATGTTGAGAATCTGGTTCTGGCCGCTGCGGGGCATGTATATAAAATGTGTTTAGCCGTTTCAACCTCCTCCATGCATAGACGGCACTCTGCATCTTGTGCATGTCCGATTTGATGCATGTGGTGTTTGAGTTTGCAGTTGCCAGTGAGCAAACCTACTATAACTCTGAGATGTGCTCTACTGAGTTCTAACAGTTTGTCCGAGTCCTGTGTTTTCCTTGTGCAAGCAATAAATGCTTTGGAATGGGCTAGGCCCGGTAGACTACGCCAGTACTCGAGTCTTTTATTGTCTGTCCAAGATGTTATAACTTTCTTGGCAGACCTATGTGCTATACCTACTGATTACCGGTTCTGGCCCAGTGAACGTTATTTCGCTCCCCCCCCCTTATGCTAGGGCGTCCACTATTTGGTTCCCTTCTAGGCCCGTGTGACCTGGTATCCGGACTAGGTTAACATTGTTGCGTTGTGCCAATCGGTTAAAGGTTTCTTTGCATTTCCATACTGCTCTGGATTTAAAGCAGTTGGATTCAAGCGCTTTCAGTGCTGCTTGACTATCTGAAAATATTTTTATTGTTTTTCGTGTGTGGTCTCGATTTTCCAGCTCCCTTGCACACATTTCAATGCCATATGCCTCTGCCTGAAATACCGTAGTTAATTTGCCCATACTAAATGAGCGTTTCACTACTGGGTTCTTCCCGTATATTCGGGCTCCGACGCCTTCCAGAGTTTTGGAACCATCGGTGAACCAACATTCATTTGCCCTACATAGGTCAGTTTCATTCCAAACCCAGTATAGGGCGTGTGAAGGTTGATAGTTTTGGGCATGATGTCTGAGGCATTCCTAGAATGTTGTGAGTTATTATGCCCTCCAGCATGCTGCTGCTCCTCATGACGACTGCCTGCGGTAGACTAATGGCCGCTTGATGGAGTCTGTATGTTGCCCATCTTGCCTCTCTCTCCAGAAATATGTGAAGAGGAAGTAATCCGAGAAGGTCTTCCACAGCTGCCGTTGGCGTGGAGCGAATTGCCCCAGTAATCGCCAGACACGCTTGTCTCTGTAGTCCGTTCAGTTTAGCATTTTTTGTTGGCCCTTGCTCCACCAGACTACAAAGCCACACGTGATTATTGGTCGTATAACGATCACGTACAGCCGGTATACTTGTTTTGGTGACATGCCTCATGTTTTGCCACATATGCGGCATGTCCATAATTATAGGCTAGCCTTTCGGATAGTCTTTTCCAGATGCCAGTCTCAATTTAGCTTTTTATCTAGGGTTATTCCCAGATATTTCGCTTCACTCGCAAAAGGAATTGTTACACCATTGATGGAAGGAGGTATTAAAGGTTCCAGCTTACTTTTTCTGGTGAACGGTACTATGACCATTTTGTGAGGGTTAATGGACATTTCCTCCCTCTCACACCATTTATATATGGTGTTCAATATATCATATATCATATATTACTATGACCCCACTGAAGACCAGATTTTCTTGTTCCCGCAGAGAGTTCCTTCGATCCTCCTTCTTGTGAAAACCGTGGTAGGGCTGGTTCTAAACCAGGCGGAGCGGCGGTCGCGGGTGATTCATCACCGGCTACCAGTTCCGCAACACCCAATCCGAGGCCCCTCTTTATCTCCCACTGAAGGCAGATTTTCAAGTTCTCGCATCCCTCTGTAATGTGTGTGTATGTGTTACGTGTCGGGGAACCATGAGTGTTTTTGACGTTGGTGTACGGTGAGCTAAGGCCCACGAGTCGCTACTACCGTTGGCTGCAAACGCCTCAGCCACCCTTAGGGAAAATCGACATAATTATATTATTATTAAATACATATAGGTTAACAAAACACGCTGAAACATACACATCTGTGGGTTACCACCAGCTAACTACTCAGAGCTGGGATCCTCCTAATAAAATTGGTGTTGGTAACGGCACCGTAGATAAGTATAATGAAGTGGGGTCACTCACCGCCGTATTTGTGTCTACATCCCCACCCCGAATTTTGCGTTTAGCCGATGTATTCTGTGCTACCGCGCAACCAAAATGAATCCGAGATAGAATGCCTGCCGTACGTGAGGCCAAGCGAGACAGGACAACTCTCAGCTGATCCCTCTACTCAGTTTACTTATCTACGGTAGTAACGGTAACAATCGGTACCCTCCTCTTCCATACCAAATGTTATCCTTACCAATACTGCTATATTTAGTGGGATCCCGCTGCTACCGGTTATTCTGACTCATTTACAGAATGTAACAAATTGTTTTTTTTACATTAATATTAATAATAATTAGTGGATTTTTAATGAAAGTTTTGTATGTTGAAATAAAATTTTTATTTTCAAAGTGCTTTTTGAAAAAATAGAAGTAGAAAAAATAATGTTCCTAATTCATGCGTGAAGTGTCTTACCCACCCTTGACGCCAATATGAAACATGACTCTTGGCATTTAAAAAAAAATTGTCAAAATAAGGTAAAAGCACCAGTAGTTGACACCTTAAGGAAAAAATAATACATTTAATTTTTTAAAAGGTAATTTTTTTTGCCTATCAATATCAAAACGTTTTCACGGTGATCTCTGTCTTTTTCTAATAAAGAAAATGATTTGAATGGTTTTTATGCATATTAATTGAATTAAGAAAAAGAACAAAATAGTGCTAGTGTCGAGAATGGGAGTTGGTTAAATTGTTAAAAAAAATAGAATTGTTAATTTGAGGTGCCTCGGCCAGCTCCGGGTTCGACCTCATTCTCGCCGCCCAGAATCTCTCCATTTTTTTACAAAGAGTAATTCTGCAAATGATAGGGAAAATGCCAACCAATGATTTTTATAAACTAGCCTACTCCTAGCAAGAGCCCTAAGTCCCTAATTTAACTTACCAGAGTAGCTGAAAGAGAGATTATGATTAGTCGATAGCTAAACAAAATCTACAAAATAAAACTAAGTGTTTTAACGCGCCTATCCAGGGAGTTTACCCGTGTCTCTCCCGGGAGAGAAGTTGCGCTTTACCGCCCCGTCTCACCTTAGTGCAATGGCTCGTCTTATAACGGAAGACTCACCCCAGTGATCCGGTAGGCATCACCTGGCATAGATTCCGGGACCACGCAATCTAATCCAGGCAATACGGAGCCGCTGCTTCCACCGGCGGTGGAGGCCAGGCTAGGCTGAAAGAAAAAGTGGATTAGTAAATATAAAATATTTAAAAATACGAATTCTTTTATGGTGGGCTCGCACTGAGTCCCAAAATTTAACACTTTGATTTCAGTTCTGAAAAGAACTAAAGTGTCCAGCAATCATGCGATCAAACGAATTCTTTTTGGAGGGATGTTTGGTTTTTCTTGATATCCCTCCAAGAAACACAAGTTGGCCTAGCAGAAAAATGTTGGCTGAAGATCTTCTTTCTTGAGCCTGCACACCTTCTGGAATCTTCTCTCTTCTTTGAAAACCCAATATTCCAATATTCGGATTCGTAAAATTCTCTTTCTCGAACTTTCGATTTCACCTTCGTCGAAGGACTTTTCTGGAACACAATTTCGCCAAATTTATACTATTCTCTTTCGCCAATTATTCTCAGGAACTTTCTGGAACTCTCGTACTATCGGATTTCGATACTTTGAAACTTGTGAAAATACTGACTTTCACTATACTTTCAATACTTTTAGAATATTTCACTCAGCTGAGTATACGTAGCTTTTTCGTTTCTAAAACTTGGTGAGCCGGAACACTGTGTGTACGGTGCTATTTCTTCTCGTTAACAAGCGTAACTGGAGCACTGTGTGTTTCTCAAAATACTTTTCTTCGCTTTTTACTAGGCAGTAGACTGGAACACTGTGTCAGGTCGCGCAAAGCGCTCTATATTTATAGTCGCGGTTCGGAGGGCGTGGCCTGGCTTCAGCCAATCGCGCTCGAGAACGGCGAACAAAACTCGGTCGAGAAATTCTGATGCTCATTTCTCGACGGAAATTTCTTGGCGAATGCTGAATTGGATTCATTCTGAATCTCTTCGTTAAAAATTTTAATCATATATTGGGTTTTCATGACACTAGTAGTTGACAGTGGACATTTTGAAATTTCTAGTAGTTGACATACCTAAAGACCAATTGTTGACATGTATTTGATATCGAATAAAACACCAATTGAGTATTATTGAGAGGTTTAATGGTTTAGATAAAAATACAGTGAAGAATTATCAACCATCTACAGCTATAGAGGAACTAAATTCATACCGAACTCGGTCTTCTGAGGAAATAATGTTTGGTGTTTCTAGTTTTTCAATGATTTGTGACGTATTTATAACACTCATATCTCTTTCATTGATCCTGAATACAGATTTTGAATCATTGGAGTAATTCAGGGCAATCGTTTCGTTTTCGAAATAACTAAGTTTTTTTTGGATTATACAAGAATAGCGTGTGACTTTTATCTCCTGGGAAAGAAACTAGGACAAAGTCTCCCTCTTTAAATTCAAAATCTTTGTCATTGGATTGCTCGCAAAGATTTTCCACATCTGAATCATTTTGCTCCTCGTCCATGCTGACATCATCCATGCTGACATCATCCATGCTACTTCCAGATTCTATCCATTCCTCATCTTCAGTACTATCACTAGATGCATACTTTCTGATTTTCTTGTTCTTTGCATTATTCTTTGGTTTATGTTTGGTTCCTTTTAACGTCATCCTGTTCTTTCGTTTTATTTCCATCTTAGCCTTTTTCAACTCTTGTATTTTTGTCTCTCTTCAGCTCTCTTTAACTTCTGCAACTCTTCATCTCTATTTTCTTGTTCTTTCTTCTCATAGTAATTTTGCCATGATTTTGACGTTACAACACTTGGAATTTTTTTTCTTTAAGTACTTTCAGGTATTTGGTCTGGCTAGAATACGTACTTTAGTTGTAGGTTCATTCTTTTTATTTTTTGTTCCTCTTGGTACAGGCTCATAGTATGGACCATTGATATTCTCAAGTGAAATACCTGATGGAATTGGATCAGGAGTGCTTTCACTGATGGATTGAATAGCCCTCAGAGGGCTTCGTGCTTGTGAATCGCCTCAGGAAATTGGTCCCATTTTTCGATAATTTGGTGTCTTGCCTTTACTTTTGTACAGTAAAGTAATCCTAGGTACATTGTGGTGTTTTGCTGTTGTTGCCACAGAAACACCCCGTACAACGTCTGCTTGGGCATCTTGCATTTGTTGTTCACCATATGTTAGCATCTGTCCTTCAACAGGAGGCATGACTGAAGTTGATTATTTCACTTAATCCTGTAAATAAAACCAAGAATAGATTGTTCTAGCAGTTGACACACTTTGAACTAGTACTTGACACGGGTGTCATCTATTGGGCAGAACAGTTGAAAATCTCCAAGAAAAATAGTGTATTGATAATTTTACAACCTGAATCTAATATCGACCTCAATACTCTCAAATAAATTCAGTTGCTCCGAAGCTAGTAGTTGACACCAGTGTCAACTACTAATTTCAGCACACAATTTCTTACCAATACTTGACACCCCTATTTCTAAAGACAAATAGAAGCTTTAATTGAAAAAACAGTCATCTTTCAACGCTATGATTACTTTAGTTTGGCACTGAATAAATCTCTCTACGAAAATTTCAATATATGACAAAATTAAAAAAAAAACTCATCTCACCTGTTCTTATCAATTTCGTATAGAAAAATGCAAGAAGCACCAAACGTCAATATCAAGTCATTTCAATACGTCGCCAAATTGGCCCTTGTCATATTTTTGCTATGGAACTCACTATAGTAGGCGCGGAAAATTCAAATATGTCTAGCACATGAATCAAACTATATTCAGAGGACGTTTAAAGCTTAATAATTGGGAATTATGCCGTAGATGTCAACTACTAGTACCATGTCAACTAGTGGTGACTTTACCTTACAGGTCCCCATTTGAAAATATAAAGTTGAGGGTGGCCCAATTTGTACGATACTTTGAACATCACTTTCATTCACATACCTATTTGGATAGTCTACATAAAGTTACTAAAAGTATTAGCAAGGACAAAGCAAAGGAAGAATTTTGAAATTTTCGATTTTTCCTGTATGACTCCATAACAAAAGAAGCAAGATAAGATTTTTTTATTCATATAATTCACCTCTGAACTTTGCCCCTATTTGACCACCCTTAATCTCTCACTATTACCGAGATCCCAATCCATATACCAACTCAAATTTGGGGGGGACTTCGATGATTGGAAATGTTTTATAGAATCGAAATGTGACGTCATATTCGAAATATCGGAACTCTGTAACCGGTAATCAGAATATCGAGATTTCGCATGTGACGTCACATTTTCAACCCATTTCGATGCTATGAAACATTTCTACTCATTGGAGTCCCCTGCTGTATACTTCTGATTTTTGGAAGTTGTATTCGCGAAACTCATCAATTCATATAATTTTTTATGTAGGACATTAGAAAAATACACTTTATTCCCAAAAAAAATAAAAAAAATTTGGTTTTTAGTTCCTGATGACAAAAGTGTTACTGTACATTTTCCCAGTGCAGAACTGAAAACATTTTTCAATTTGTAAAAAAATCAGTCTTTTAGGGGTAATTTCTTGTTATTTCGTGAGTGAGCCATAATGTGGTAGGAAAACCTCTACATATGGGCCGAATTGGTAGCTCATTTACCGGAATTAATGTATTTAGAGCTAAATCGGAAAGTGTACACACCATTCTGGCTAAACTAAGTCTCCTAGAGCAAAATACACATCAGTTTGAGCCCCCCTCCAAATGTGGCTATGAAACCTTCATTTCGATTTTGAAATCAGTAAAATGAGGCTATATATATCTAGAAACTTCCGGTGAAGTACGCATGGCGAGAGGCCTTCAAATATTCCCTTTTTGTTCACGTGTATCTTCCTAAAAGCATGCCATACTTAGCTCTTCACCATCCTTTTTTGTTATTATGATAATTCATGTCTACATCATATTCTATTGGTAAACATCCATTGGTACCGTCTCATCCGATACCGATACTGATTACGAAATTTCAATAAGGGTACAAGAATACATATTGCACATTTTACGTGATCGCAAATAAGTTCATGTTTACCTCTAGATTTGTGCTGGTATCGATCTCTTTTGTAGTGCGCTTGTTATGGCCGAGTACCTACATAAACATTGTTTTTCTCAGAAAAACAAGTTTATGGTTGTCAGTCCAATGGATCATGTAACAGATTTGAAATTCACTCCTAGAAACAATTGAAATAATGAATAAACAATTGTAGGGCAGTGAATTATGATTGGGCTGAAAATAAGCTGGATATGGAATTTGAAAAAAAAAAAAAAAAAACATGTTTGGAATACGGAACTGTACATTACGAATCATTTCTAAAATAGGAACATGCTATCATTGCAATGGCAACGATATGAATTAACTCAAACGATGGAGTGAAGTATCCATATCCCCAATAATCTTACTACTAAAAAAACAATTTTTTTTATTTTCTTTTGGGAATAAAGTGTAGAACCCTACTAATGTCCTACATAAAAAATTATATTGATTGACGAGGTTTTCGAATACAACTTCCAAAAATCGAAAGTATACAGCAGGGGACTCCAATGATCAGAAATGTTTCATAGCATAGAAATGGCATTAAAATGTGACGTCACATGCGAAATCTCGATTCTCTACCGATTACAGAGTACGGATATTTCGAATATGACGTCACATTTCGATTCTATGAAATATATCCAATCATCGAAGTCCCCCCAAATTTGAGTTGGTACCTATATAGATTGGGATCTCGGTAATAGTGAGAGGTTGAGGATGGTCAAAAATAGGGGAAAAGTTCAGAGGTGAAATATATGAATCAAAAAATCTTATCTTGCTTCTTTTGCTATGGTGTTATACAGAAAAAATCGAAAATTTCTAAATTCTTCTTTTGCTTTTTCCTTGCTAATACTTTTTGTAACTTTAGTTAGACTATTCAAATAGGTATGTGAATGAAAGTGATGTTCAAAATATCGTACCAATTGGGCCACCCTCAACTTTTTATGTTCAATTGCGGACCTGTATTTCGACAATATTTTTTAAATGTCAACAGTCATGTTTCATATTGGCGTCAAGGGCGGGAAAGACACTTCACGCATTAATTAGGAACATTATTTCTTCCACGATTGTATAAAGATTCAAATAGCACATTGAAAATAAATATTTTATTTCCACATACAAAACTTTCAATAAAAATCCACTGATTATTATAAAATCAATGTAAAAAAACACAATTTGTTGCATTATGTAAATGAGTCAGAATAGCCGGTCCAGAGTAGTTAGGGTGGTAAATGGCTGTTGAGAGTAACACTCGTAGATTGCAGAGTGCATGAAGATGACGGAGACGGCATCGGTTACAAGTTGTCAGTATACGTGAAAGACTTTTATTCGAGATGGTTTTCTTCTGTTCCATGGAGTCCTCCAAATAACCTTCAGCTATAGCAGTTGGCTTCTAGCCTCTGTCACTTCGACAACGCTTCGACTTCAAACTTTAACGTCTTGATGACAACTTGGTTGTCATAGCAAATCTTTGGTTACCATACCAAACCACTTGACTCGGCTCAGTTTGATTGCTATTTGGATTGATTTTGAGAAATGTATATATTATAGATAGGCGTATAAAAGTGTCCCAAGTTGTATTTCATTCCAATTAGGCAATAAAAAATTGCGAAAACAAAAAAAAAATTCTGAGTTAAATTAAATATTTGGCAAAAAAGGTTCATAAGGGTCTATTTGCACTAGTGCGGGAAAGCGGGAAAGTGACACTTTCAAAACTAAAACGCGTGCGGGATAGTGTGTAAAAACACACGTAGAGAAAATTAATTTTTCCGTATAAGTATTACAATTGTCTTCCTCAACACATATTATGTTTATGTTTTTTTAGGCAACTATAAACTGTGTTTGTTGTTTTTAAGCTAGGCTTAATCGAACTAAATATTTTTTTTTCAATTTCCTGTTGAGTTATCTGCTTCGCCGACTTTTTTCACAGCACTTTGTAATTTAATTCAAATCACGATTAAAATTGAAAAAATCAGTTGATTTAAATCATTATTTGAATCATGATTTAAATCATTTGATTTAAATTGTCGCAACCCTGGAGTTGATGATATATACAAGACTGGTTCATTTTTCGCTCATCCCTTTACTCATCACTTTATGCTAGATTTCGATTCTGATCATTTTATTTCTCACATGTTTTGGTTCCATGGATTTCACGTTACTACAGATTTATTTTCGGATTATTTGTTGGTTTTACGTTTTTAGATTGGATTAAATGATGTTTTGATGAAGTTCCATTGCGTTATTATTTTAATTTGACGGTTTTATCTTATGAACAGCTGAGGTTGTTGAGATTTGTGATTATTCAGATTTCTAATTTCAGTCACTTCCGTTTCTTACCGAATTCAGATCTATGAAAATTATTTCTTACGTTTTTCGTGTATGATGATATCAGATAAATACGCATTAGGTGAATTTTTCTCCGGATTATGAATCAGTTCTATACATTTCATTCAGCTGGTTTCAAGTCCGTATAATAAGTTATTCTGATAAATTATTGTTTCTCCATTTTATTGGTTTTACATATTACCGGTTTTCTCAATTCTCATTATTACATAATAGGGATTACAAGTCCTAATTAAATCAATTAATCATAACTTATTACAAACATGTAAACTGCCTAGTATGAATAATCCCTCTATGTTTCTTAGAAATAATAAGTAAATACAAAAATAAATGAATATACGTATATAAACAAATAGATGATGTAAGCATGTGATAACTAATTTGAACTTCTGACACTGTTCATATTTGGTATTTGGATTTTAAATACTTGGTCAAAACATCCTTGAATTTTCTCACCGAACAGGACTGCTTGATTTCTACTGGGAGCTTATTAAACTCCAACAAACCTCGATGGAAGTAGTTCATAGATTGTGTACGAGAAACATAAAAATTGGTACTGCCTCGCGTAGGATAATCATATATTTCACTAGTGAATGTAGTAAACCTGGTGCCTCGCGGGATACAATTTTAAAGATAAAAATCCTATTGGAATAGAAAATTCTGGCCGTTCTTTCTGAGGAATAGGCATTGTTATAAACGGTAAAATCACAAGATTTTTTTTTCATCGGTTCATCACTTTTATTTTTATTCTGTTGTCTTATTGTTATCTTCCAAAACTATTGAAGCTGTCATACATTTGACTTTATTATTATGTTAGTTTGATTTCCGTAGTCATTACGAATTTCTGATATAGTTGTGATATAATTCGTGTAGTTATTGTAGTTTCGGAAAGAGTAGGAAAGATGGGTGAATGTCGAATTCATACGAAATTTCCACAGATGGCTTATTTAAACATGATAAAAATGAAATATCCATTGAAATTTTGCCGCGGAAAGGTCATTCACAATTTTCTTTATTGAAAGTATTCTGTTACTAATTTTTTTTTGTTACACAAACATAATTCATTGGAATCGTATTTCATTGTATCTTTTTGGTTGAAATGCACTGTGTTGAGACGAAAATACTTCAAAACATATAGAATAGCAATTTATAAGTGAAGTAATCCACAAAAATTAAAAAAAGAGTAATTACCTGTATTCAATAGACATGCAATCATTTTGAATGGCAAATGACAGCTCTCTCCTCTCTCGTATCAGCGAAGCAAATTTTGCGACGTTGCCAATTTGATTCCAGAAATATTCAATTCACTATCACGAGATTTTTTATGAAAAAATGAGTAGATATAAGTACCAAATTTTTCAAACATTAACTGCACATTCAAAATGTTGGTAATCAATATGTTTCAAAATGCAGACTGGCAGAATTTTAAGAACGTGATAGAATCACAAAAACTATTTTTGCATGTGCGCAAACATGTATACACATGCGCGCGCACAATGTGCATATTAACGCACATGTCATGTGCGTTAATATGCGCACTTGCATGCGTAAGTAATGTTATTCTGTTAACGCAGAGACAAATTCAGCGTTCCAGCTTCACAAAAATGAAGACCACTTTTTCAATAATAGAATGTACTTGATGACTTCAATCCACATACCTAAAATGGAAATGGGATTGTTCGGGTTTCGTCGGGTCTAGTCCGTAAGCAAGGTAAAGGTAAGTTTATCGGTAGGTTGTGTGCGAGTACAGCGAGCACCTGCTTTGATTTCACTTTTTTATAATACTAAATTACTGATTGGATTACGAGGAACTTCGATATCTAGGTTATTTAGGTTAGGTTAGGTTTTGTCCCCTTCTTTTACGATGATTATAACTAGGACAATGGCCTTCGGATTAATGTTTAGGAGACAAAACTACGTGAGATGGGTATTTTTTTTTATTTTAAGGCCGAGCCCGATGAACTTCCCTTCACCTGGCTTACTGACAAGACCCGACGGAACCCTAACAATCCCAATCTCATTTTAGGTATGTGGATTGTAGTTCTTTCATTTAAAAAGTAGTGTTTATTTTTGTGAAGCCGAAGGCTGAATTTCTTTCCGCGTTTACATTACTTACGCATGTGTGTGCGCATATTAACGCACATGTGCGTAGGTATCTCTATAATTGTGTGAAAACACATCCCTACACTACATGTCTGGTGTGGACTTCAATAATAATGTGGAATTACATGCGTCCCCACAATTTCTCTCGTATTTTAGTGCAAACAGTGCGCCCCGAAACCAACGGAAAAAGTCATTATTCAATTTGTCCACAAGAGTATTTTATTTTTTTGGCGTGCAAATTGTCGGTGTAATATAGAGGTTATGGGACCTAAAAAGTGCTGCCGCCAGTGGCAATTCTATGAACTAGGTCCACAGGAAACAGGTCAGCACATGTCCACACTATTTAGGTAGATTGAACTCACACAACAAATATAACGAATTTTGAATATTTTGTTACAATACCTATCACACAGAATGGTCTAGCAATAATTATGTGGACTCCTAAAATGGTCTGAGAAATGGGGACTTTGAAGTTGAATGATAAACACGCTACTTTCGAATCCAAAAATCACATCAGCTTGCAATAGGATGGCAGAAATCTTATCACGATATATCTAGAAGGTAACTTCGTCTCCACAGGGCACATGACCTGACTGGAGTATTCCTTAGGATAAAATAATAATAAGAAATTTTAATAACATCACATGATGTAATGCAAGAAATGGGTCGCTGGTGGAATGATGTAAACACTGCAGTCGAATCTAAGAATTATACTATCTTGCTATAAGATTGCGGAAATCTCAGCAGGATGAATGCAGAAGGCCATTGACCTTGGGTCACTTCCTCTCTCTAGGGCACATGATTTTCAGACCCAATAGTTACTTGTGGAAGTGGAGCTGTATCCCTACACGTAATAGAACCAATGAAATGACTTGAATATTTGTGCAGATTCCGTAGTTTTCACGGAGCACTTTCCACCTGGTGGGTTATCAGTGCTTGCTTGTCACGTTAACACCAGAAGAATCCATGAGATATTGACAAAAATATTTTGAGCAATTGTTTAATTTACAGTGTCCAGCATTATGTTTGTAGCATATGGAATACTTCATTGTTAGTGATTGAAAAAATGTTGTTCTTGATGAAATTCTCTGATTCATCCCAAATCTGAATTATGAACAATAATTTGATTTTTCACGACCCTGTATGAGGAGCCATAGCAGTGTCAGAACATTTCAGTCTTAGAGTGGAAATGAATTAAACTTCATTCTGGTAGTGTGGAGACAATTCAGATTCATTTATTATTTGCAGCAAGAATATGGAAAATTCCGTAACATATTTCATTGAATGTGCTTTTACGATGAAAGGAAGAAAGGAGGGAGTAATATAATTATACAGAGTTAGTCAAATCTATGGACCCGCCCATTTCTCTCAGTTAATATGGGGTAATCGGAAAAAGTTCGAATAAAAATTGAAGGGTATTTTGCTCTGCACCTTCCTAGGAATTCAAATATTTTTTATATGTGCCACTTGTGGAGAAGTGACGTCATGGGCTTTTTTTTGGAAAGCTTGTTTTTTCTGTATTCAGTGATTCTAATGTTTTTCATTTGTCTCGATAGGTACAGTTTTTTTTAAATTTTGTGCCCACCTCTGTAAATCACTCACCTATGGCTTAATTTGTTCAAAATTTTTCCCAACTGTGGAATGTAACCAGTTGATCTTTTAAGCGATATGGCAATTTGATTCAGACAGTACGCAAGTTTTTATAAAAAAAATATTTATTATGTGCAACTTTGACACTTGTTTCATTAAGATAATTCACTCACGAAATAAAATAGTTCTTCAATCATCTTTCAGCTAATTCTGAGATACTAAGTCGGAATTAGCTAATTCTGGGATAATAAGTCGGAATTCTGACTCATTATTTATAGCTGGTAAAAAAGCAGATATCAGTAGATGTATATACAGTGCGGCTTTTGATAGTCTTCCCCCTATTAACTTTTGAACGGTTTGACGTACAAATTCAAAAATAAACGTTTGGAGGGTTTCACCGATACTACTTTTTGACATAAAACACATTGTGGGGAGGAAGAGAATAGCATTTTTCACATATTCAATGAAGTATCACAAGTGGAGACTTCTATTAAGAGTATTTGAATGTGGCTGGCTGAAAGTCACGATGGTGGCTGGGAATAAGGGGGGGTGGGGAGAATCATTCCATGAAGCATTTCAATTTAACTTGTAAGAATGGTAAGAATCATGAATTACACTGTAAGAAAAGATAACGTTTTAATTGTAAAAAATGATTTTATCTGTATACATGATGCATGTAGAATCACTTCACGAACCTATTTATTCATTATATATCAACTACAACCCACTTCAAAACTGTTCCGAATTGAGAAAGATTCAAACACCATATTTATGCGGGCTAACGTCACTTGTATTGTACTACAAACGTTTGTTCTGTGAGTGCTTTATAAAAGGAAGATCTGTTCCTATTTTGAATCACATTGTACAGTGGAAATTAAGGAGACTGACGTTACTTGTATTCATCCAATGAAATACCGGTAATATTTGGCGCGAATTTGAGCTAGTGTTTGAATTTAACTCTGATTCTTTTATTTTCTGGATTAAATATAATCGAAAAAAAAATTAAAATTGTCTTCTAACCAGTTTGACTTGTAAAAATATATAAAAAATTGCCAATGTAATTTCCTGTCATGGACAATCCGTAATAATTATATAATTTTGTTTTTGAGATGTTCCATTGGTAGGCATTCAAATTCAACATGGAAAACTATATACAGTTGGACAGGCAATCATATGAAGAAACCCTATAATTTTTCAAAAAATTGTCAAATTCTAGACATTTGTTTTCTAGTTTTAACGGATTGAGTGAAAATCAAAAAAATTGTGATATTGAAATTCATCTATCTTTATGAACGTTGCCCTGCCATGCTATATTTGTGACACCCTGTAGCTCGAAAACTGGGCATAGGATCGATCTGTGAATTGGACTACGTAATCAAGATGCCAGGATCTACAACATTTCAAAATTGGAGTGAAATTAGCCGAAAGCCTTTTCATGTAGTAAATGTGTGGGAATACTTTGGGCGGTTCTTAAAAAAAATCAATTTATTTCAAATTCTTACTATTTTATCATTATTTTTTTCAGTCTAGAATAAGTTATCCTATAATAATTTGTTATCAATCATTGTTAGAAAATGCAAAGTGGCAACATTTCAGATGATCAAAACCTCGACAAAATGTCCATTTTATCATTTTTGTCTTCAAGATTTGAAGATGTTTTGGAATGATTTGAGATTTCATGAAAATTTTCTTTTTTTATACATTTATAAATGTGCAGAATCTTTTGACAGGAAACATGGGCCCCAGAACTGCATACCCTCCTTTGCACAGAATATTCCGTTTGGGTAAATGATATCACCGTGTCCTTCCGATATACGGGGCTTCGGGGAAAGTGTCTGTCTCATACGCGACAATGGCTGATTCACTGACAAGAAGAAACGAGAAACTATGAAGAAGTGAAACAAATATTTATTAGGCTCAAATATTTTGGAGGGGTCCGCATAATATTATTATGGTTTTATCCTCTACACACACCGCGTTGTTAAACGTAACAGTCACCACAATACCATGCATTTTTTTCTCCACTGCGCTTCGCTCAGCCCCGCCCTACCCCACCATACCCCATCGTCTATATTTCGAAGAACAGTGTGTGAAGGTGTGTGTCCACATAATTTTAACACGGCACCCAATTATGTGAACGTACCCAGTTGTCGGTATTGATGAAAAACATATGGTTTTTGGAGTGTATCAAAGCAGAAGTCGGATCTAATTATGACGCATGCCAAAAGGGTACTGGTAGCATGTATAACTTCGAAGTCCCCATTTGTCATATCATTTCAGGAGTCCATACAAACCGGCCCTAAACACGAATCCGAAGTCCTATAGTTATACTTATCGCAAAAGAAGAAGACACCTTAACCTAACCTAACTAACCTAGCTATCCAAGTTGCTGGTAATCCAATCACCACAGCCTGCCAATAAACTAACCTTTACCTTGTCGATTAGATACGACAAAATCCGAACAATCCCAATCTCAAATTTTTTGAAATTCGGATGCTCACTCTAACCGAAGATTTACCGAAAACAATTTCTCGCATTCTACGCCCTCATAATGCTAGCTTCTCTCGCGCCAAGTCAGGTTGTGGCGTGGCATGAAATGATCGCATATGTTTCAAATTTTTTTTATTATTGCTTTAAAATATTCCTATTTCGAATGTTTCTGGAATTGAATTGGCAACGTCGCAAAATTAGTATTGCCGTTTCGAGACACAGAGCTGTCATTTCATTTGCATAATAAAATGTAGGATTTTGTTTTTTAAGGTTTTTGACATTTTGTGTATTATTGTCTATTGAGTAATAATCAATTTTTTACTTTTTTGAACTTCTTGAGGATTATTTTATTCATACATTGCCAAAAGTGTGTGTGGAAGAAAGTATTTGCGGTTCGACACTGTATTTCTATCGGATAGATGCATATAATACTCTGACCAACAGATTACTTGAGTGTTTTGGAAGCAAGTACCGACACCTTACATATTTCTCAAAAAAAAATTGAAAAAGATTTTTCCGCTAAATTTTTACTTGATTGGTTGTTTTCATCATGTTATAAGCTAACTGTGAAAATTTCGTACAAATCCGACATTTACCCATATTCCCTAGGTACCATTGCCGTAAGTTATCAACAATAAACTCATCTCACTCAAATCGAACTGCACCTAACAGTCCTAACCAAACAAACCTCGAATACGAACGATCACACCGGTCAGGCGGTATTGGCGGTAAGATGTCTATTCTATCGTCATGCCGCTGGTCATGGATGAAATAATATTGGCATGAAGATATGAGCACCTTGTGTATAAACATAGCTGAGTCGGCCCTCTGGTAGTGCATTCGGTACTAATCTACAGTTTTACAGCTATAAGTGCAAACACCAGGGTTTTCAGACATCTTAATCAAGTGGGAGGATGTTCTCATCGCTGTCAAAATGATCCAGACGTCATTTTCATGGAGACGTTACCTTCGTGGTTTTCTTTCTACAGAAGTTGATTTATCGTCTATTTTCTCGGATCTTATTATCCGAATGTAACGTTCATAAGCATCAACATCGAATTGTATATCCCCCGTAATTATATTCAGAAACTAGAATGACGGCATATACAATGTTTATACTGATAATATTCCACCAACCTTTGACTCTACTGGTAGCTGTTTTGAATATCAACCTTTTCGCTGTTAGTGTTTACTTCTAACACAGTAAAGAAACTACTATCGCGGCCTTATAAATTGAGTTATTCAAGCCCAAGGATAACGGTGTCATAAAGCTAATTGTTGTTTAGCCACCTATTTGAATAAGTAATTTTTTTAATCGTTTGTAATGATGTTAAAAATAGCAGTATGGGTTGCGAAAAGCGAATTTATTAAAATGTTTGTCGTTCAAGTCTGTGCTTCTAGAGTAATTCAACATACAAGGTGTCTCTACGAACTATTCTTGCCGATTCACTTTCAAAGTAATGGACCCGATTCAATTCCAGAATAATGAGTCCAAGTAAAGTTCCTGGAATATATTTTGACTGGATAATAACCAAACTCCTTTCACCCCAAAATGAAAAAAAATAATAACTGAATTATGAAAAATCAGTTGATCAAGTGACTCAAATCTGACCAAATGACTTGATCAAAACCGAGGTTAATATTTGAGGTTAAACCATTCGTAAATGCAGAAATGAGAGCTCGCTCTTCTTGCGCAACTTGCCGTTTGACATTTCCAGCATGACAGCCACTTATCCGTCTGAAATTGAATTTGGTTGAACACAATTAATTAATGTAATTATATTTTGTGCTTTCATTCGTACTTGTGCGAAAATAATATTCACCGTGCTAACAGTTCATTCTACCCATTGAATTTGTGCTAGGGATGTCAATCATCAGAACGATATTTACGATTCCCTCAAAAACCTTAGTAATTTCTCGTCTCTTTTCCTCCATCTGTCAACAGTACGAGTTGGTAGTATAATATTCACATAAAATAAAGATTACTATCTAGAGTTGAATTTGAATGTGCAAAAATACGGTAATGACAACTTCCATATTAATGTGTTTTCTTTGCTTTACCTCTAGAGTTTAATGGACTTCGTGTTTGTAAATAAATCGTAAAGATCGCTTAAGTGCAATCTAATTGAAGAAGCAAATGAGTTTAGTTATATGCTCATAAATGAACATAAAAATATGTAAATAAATATTGAAATATTTGTTATCAGATCCTAAGTCACGAGTATTAGTATTATGTGACATGGTAATAGGTCAATGAATAATTCATTCATTCACGAAGCGTTTCAGTACCAAGAAAGTACAAATGTTTCAATACGTTTGTAATAGGTATTTGATTTTAATGTGAGATCAGCACATTGGTTCATTTGTTTGGCAGAGCGTAAAATTCAGCCCAATTATTTTTTTGTTGTTTTGTTGTTCTATCTAGTATTTAATTTATGATCTGGTGCGTTTTCAGGGGCTGCATTCCATATATAGGAACAGTGTTCCAGAACAAGTCGGATCTGATCTTTATAAATCATAATCAGTTGACGGGGAATGAAATAGTTCTTGGCACGAAACAGAAAACATGAAAGGTTACTATGATGATAATACCGAGCATCGAAATGGAGGACTTCATTGGTGTGGATACTCATTTTCTAGAAGAGAGACATGCTTGTGTTTTGCTCACATTTGATTTCCATCAAGGTGTTAAGAGTTTCATTCTAGAATTTTGCCAAGTCGATGTTTAAATAGTTCATATTCCTCTTCCGTCTTTTTCTGGTTTCACGGGCTGAAATCGAAACTTTGAAAGAGAAATCGGTGTGAAAATTTATTTATTCAGTCTATTCGTCTCCTTCAACGCATCATTGTTGCAAGGTTGTTTGCCGGTTAATTTTGAACATTCTAGCTCTTCAATAAGGAGACCTTCTAATGATTCCACCCCACTTGAGGCCACCTATGATTGACCAGCAGCAAAGACCTTCAAGGTTAAATATACACTGGTATGGTCGACAGTACTACCCTGCATTTTGTGTTCTGTGCAAGCCCAATATAATATAATTGGCAACATTCTCCGTTCTGTAGTGCCGTGACACGGATTTGGCTGGAAATTGTGCAGTCTTAGGTTAAATGAGATGGACAACGTCTTTACCGAAGTCTATACAAACGGATGGCCATACCTTTGGACACATCTACATTGTAACGCAACATCACCGTGGCCTTAACTATTATTTCTAACTCCTTAGGTAGCCACTCCAAAAACCCCAGTACACTAACGTTTCAGACGGAGGGAGCCACGGAGTTCATGATAACAATCTTAATTTCTTTAACTCGCATTCGTATTCTCAGCAAGTCCTTTCATTTGATACCCATATTGCAGAAAAGCATGAAAAACTTGGTCCGTCATCTTCAGAAGTTCGCCATATTGGATTTAGAGTGACGTCACTTAATTTTTTGATTTATTTTCAGCAAGCCCTTTCATTTGATAACCTTATTATGGGAGTGCATTAAAAATAACTAGTGCCATATTGGGTGTTCCTCCATGTTGGATTTAGAGTGACGTTACTTTATTTTTCAAGTTGTTTTCAGCATGCTCTTTCATTTTATACCCATATTGTAGGAATCTATCGAAAATAACTAGTCCGCCATGTTGGATTTAGAGTGACGTCACTTCATTTTTCGAGTTGTTCTCAGCAATCGCTTTCATTTGATACCCATATTGTGAGTGTATTAAAAATAACTAGTCCGCCATCTTGGGTGTTCCGCCATGTTGGATTTAAAATGACGTCATCCAAACAGAATGTGTATAAAAAATTTCAGCACAATCGGTTGAAGATATCTGCTTCAAAATTGAGTTGCAAGATTCCACCCGAACAAACATAGACATTGCAAGATAAATAATAGCTTGTTAAAAAGATTTACACCTACTCTGGTGTCAAATATCGCCAAAATAGTTGATGTTTTTCTTTTATGATTTCCTGGGTAACTTAGCGAGCATATGGCTACTTTGCGGCTCCACGGAAAAGTGCAACTTTGAGCCTCTTCGGAATAGTGCAACATTGCGCTTTCTTTTTGAAGCGCAAACATGGTACTTTTCGCTCGGTTGTAGAAAACCATCCATCATTCACAATATCTTAGCTTTTTGATTACTCTCCCAGCTCGATATTGCGGAATGATTACGAAAACATATCGACACTCGCTGCTTATATTCATTTTCGTAAAAAGGAAACACTGAAAGGTAAACTGTTAAGGGTATCGGCAGATAAGAAAAGCTTTTTTTATTTTTTATTTTTTTATTATTTTTATTTAGGTTTTTATAGTGGCATCGATTACTAAGATTATTAGCCATGGTGAAATCGAGAATACCCATTTCTAAAAACATCTCTATCAAATGGAGAATATGAGGCAAACACCTTAAAGAAAATAACTAATTCTCCCTCGAAAATAACTAATTCTCCCTCACGGGCATTGAATTACATCTGACGTCCATCTGTGCAACGATTCTTACAGGTCAGACAACATTAGAGTCTGATCTATCCTTGCATTGACTCTATTATATCAACACTTGCAATTGTCTCTGCAAGGAACCTTGCACAAATGGCTTTCAGATGTTAAGTCGATGAGGAACAAGTAGTTGTTTTCCATCATATGTTTACCTCATGTTTGTTACCTTGTGGAAATGTGTAGAGAGAGAGAAATATATGTATTTTCTGTTTTACCGAAATTATTTGTTTCATTGATATTCTCCAATATACACTTTTCGAAATCTGTTCTCTGTAGGTGAAATTTTCAAGATGATTAAATTAAAGCCACGCCACAGGTGTAATAATGATTGAGTTGGAGCCACGCCACAAGTGTAATCAATCATGAAGCACGGGCTTTGGCCAATGAGCGTCAAGCAGATTCATTACTCACCAGGTGTACAATATGAAAATTATGGATAATATTCTTGGCTCAATATAGCAAAGGTTCGTGGCTCAGTTGGATATGCGTAGCCGGACAATTGCTAGGCATAGGGCATAGGCTGACATTGTTGGAATTGTTGAATATAATAAATGCCATTTCCAGATGACGAGTATTCCTAAAGTCAGACAAAGACAAGCCTTTAAACTCAGTGATATTGGTGTCCCACAAGGTTTGTGTTTGTCTCCCCACTTATTGTCACTATATACACATAATTTGCTGATGGCCAAGTGGAGTAATGCGGCCATGTATTCAGATGACACAGCTTTATATGCCCATTCTTTCTCCAACGTGGCTGCTAAATGCATTTGGATCGGGAGGTCGTGCCGTATCTGAAAAAAAAAATGAAGATAAACGCAGCCAAGACCAAGCTCGTCAACTTATCGAAAATGTATTGTCACTCGAGTACGAAACCGTCAGTGTGAGATATCTGGGGGTAGGTATAACTTGACAGACATTTGAATTTTTACGGATATATCAATCTGGCTGCAATATGGCGAACTCATGCCAGATACCCCAAACTATCAAGTTGCTGACCTACAAGCAAATCATTCACCTTGCCTGGGGTGGGATTCCGTGTACCATATAATTCTCTATATGGTCTAAAGATATGTCTCTGTCTGAATTCAAAAACGATATCATCTCACTTAGTTGATGTAAAATAGAATTCTTTGGTACACGGAATCCCACCCCTGTACTGTCTTCTGCTGTTTCAACAGGACACTTCTCACAAAGTATTACGGAATAAAGTACTCCTATATTGCCAGAAACTTCAATTGGCTATGCTTCGGGAAATCTGTGACGTCGATACCGCTCCGACATTTAGCGACCAACTGTCGTGCAAGTTTCATAAGTACTTCTTAGCTAAAAGAGTTTATGTCTGGATATCTTTCAGGAACGATACGAACAACCGGACCCGTAGGGGCAATCGCTGAAAAGAAAGAAGTACATTCGGAAGTCGGTGGTTTGCTGTGAGCCTTTTCCGGGACTGTCTTCAATCACCATAGATAAGTAAACTGAAGTAGGGTCACTCGCCGCCAGATTTTTGTCGACATCCCCATTCCGAATTTTGCGATTAGCCGATATATTCTGTGCTATCGCGCAACCAAAATGAATCCGTTATAGAATGCCGTACGTGAGACCAAGTGAGACAGGACAACTCTCAGCTGACCCCTCTTACCGCACCGCATTCCAGGAAAAAATTAAATCTGAACCAGATACATCAAAGGCGCCGACTGGGAGTGAATCTACTTCATCTACGGTGCTATAATAAACTAACAAACACAATTAGTCATGATCATCCAGTTTCTGTTTCAAATCCCCACCCACTTACCCAAAAACATGGCAGGAATGGATGGTTTTCGTCAATATCAACTATAGTACGAATTATTTCTTCATTTAATTCGCATTTTCTTCTACAAACAATCGTCTGAATTGAGTGGCAGAAACTTTTTGTTACAGTCGTAGAAAAAGTAGAATATTCTACTTGCCTGTAATGGCTATCACATCATTCTCATGAGTAATAGCCATCATTACACTCGATTATAATGATATACTGTTTCGGTTATAAATTTGTGTCGGACCAAAATATGTGGCGTACCTATCACACAACGAGAAACTGTTTTACAATTGAATGCCTTGACCTCTGCCCTCAAACAGTATTCACACTTGCAAAAGTGCAATTTCTTACCTTGTAATACAAATAACTTGTTTTATATGACTTTCCGGGTTGTAAGTCATCATTTAAGTAACGATGGTCGCAAAAACCTTTAACAATTCATAAATAACTTCTTCTTTTCCTAGATTGTTCCAGTTACTTATTTTATTTTGTTATTGTGTCAGGTCTTATACCTATCGTAATCCTATAGTTCTTTCAAAATGATGCATAGTCATTGTAATGTAGAGGTAGACTATAAAAAGCGATTTTAATTGATCGAGAAACTTTAAGCAATCCAAACGCGGCTGAACCAGAGTAGTTTGAGATGGAAAAGGTCCCATTTTTTTGTATATATTTTACCGCTAGTTTGAATTTCACAAAATACGATAGGCCAGAGAAATATACTTGAAAAATAGAAGTTGGGGTTACTTTCGGTCCAATATGTATTTGAAAGAGATTGTCGTTAGGTTAAAAAAGTGCTATTATTGATACCTCCTGTAAATTTCAAATGTTCATATCCTCGATCAAAAGAAGTACAGACTGCCACGTCACCCGATATAGCAATTAGCAACCTCTATATCAATGCATATCACAAAATAATGGAATGAAATAGTTGTCCCATGCATGCTTTTTTCTTATTCAAGTCCACATTATTTTCTGTTGAATTTCTAACCCTAATTTATGTAGTCTATATATATCACATATTCATCGTCTAATCACTTCAATCCAACTGTGAAAATACATTCTGTATTGAATTTTTTTTTGAATTGTTTCATTATTTCAATGTTTTCATGTACTGCTCACAACATTCATATCAGGTACTTTTTTTCAATATAACAATGTTCATGACACTTCCTTATCTTTCGCCGTCATTCAGTGTGTTTTATTACAGTTCGGTGACCTTTCATTCCTTGCAGGTATTGTTTGATTGGGTAGGTACTTTCATTCAAATCATTCTCTATTTCCGATGAAATAACACAACCTAGATGAGTAACTCGCCGCTCACGCCTCCAACTTTGTAAGGGACATTTTCCCTCACCGGCAGTATCGTGCGTTGTTAACAGAAATATTGAGATTCAATAAAATAGAAATAATGGAAACTCAATATGGAATGGAAAGCTGAAATTATGATGAAAGAATCTCCACATCATTTTGAGAACAGCCAATGTTCTAATTGACATATTTTTTCATAATTCATTCATTTTACTCTTTTCCAATTCGGTTTCCCTTTCTCGATAGTTACGACACTGGTAGCTTACCTATGAAATTACATATTTTAATTTCCAGCTTCGAATGGTCTTTTACACATTTCACAATGCTTCATTCACCATTGTTTAATAATAAAAACTAACGATAGTTAAACACAAGTTAACTTAGAATTTGCCATTTATTCACGAAAAAGCACTTTAATAAGCCAAATACGAAAACAAACATAATTTTTTTGTTGTTGTTCTGTCAAATATCAAATGCAGCGTTGCCGTACTGACCATAGTATATCGACAACGAAGAATCTCCGTTTGGAGATGGAAATACTATCGTTTTTACATGCTCCCAAAAATCTGCAATGAACGTTGCAATTGCCTTATTATTATATATTTCATCTAAGACAGTATTTTTGGGTTTTCGTTGCCATGAATATACCCGACAGAAATCAAAATATAGCTGACGTGCTTATTTGTATCCTTGGCAAATTGTGACATGGCAACAATGTCATGATTTAAAGAATTACATTATGAAATGATGTTACCTACCTACTGTTTGAGTATTACTCATCTAGGTTGTGTTACTTGATCGGAGTTCTCTATTATCTAACGTTTCAATATTTGTCATCACTTTTTCAGTGCTGTCACTCCCATCTTAGGTATGTTCTATTTTTCTTCTTTCTGGAAAGGAGCAATATTGTCGATAGCCGCGGCTGGGACAAGAGACGAAATGAAAAAAAACATTTTTCTTCCGTTAACCAGCTGTCGTCCTCCTACGAACGACAGTCGACAGAATTCGAAACTTGTGCGAGCCAAGGATTAACGAGTTCTTACCTTTAACGAGCGATTCCTAGCACTTTCTCTGGACATCAGAATAATGAAGTGAAGTCGCTGGGCTTTGAACCAACGACCGGCAGACAGAATGATCGGAAAGCATTGATTCTATACACTCGGTTACCTGACCTCCAGGTCAATGAATAAAAAACAATCACAAAGATCAATGAGTTATAATTAACACCAACGATAGCAGCAGCATCTATATCTTTATATCGACAAGAAATCTCTTGTTTCTCGGTGTTCTCAATCATTAGAAGCATGTATATGAAGAAAGTAACACGAGGAGACTGGTAAATTGTACAGAAGTTTGCAAAGTTGATTTGATCAATAGTCCAGTCCACTCCGTTTTTGAGACAAGGATCGGTTTGGTAACAAGTAGTTAGACGATAGAAGTTTATAAAAAAATGGTTTGAATAGGGTTGAACATCGTTCAATTACCTACAAGAATGATCCTCAATAATTCCTTACAAAATGCGCCCTTTTTTCCAGAAAATGTGTTTGAACGCCGACATTAAATTTCAGTCTCGTCTTTTCCCGCCGCTGCAAGTTTCGGCGGTGCCGAATGTTAAATCTGTCATGACTTTGCTGAAATAGGTCAAAGAATGAAAAACTAAAGTGGATTTTGGTCGTGAAGACTTCTACTTTTTCATGTGTATCTGATTACCTGAATGGTTTTTTTTGCCACGTCACATAATCCTACTGCGTTGTTTACGGAGGATGCAAAAATCATAGATATTTCAGTTACTCCGAAATAATTGCATTAAAGCTGGAACCATTACCCACTTTAGAGACATTTTAGCCAGTAAATGTTGAAAATAATTGCTTATAGACATCCTGCATGAAAAATATAGAATGCAATTTTAAGCTGAGTTTGCACTTTACTGTTGATTAAAATACGAAAACAACTCCAAATTGTGTTATAATTTAAAAATTCAGAGGCGATCTAAGAACTCATTCTTTTCAAACGATAAGTAATTTTTTCGAATCGTGGGATTTTCAGAAACCCCTGACTATACGAAACGAAAGATGAATTTATCTGTTCATTCCATACATTCATAATATATACATCATAGTCCAGGATTATCGAACCATAATATCTAACACACTTTTCGAGCAGTTTTCTCAGTAAACTGCCAGTTCAGATCATGAGCTGCGAGCGTAGAATGTCGAGTCCCAGTTTCTAGCTTATTATAGTCATGTCAAACCCTACTGTCACGAAAAGTTTTCTGTTCTTGCTGTGAAAATTTGAGTTTATTATTGAGGAATTTTATACTGAAAGACCCCAATTGAGATTTTAACAAATCCAGCTGAGATTGTCCGTCTGAAAGTGAATAGAAATTTATTGTACAGCAGACATGACAAGAGAGTGGATTGTAGTTGTATTGAATGCTGTGGTTCCTATGAAATTATTAGTGCCTGTCTTTCACAAAAATAGTAGGGTATTGAATAATGCTGGCAAAGACAAAGAGTGTGTGTCAATCAAGTACATATACCACAGCTTCCTCTCTCCCAAAGAAGTGATATTCCATTTGAATTTTTTATGTGGAAGTTTTTCCTAAAGGAATGATTTGAGTTGATAACAGTCATAAGAATATTCTGTCCCCAGGGGTATTTGAAGTGAAAAAATAATGGAATCTTATATATTATCAAGCACTGATCTTCTCTGAAGTAAACGCAAGTATATTAGCCGTGTGCCAACAAATCTGTATTCAGGATATTGAAATTTGTACAGAATTGAGAGTACGTACACAAATCATAGGATTTTTCTGCCCCAGGACAATTACGTGAAGAAATACGTTTTGAATATATTTTTAATAATAATAATGTATAATTTTTTTTAGTGGCTTTGCGAGAATGTTATATAGAAATATATACCGGTTGGATAAGAGGGAACTGTAGATTTGAATGTTTAAATCTTAATATATGCGATTGTTTGTAGGATGTCACAAAAGGGAGGAATTTGAATTATTTGTAATACTGATATATTATGCCCGGATTGGTGTCTTTCCACTTCAGAAGGGCTGGAAACATTGATTGCTGTGAGCAGAGAAGGGAGGTTCTCAGAAATCTTGATGAACTGGTGGACGTCAAAGTACAAAAAAATGTCAACAGATATATACACACTCAGGGCTTTAAGTTCTAAGAAGTTCAAGTATAAGAATGAAAAATTCCATAGCCCTCACCCTCGAATCGGTTCATATTCTCCAATGAAATCCAAATTCAGGAACAGTTCAGAAAGCTTCGATTCCTCGCATTGCTGTTTGATCTGTGTACAAAAAATGTGCAAAAGAAAAAAATCTACCGTTCGACAGTTCCTAAATCCTCAACCAAAACTATGAAGTGATTTTACCCTACCCGTTTATCGATAGCGTTTCTTCTTTCCGAAAAAACTTCAATTTTTTATTGAAGATTTTTTTTTTGAGTTCTAACCCTGATTTTTTTGGAAACAATTTTTTTTTTTAATTGATCATGATGTAAAGAAGTCACGTGCCAATTTGTCTGTGGTTATTGGACTACAAAGTTCGCTGGGTATTTTCTCAGTTAATTTGAACTGTGTCATTGAATTGTCAGAATTTATTGTCAATCGAGAATCTGCAAATTAATGAATTATGGTTAGTCCAGTATTTCTGTAGTCCCGAATTCAAAATGATGTAAAGAAGTCACGTGCCAATTGTCTCTGGTTATTGGACTACAAAGTACGCTGGGTATTTTAGTTAATTTGAGCTGTGTCATTGAATTGTCAGAATTTATTGTCAATTGAGAATCTGCAAATTAATGAATTATGGTTAGTCCAGTATTTCTGTAGTCCCGAATTCAAAATGCGTAACAATACGTTAATGGAATGCTTATTTGTCGATTTATTTTCAAATAGTTGAAATCAAAATCACAAGAAAACGTATTGACGAAAATGTATAATAATAATAATAATAATACTCCCTCATAAACACTCGTTGAGTGTACCCAAAGGCATAGCCTGTGCGGGTAGAGGACGGCTATTATTATTATTTGCCGTGGCGCTCCGGGGCGACTTACTGATGTTTTAGGTGATGTATTCACTTTTCAGCTGCAGGAAAACCCGGAAAACCTACAGCACCACCTCGGGTGGTCGGTGTGCACTCCAAGCTAGCACCAGACGAGATTGGCATCTAGACAACTCACAATACACTTGCTTTTCAACAAGGCATGCGGCCGCCTATCGAATCCGATATAAAGTAGTTGAGAAAAATTCTCGTACCTACATCGGATTCGAACCGACTATCGCTATGCTGGAGTTTCGAACGGCCTGTGCATTAGACCGCTGATCCACCGACCACGTTACTCAATTGTATTTACACCAGAGGTTTCAACATTTTAATGAAAATAGCAGCTTTTCATCATCGTTTACCACTGGCGGGACTATGGGGGCCCCCCTAGTGTTCTGAGTAAGTAGTTGATATTGGTTCAACAACCAGTCTGGATATTTCATTGCATATCCTTGATTTATTATCAATAGAAAATCACACGGTATTCAAACCAAAATTATTGTTATTCATATTTATCGTATTGAATATTTCCTCAAAACACTTAAACATCCCAAATCAACATGTTTTTGAATTTCATTGGAGTCATTCATCATCCACTACCACGATGAAACACAAATATTCTTCCGTGCAGTACTAATATGTGAAAAGAACACAGGCGAGCTAAATCAATTAAAGGGCGGCAGACAGATCACGACAGATGATAAATAATTATTTTTTTGGACTGTGGGCTTCAGTAAAATGCATAATACTATTTAGCGGTGAGCGGTGTCGGTGAGCGGTAAGAATCAAAAACAAAGGAAATGGGTAGTTTTTTATCGGAAACCCCACAAAGTATCATTCTATTACACTTGGTTTTGGAGAAAAAGGATAATTTAGGTCTTCAAACATATCAGTAAGTAAGTCAGTTCATATTCTTGTGGATTTTATTACTTTTGTTTGTTGTTGTTTTTTCCGTTAACCAGCTGTCATCCCCCTACGAACGACAGCCCTCAGAAGTCGAAACTTCTGTGAGCTAACGATTAACGAGGTATTACCTTTTAACGTGCGATTCACACAGGCGCGTATACAAGGGTGAAGGGTAATGAGGGTAATTCCCCTCCACCCACGTTCGAAAATCCAGTGTTTCAATCAAAATTAACAATTAAATTCACAAAATGCAGTGCGGCTTCTAATAGTCCCCCCTGTTAACTTTTAAACTGTTTAATGTACAAACATAAAAAAAACGTTTGGAGGGTATCGATACTATTTATGGAAAAAACACACTTTGATTTTGAAAAAATTTAACTGGCATGGTGGTCATGAGTTACATCGTTGAAAAGATAAAGATAATCAACATTTTTTCGAATTCCGTGACACTTGACACCTTATGATTTCTTCAATTTTCAAGTTGATGTACCCCCGCGCCATTTAAAAAGCAATTTAAATTGGTTTTATCAAAACGTAGTTATCGGTTATATACTCCAAAACAAGGGGCGACTATTGAAAGCCGCACTGTATATGTTAAAATGAAATGTATGTGTCTGTTTATTTCGGTAAATTACACGGAAAAAAATTACTTATAAATTATATTGTATAGTAAAAAATTTATAATACCATGTATGACAATTTTAATTCGATTTATCATACTCATATAATGTCAATCATTATAATTTTCTCATAATGTAGAAAAAGCAATATATAATTTATCTTGCAATAATAGTTCGTAAGAGTGATTACCTCCAAAAGTTGGTATTAGTTTTGATAATAAAATATAATAAACTGATCGTTTTATGATATGCTGTCTTTAAAGTATTTAGAGTAAAACGATATTTTATAATGCTTTGGTAATAAAGTTTAAAATATTCAAATAATAGAAGATTAATTTCTATCAACGCCATAGTATAAAGGTAATTATCTCATTTGATACATTTCACTACACCTGGTTATACTGTTCACACACCCAAGATTTTTGTGACACTCACAGTCGCAGGCTTCACTTCAGTCGCTGTTTTGTTTTGAAAGAGTAGGTACACGTAGAAGTCGGGTTATTTTTATTGCTTTGACGATATTTTCCGTATAATTGGATTCGATTGATAAAGAATACAATCAACGATAAATTGTGTTTTGTGTTATATTCTTGTCCCATTTGTCGATGGAAGTAATGGACATATTGGAAAGTTTTGGGATTTCCACACTTCATCAGAAAGTATATGAAATATGAAATTTTGTAACTGCGGCACTCGACTTTCACGAAATTCAGAAAAGTGCCAATATCTCTAGAACTATCAGCCTTCCAAATAATAAATTTTACATTCAAGTACGAATATATTTTCAGTTTGTACAATAAATTATTTTGAAATATATAAAAATTTGTTTTATTTTTTCAGAACTGCTCTGCAAAAAAACGGCCACTGAAAATTTGCCATGATTTCAAAGTTGGCTTCCTCCCAGTAGAATCATCGCTTCGAAACTTTGAAATTTTTCATTGGTCAGTTATTTGGCAGGACAGTGTATATCGGCACAAAATATTCTTTTGATAAAATTCATTATTAAAGTATAATAACATTCATTATGTAATAATATAACACTATAAAAGTCTTATATCAATTAATATAAAAAATATAACATATAATATAATATAAGTCCATATAATGAGTTTAATAAAAAAATTATTTTGATACGTATGAAAGATTTATAATATAGTGTATAATGAAAAGAACTTATTTCTAAAAGAAAATATTCTGAAATATCATTATAAAATTACTATAAGTTTTATTATCATAGGTAATCGTCCTATAAGGAATGATATTTTATTGTAATGAATATTGTATATTTAATACTATTTACTGTTCATTTCTTTCCGTGTATTATATTTTTTTTCATATTAAATAAAACAACTGACAAACCTAACAATCAATTCAAAGGCATTTGACCTTGAGCAAAAAAAAATTGCGGCTGCGGCGCTTTTCTATTTTCTGTCACTTCCGCGCCACGAATGAACCCACCCTCATGGACCAAAGGTGTATACGCGTTTGTCTGGTTAAAAATTTCCTTTAACTCATGCCTCCCCCTGAAAAACTCCGTAGATCCGTCATTATCCTTTACTCATTGAACTATCGTATTTCGCTCAATTTGCTTGATATAATATCAACGTAACCGTAAACTAAGATCCCTCATCGAATTATAGATATAAGTCCCACTGTCTGACCGTCAAGACGCAGCCCGCAATAACTCGGTTTTCACCGAC
Organism: Chrysolina americana; assembly: GCA_958502065.1. NCBI lineage: Eukaryota > Metazoa > Arthropoda > Insecta > Coleoptera > Chrysomelidae > Chrysolina > Chrysolina americana. The sequence continues at coordinate 44,502,664 of OY293416.1, forward strand.
CTATCTCACCACAGAATAGGTCATCTTCGAGCACGAATTCCCGATAAAATCGATCGTCGATTGGCGTATACACAAGGCGAGTGAAGCTCAACCGTGATTTTCCGCACCGTTGATCAAACGATTGTATGTAACACCTCACACCTGAACAGATCCGGTTTCTAAATATACTGACGATCTGCTGGCACACAAAAGGGCTGTTGCTTTGAGTTGAGAGTTCGATGGGATGGGATACTCGATGTCTTTTGGTGTCAGGCGTTTGGTCGCTGTATAGGTACATTTTCTTTGGATAATAATATATTAAGGATATATATTGGGTAGATCGTACAAGATGAAGAAGTATTAAATCTAAATGTATTTATTCAACCTTTTAAATCCCCAAATGAAAATAATAATTTTCAATTTATGGGTACTGATACTTCTGAGGTCGTATGGGTATAAATAATAACCCAAAAGTATGTTTTAAATCTTATTGATTACCTGTCATAAAATAGTAGTTTACCTATCAATTGCGGAAAGTGATACTTTTCCCCACGCGATTGCTTATGGCCGAACGACGCGTTAGCGGAAAAAACCCAAAAGTTAACATAAAGAAACATTTATTATTAAATACATATCAAAAAATTAATTATTTTCAATATTAATATTGAAGAATATCGAGACAGGTCTCACTCATACCTGCCAAAAAAATGGTACTTATTTAGTTCTGCCTCTTTTTTCTCAACTCCCTCATAATCCGATTCTGTTTCGGTAAATGATGTAAAGTATCGCTGATACAGTATGTCTCAATAAGTTGAACCATATGAGAACTTTTTCATTATTAATTATAGGGAAAAAAGTTATTCGACATAAAAACTTCTGCATGTTCTCAAATCTAGAATACAATTATCAGATATCAACTTTTTTCTTTACTATACTCGGTTTGTCCAAAAATATAAATTTTACTCAAGACTAGAATACCTTTATACTTGACAATATTGAAAATTGTTATTGACATGTTTAAATTACAAAATTGATAAAAATCATTTAGAAACGAAAAGGTAATCATGTGATTCATAATAACAAGAGATAAATGTTCATTCAAAATAGAAAAACTAGTAAAAATTAACAAAACCTATTTTTTTATTGCAAATGGATGTAATTCCAGATTTAAATAGTTTTCAGTTCTGAACAACTTTTTGCAATAACAATTTTCGATATCGTCAGATATAAAATTACTTTATTTTTTCGTGAAATTCATATTTTTTTGATAAACTGACTGACTGAAAAAACTTGATATCTGATTATTGTATGTCAGATTTCAGAACATGCAGAACTTTTTATGAAGAATAACTTTTTATCTCCGAAAATGAATAGTTACAAAGTTTTCCATATGGTTCAAACTTAGAGAGAAATTCCATTATGGTAATAGATGGATGAGAACAAAAGAAGTTTTCCCCTTCACCACACTAGTAATTTCATTCCTAGATGCGCATTTCATTAACCAAGTTAACTTCATCAGTAGGATTACTAAACTGCATCTAGGATTTCTAGGAATCAAATAACTATTATTGTGAAGGGAAAATCTTCTTTTGTTCTCATTGAGTGACCCCACAAGAGTCCAATACCCCTTAGAAAAAGAATGCTATATTCTGAGCTCTACCAAATGAAAATGATTGCACTTTTCAACATGATAAATAAAAGGTACCTATTTATGTTAATCTTTTTTTCGAAAATATTGGCGAACAACAGAAACACCATCAATACCACCAGCTCATTCAAGACAAAGTACACCTCATAAATTAACTAAAATAACGTCGTTCGTGGCCGATCACAGAAATGTAAGATTTGTTCACAGAACAAATTGAGGAAGGATACGGGATTCGGCAACCTTTCATTTGCCTCAAATATTCTTGTTTATGTTAAACATACATCAATTACATTATGATGAAACAATTTTTCAATTTTCAATACTGAAATTACACATTTGGAATATAATCAGACCATATCCTCGAATCTCGTCCGCCACCGTGAATTAATGGTTGAGATAAAGAATAGTCTCCGGCCCGAAATAGAATAGAATAGAATTTTGACAAAAAATCACTAATCTCCGACAATAAAAACTCCCACATAACCATTTTGAAAATTATTGGACTATATTCACAAATCTCGTCCACCACGTTGAATTAATGAATTTTGACAAAAACATTCATAATCTCCTCATTTACCATGATGGAGCCGCCATTTTGTTTTTGCTTTAACAAAAATTTTATAATGCACTGTCACCGGAATTATGAACACCCGTTAAATTTCATGTCATTCTGACTATTAGAAGAGGGTCAGAATGCTCTTGCAAAAGTGCAGATGAACAAGAATGGGTAGAAACGTGGTAAAATAATTCCTGTCACAATAAAATCGATGAATACGAAGTTTCCGTTATCAAAGTGGAAAAATATACCATCGAGTTTTCGAGGATGAGATCATTATTCAATTCAGAGGAAAAAAATCCACTCATTCTCAAATACTAGGAAAACGCCAGTTGCTCGAGTGTTTTTTGGCAAGATAAATTAATGACCGAGTATATGAATGAACAACAACAATAATTATCTTTATTGATACAATTAAATTATTTAAACAGTTATTAAATTAAATTAAATACACAATTGTTATAAATTGTTTGGTTTGGTTTCAAAATTTTCTTCTCTCGTATTCACACATGTAGAATATTTATTTTGATTTTTCTCACTCGAGGCTCGTAAGGACCTACTAAGATTTTCGTGATGTTCAGGATCAATTTGGAGGTAGGGTTTAATAGAAGATGATGATGAGTGTCCCGTTATCTTTATAAGTTGTTGGTCACTTACTCCTGCTTTAGCTAACTGGGAAACTGTACTAGCACTGTTCGAATGATTAGTAATTTTATTATTTGTGATGTCGAGTCCAATTTTAGTTGCAGAATATTTGGTCCAAGTAGAAATCGTATTAATACCCAGTGGAGCATTTTTGTACCAACCTTTGGAACTTTTATTTTTCCAAAAGGGATTTGGAGTTAAAAAAAGTCGTTCGGATGTTATGTTTTCATTTATGTTTTTGTAACAGTAATTTTAACAATGCAACGGGACAAATACCTTCATCAATTTCATTTTTTGTTATCCATTTGCTGTCTGCCAATTTTTTCGACCCACCCTGTGTCGTCTTTGAAAATATTGTATTGTATTCAAATCTTCCTGTTGAAGTTCCATCTTGATTTTTTTCTTCTTTAAAATGGTAAATTTTACAGTTTGCAGCTTTTTCCCCCCTCCAAGCTAATTCATAAGAAGTTATATGAAAACATATTTTCTGTAATACCTCTGGGTTGTCAATATTCCACAATTTTGCCATTTTTACTATATCTTTCTTGTTCAATGCTACAGAACATACTTTTCTTTTCTCTGGAATAAGTTGTAATTCTTTCCGTTTACTATTTCTCGCATCGCGAGCTTCTAAAAGTTATGTCGGCAAAAAGATCAAATTTAATATTGTATTCCTTGAAATATCTTTCTTGAATCATCTTCGCAGTTGAATTCCAAATTGATTTAACTGCATATTTTTTATAATCTTCTCCATTCCTCTTTTTCATATTATAGGCCCAATCCTTTAATATATCTGCTACTTCTTGTAACGGAGTTATTTTCGACAGTTCGTTATTTCGTACTTGACAAAACTCCATAAATTGTCTCCATATTGACGCTTTAGTATTTTTTGTGGATTGCGGGAATGCTTTTTCTATATTTTTTGTTATTTGTTGAGTCGAAACTTCCCCAAAATGACTCATGTTGTAATGTTTCAGTATCAACTATCAACAATACTTAAATAACTGACAGGGCAGACATTAAAATGATGCAGATGCTGAAGAGGAACAGGCGTTTTTGTCGGTGATAAAAAACGATGCACCTTTTTTATCGCTGTCAAAATGACAAAACAGTCATCTTTAAATGACACATTTTATACAGGAGTTAATTTATCGTCTTGAAAATCAATTCCGAAAAGAGCCTAATCATGATCCCGAAGAAAACGTTATCATTGACGAAGGAACGGAAATTGATGTTTTAGCTCGAATAGAAGTTGATAAGACTGTTTCGTTAAGGCAAATTGGGTTAGAATTGGAAATTAGTCACCAAACGGTGAGCCGAATCTTGCACAAACATAATTATAAATCTTTCAAATATCAATTGCACCAGCACCTGTACGAAAATGATTATTGTTACGAGATTGATAAAAGCCCCCTAGCTGCGCCGCTGAGTCCATCGATAAATCAATTCCAAGAAGTGTTTATTTGGATGGATCGTTTTCTAACGGAGCTGCCGCGTCATCGCTCAATTCCTGGAAATGTGTAGAAGTTCTCCGTTTTGAGTATTCTCGAATCATCGCGATTAATCCAGTCTACATGATGAGCGCCTATATAAACGGGGACGTTTGACTGGGAAGGAAGTTTTTATGAAGAGAATTATTTAAGAAGATTAGAAAGTGATAATAAGCAGAAGTGTTTGGAATATTTAGCTAGTTGTATTTTTGTATAGATAGATCTAAGTGTTTTATTAGTCAGTGAAGTGTTGTATGTTTGTTTATAGTGAAGTTAGAAAATAAACAGTTTAGTAGTATGCTCGGACTATTATTTAGCAAAGCGTAACAGTGGTGTCCGAAGCGGGATATTAGTGAAAAACAAAAAAAAAACTATTTATAAACTATTTATGGTGAATACGAGGAGTACATCGTACGATACGATGGAGGACATTGTGAAATTTATCCAAAATCAGTTTGCGGATTTGGAAAGAAGGCGCCAGGAGGAAAAACAAGAAGAGGATAAGCGGCGCCAGGAGGAAAAACAAGAAGAGGAAAAGCGGCGCCAGGAGAAAAAACAAGAAGAGGAAAAGCGGCGCCAAGAGGAAAAACAAGAAGAGGAAAAGCGGTGCCAGGAGGAAATGAAAGAACGAGAAGATGAAAAACGAGAAGAGGAAATGAGACGATTGGATGAACAGAAAGAACGAGAAAAAGAAAAAAAGAACGAGAAGAAGCACTCCAGAAAATTCTCGAACAACAAAAGACCGAATCAGAACGAGTAGAAGAACAGAGGAAAACAGACTTCCAGAAGGTTCTAGAACATCAAGAAAAATTCTTCCAACATGTATTACAGAAATCCGAAGTACAAATGGAGGAACTGAAAGAAGAACTAAAGGAAGATGTCAAGAAAATCGACGATGAGGTTAATAAGAAATTTGATACGGTGCGAGAAGAGATGAAAGGACTAGAAAACCAGATAGCACTCCTCAAGAAGCAAGATCGTCGAGACAGGGTTGCCACATCAGGAATGTCCGTAAAACCACCGAATTTTGATGAACAGTCCTCTTGGTCCATATATTGCCGACAATTTGAAGCTGCAGCAATGGCTAATGGATGGGGCGAAGAAGAAAAAGCTACTGCCCTTATAGTAGCTTTGAGAGGGCCAGCTTTGGGTATGTTACAGACGATACCTATCGAACAGCAACATAAATATAAAGACCTGATTACTTCATTAGAGTTACGGTATGGCGATCAACATCGAGAACAGCTGTATCGGGCTCAAATGAAAACGCGCACTCAGAAATCAGGTGAGAGTTTGCAAGAATTTGAAGCGGATGTGAGATGCCTAATTCAGCTGGCTTACCCAGAAGCACCGGGAGAATTCAAGGAACAGCTAGCGTTGCAGTTATTTATAGATGGACTGAGAGACACCGAAATCCAAAGGGCTCTGCGATTAACACACTTCGAGAGGAGTAGTGATGCCTTGGTACGTTCTCTAGAAGTTGAGGCGGCCCTCAACTCCTTGAGTCCGAAAGTACGAGTGGTTTCAATAAAAAAACCCGAACAACGAGCAAGCACAGTTACTAGTTTATTGGAGAAGGTTCTGGATGCGCTCAGATCTTTGAAAAGCGGAATGAGCACTCAGGATAACAGGGCTTGCTATCGATGTGGAAAATTGGGACATTTTATTAGAGACTGCAGGGTAAGAATGCCACAACGTTCGCTATCACCTGTGTGGACAAGGTCTTCCAGGGAGTCCTCAAATTGGCGGCAGGAAAAATTTTAATCAGACAACATTTCGGGGCGCATACCGGCTAGCAAAGATGGAGCCCCCAGGATCATCCCTGTTAAGAGGCTACAAACAACCGAATTGATATCGGGGCGCACACCGGCTAACAATGATATAGCCCCCAGGGTCATACCAGTGAAGAGAATGAGAACCGAATTGATATCGGGGCACATGCCGACTAACAATGATGAAGCCCCCGAGGCCATCCCAGATAAGAGGCTAAGAATACCTGAATTGACCAACAACAGAGATACCTTGTCCAGAAGACCTGATTCGGATAATTGTGAGCGAATTGTACGTCGCAAAGGGATCAACCAGGTGAGATTAATGGTTGACGACAATTGGAACACAGCGAAAATGAGGAAGGACCAAGAAGGTGATTCAAACATTGCAGATTTTCTACGATGGAAGGAAAGCGGAGCGGAAAGACCCACTTGGAAGGAAATCTCCTTACGATTACCACCTTTCAAGGCATTGTGGGCTCAATGGGATTCCCTGATTGTTGAGAATGGTCTATTGAAGAGAGCTTGGGAATCGGCCGACGGCAGAAAAGTGATTTCTCAATTGGTTGTACCTAGGTCGAGGATAAGTGATGTCTTGGAGGAGATCCATGGCAGCAATTCAGGTGGACATTTTGGAGTGAATAAGACCATGGATAAAATACGGCAGAGATTTTACTGAGTCCAATGTCGTGAAGATGTAGAGAGATGGTGCCGAAGATGTCTGAAGTGTGAAGCAAGCAAAGGTCCCAAGACAAGCTCGAGAGGAGAAATGAAACAATACAATGTAGGTGCTCCCTTCGAACGAATCGCCATCGATGTAGCAGGACCGTTTCCGATGACGAATTATGGCAACAAATACATCCTCGTTGCCATGGATTACTTTAGCAAATGGGTTGAAGCGTATGCCTTGCCTAATCAAGAAGCATCCACAGTTGCAAGAGCTCTGGTGGATAACATGTTTTCAAGGTTTGGAGTCCCAATAGAGCTACATTCCGATCAAGGAAGAAATTTTGAATCAAATTTATTCAAGGAAGTTTGTGAATTGTTGAGAATTAGCAAGACCAGAACAACGGCCCTCCACCCATAGTCTGATGGCATGGTTGAAAGGTTCAACAGGACTATGGAAGAAAATCTTTCCAAAGTAGTAGAGTAGCACCAAAAGACATGGGATCGACATCTTCCACTATTCTTGATGGCTTACAGGGCCTCTGTGCACGATTCCACAAAGCTCACTCCAGCCAGCATCATCTTCGGGAGAGAACTTCGGTTGCCGTGTGACTTGGTGTTCGGATCACCAAGTTCTGAAGAAAAAGAGGTACAGGATTATGCAGACGAACTGCGAAATAGCTTGAATGGGATCCACGAATTTGCAAGAAAAAGATTGAAGATAACTAGTGACAGAATGAAGGCTCGATACGATCTTAAGGCCAATACTGGTGGATTCAAAGAATGAGATCGAGTGTGGCTGTACAATCGTCGTCGTAAGAAAGGATTTTCTCCTAAATTGACACCATCTTGGGAAGGACCATATACAATAGTGAAAAGAATAAACGACGTGGTCTATAGAATTCAACGCAGCACGAGAGCGAAAATGAAGGTCGTTCACCTAGAGAGACTCAAACGTTATAATGGAGACAACGACACATTGTTTGATCGGGACGATCAAAATTGAAAGGGGGATAATGTTACGAGATTGATAAAAGCCCCCTAGCTGCGCCACTGAGTCCATCGATAAATCAATTCCAAGAAGTGTTTATTTGGATGGATCGTTTTCTAACGGAGCTGCCGCGTCATCACTCAATTCCTGGAAATGTGTAGAAGTTCTCCGTTTTGAGTATTCTCGAATCATCGCGATTAATCCAGTCTACATGATGAGCGCCTATATAAACGGAGACGTTTGACTGGGAAGGAAGTTTTCATGAAGAGAATTATTTAAGAAGATTAGAAAGTGATAATAAGCAGAAGTGTTTGGAATATTTAGCTAGTTGTATTGTTGTATAGATAGATCTAAGTGTTTTATTAGTCAGTGAAGTGTTGTATGTTTGTTTATAGTGAAGTTAGAAAATAAACAGTTTAGTAGTGTGCTCGGCCTATTATTTAGCAAAGCGTAACATTATGAATGTTGGATGGAATATTGCAATTGGATATTGCAGAATAACGTGCAGCTAAACAATGCTTTTTTGGGAAGGATCTAGGTTTACAAATATTAGAATATTTAACTGACAAATTACAAGGTATTGGTCACAAGAAAATCAAAATTTATTGCGGGAGGGTAACTTTATTGGTCCAGTAATATTTGAACGACCCTTGACTGGAGCTAGATACTTAGGCTTTCTGCAAAATGAAATTGAGGACAGGTTAACTGAATTACCCGTCCATTTACGACAGAGAATGTATTTTCAAAAAGATAGTGCTTCTCCCCATAATTCAAGAATAGTAATAGATTACCTTCAACAGGCATTTGAAGAAAACGTAATTTCGACGAATGGTCCTGTGCGATGGCCTCCAAGGTCACCTGATTTGACATCTCTTGATTTCTTTGTAGGGGCCATTTAAAAAACATTGTCTATGTAACCACAGTTACAACCCGCGAAGATCTGGAGTTGCGAGTATAAGACGCGCAATTAATAGTTTAATGGTCCAGCAATCAGCGATCGTTCTTCAAGAAATAGCTATGCGGGTTCAGAAGTGCATTTCGAACAATTGTTGTAATGTTTTATGTTAATTTTTTGTATTTCGAAGCCACCTTAGTTACAATAAATTAGAACAAAATAATTGTATTTTCTAATTCTCTTTTAGCTGTACTTTAGATTGTATTTATCGCACATTTTATCACCAGGTAAATTTCTACTAATAAATGGTACCACGGTACCACTGTGGTTGGTTCAATTTGAAAAATTTGAGTTCTATTCCATAATCAATTACGACGAACTTTATATACTCATAAAAGATGCAATTTAGTATTTTTGACGGGATTTCGATATTTCTGGCATAAGCAATTGGAATAAATCGGAACCATCATGGCACACTTGAATGGAAAACTAAAAATTGAATTATCAAAAATGTTGACGTTTGATATATAACTTATGTGTAGTATATTGTAGTATTATTTGATTCAGAAAATCATGCGGATTTCAGAAATATAGTAATATCCAGGGTGTTCCAATTAAAAATCGAAAGTTGCTAATATTTGTAGGTCGAAAAGTGCCGCTTATCATGTATATGGGAGATTATTCAATTACCTTTAAAACTGACGGAGATACGGGGGGTGTACCATGATCCTGTTACACCCGGTATAGGATTGTTGCGAGAAGTGCCTGTGTATTTCTTATAAATTAATTTGAAAATTACCTGTAACAAGATTCGTATTTTCGCGAGGTTTTATATCTTATAAAAAAATTTATTTGGTAACCAAATCATGGTTCTGATTCATTCCAAAGTTCCTCACTGGATGCAAGTCAAGCTGAGAAAATTATTAAACGATTTAATGTTTTTCACAGAATTTACGTATCTTTCCAATTTTATTTTTGTGAGTTTTCGCGACTTTTTTCTAATTGTAGGGGGTACGAGCCTCCCGAACAATATTTTTTTTTCGTAATATTCTACTTCGGAAACAGTCAGAATAATTACAATGACAAGGGGACATAACCCTTGTCAAATGCACTCAAAATGTGTGCGAAATCTTCATGACTTAGTGTGCAAAAAAATCGATCGAAAAGGCTGACTGAGAACCATTTCAACTAATTTCGTTAATTTTGAATCAATTGTTTTCAAGTATTTTCCTTGACATAATATTTCCTACTTGTGTAAAAAAGGTCCTCACTCGTAATGGATTATACTATTTCTGTACTGTACCGAAAAGATGGCAAAGTTCACTTGAAGTAGGTATTTTCAGACTACGAAATCTGGTTTATTCTTCGAATTTCTGTGTGGTTGGAGAAAAAAATGTTTTGTTCGTACAAACTAATTGGTTTTCTTGTAATTTATACATTCGTATACATTTTTTAAAAAATCAATGTATCCAATGACGGATAATTATTTGTTTTTTTTTCCAACTTATGGTATCTGAACTGTGATATTCATTGATTTCATAAAATATATCGATACTTTTTTGAAGAGCGTATAATTTTATACAATTTTGACTGAAGAAACATGTGAATTCGCTACCGAGATATGGCACGTCAAAAAAAGGTCATGTTTCAAAATTTGCTAAGAAATGACAAAAAATGCAAAATTACAGCTTATTTCATCTGTTATACCCGAATTATGATGAAATGTAGTAATTATGGTTCTTAGTTGAAGTCACCAACTTTGGACACCCCACTCCTCCTTCCCCCACTCAACCCAAATTCTCAAAAGCTAACTTTCTGATGAAAGCCAACCATACCTATTCACATCATTTTGGTATTGATATCAGTTATTTTTCGGATCGATATCCCCCCGTTCCTCTAAATAATTATCCCAGGACAGGAAGAAAAAAAAGACGTAGTCCTTTAATGAAAAAATTTAATGTAATTAACAATATTAAGTTATTCTCAAGGCATATACTATATTGAGGAATAAAGATATTATAGCTAATCATAGTGGGTAGGTACTCATTTGTACTCATTACTTCTCCTGCCGAGATTTCTTACCCGCTGGTTCTGCTCGTAACAGCTCGTCGTCCTCCTGTGCGATAAGGCTGTCAATGATGTCGTTTTCGTCCAATATTTCTGGTGAGTCTTCCTCGATCAAATCAGTTGCGGGGGCGTTTTCGCAGGAGTGGCCTGTGCAGTGCTTGCACATTGCTAAGCATCGGAGACCTGCTTTCTTGCAGCCGCAAGCTCCGCTGCTACAGCCTTTGCTACACTTGCAGGAAACAATATGGAGGATGTCATCCGGCGCAGCATTTCTGCTTATGGGGATTGGTAGTACCCCTCGTGTGGTTAGGCTCCAGCCCCATACTGATGGGAGGAGATCATTGCCCAACCTCTTCTATTTTCTTCCCCCAGTCGTCTCCACGCTTCCTCGCCTTTTCGATGAGTCACTTTGACTGTAGCATTGCGCCTTTCCAAGGGCAACTTTGCCTGTTTAGCTCTGAAGCTATCTGGCGCAATGCTACAGTCAAAGTGACTCATCGAAAAGGCGAGGAAGCGTGGAGACGACTGGGGGAAGAAAATAGAAGAGGTTGGGCAATGATCTCCTCCCATCAGTATGGGGCTGGAGCCTAACCACACGAGGGGTACTACCAATCCCCATAAGCAGAAATGCTGCGCCGGATGACATCCTCCATATTGTTTCCTGCAAGTGTAGCAAAGGCTGTAGCAGCGGAGCTTGCGGCTGCAAGAAAGCAGGTCTCCGATGCTTAGCAATGTGCAAGCACTGCACAGGCCACTCCTGCGAAAACGCCCCCGCAACTGATTTGATCGAGGAAGACTCACCAGAAATATTGGACGAAAACGACATCATTGACAGCCTTATCGCACAGGAGGACGACGAGCTGTTACGAGCAGAACCAGCGGGTAAGAAATCTCGGCAGGAGAAGTAATGAGTACAAATGAGTACCTACCCACTATGATTAGCTATAATATCTTTATTCCTCAATATAGTATATGCCTTGAGAATAACTTAATATTGTTAATTACATTAAATTTTTTCATTAAAGGACTACGTCTTTTTTTATTCCTGTCCTGGGATAATTATTTAGAGGAACGGGGGGATATCGATCCGAAAAATAACTGATATCAATACCAAAATGATGTGAATAGGTATGGTTGGCTTTCATCAGAAAGTTAGCGTTTGAGAATTTGGGTTGAGTGGGGGAAGGAGGAGTGGGGTGTCCAAAGTTGGTGACTTCAACTAAGAACCATAATTACTACATTTCATCATAATTCGGGTATAACAAATGATATAAGCTGTAATTTTGCATTTTTTGTCATTTCTTAGCAAATTTTGAAACATGACCTTTTTTTGACGTGCCATATCTCGGTAGCGAATTCACATGTTTCTTCAGTCAAAATTGTATAAAATTATACGCTCTTCAAAAAAGTATCGATATATTTTATGAAATCAATGAATATCACAGTTCAGATACCATAAGTTGGAAAAAAAACAAATAATTATCCGTCATTGGATACATTGATTTTTTAAAAAATGTATACGAATGTATAAATTACAAGAAAACCAATTAGTTTGTACGAACAAAACATTTTTTTCTCCAACTACACAGAAATTCGAAGAATAAACCAGATTTCGTAGTCTGAAAATACCTACTTCAAGTGAACTTTGCCATCTTTTCGGTACAGTACAGAAATAGTATAATCCATTACGAGTGAGGACCTTTTTTACACAATTAGAAAAAAGTCGCGAAAACTCACAAAAATAAAATTGGAAAGATACGTAAATTCTGTGAAAAACATTAAATCGTTTAATAATTTTCTCAGCTTGACTTGCATCCAGTGAGGAACTTTGGAATGAATCAGAACCATGATTTGGTTACCAAATAAATTTTTTTATAAGATATAAAACCTCGCGAAAATACGAATCTTGTTACAGGTAATTTTCAAATTAATTTATAAGAAATACACAGGCACTTCTCGCAACAATCCTATACCGGGTGTAACAGGATCATGGTACACTCCCCGTATCTCCGTCAGTTTTAAAGGTAATTGAATAATCTCCCATATACATGATAAGCGGCACTTTTCGACCTACAAATATTAGCAACTTTCGATTTTTAATTGGAACACCCTGGATATTACTATATTTCTGAAATCCGCATGATTTTCTGAATCAAATAATACTACAATATACTACACATAAGTTATATATCAAACGTCAACATTTTTGATAATTCAATTTTTAGTTTTCCATTCAAGTGTGCCATGATGGTTCCGATTTATTCCAATTGCTTATGCTAGAAATATCGAAATCCCGTCAAAAATACTAAATTGCATCTTTTATGAGTATATAAAGTTCGTCGTAATTGATTATGGGATAGAACTCAAATTTTTCAAATTGAACCAACCACAGTGGTACCGTGGTACCATTTATTAGTAGAAATTTACCTGGTGATAAAATGTGCGATAAATACAATCTAAAGTACAGCTAAAAGAGAATAAGAAAATACAATTATTTTGTTCTAATTTATTGTAACTAAGGTGGCTTCGAAATACAAAAAATTAACATAAAACATTACAACAATTGTTCGAAATGCACTTCTGAACCCGCATAGCTATTTCTTGAAGAACGATCGCTGATTGCTGGACCGTTAAACTATTAATTGCGCGTCTTATACTCGCAACTCCAGATCTTCGCGGGTTGTAACTGTGGTTACATAGACAATGTTTTTTAAATGGCCCCTACAAAGAAATCAAGAGATGTCAAATCAGGTGACCTTGGAGGCCATCGCACAGGACCATTCGTCGAAATTACGTTTTCTTCAAATGCCTGTTGAAGGTAATCTATTACTATTCTTGAATTATGGGGAGAAGCACTATCTTTTTGAAAATACATTCTCTGTCGTAAATGGACGGGTAATTCAGTTAACCTGTCCTCAATTTCATTTTGCAGAAAGCCTAAGTATCTAGCTCCAGTCAAGGGTCGTTCAAATATTACTGGACCAATAAAGTTACCCTCCCGCAATAAATTTTGATTTTCTTGTGACCAATACCTTGTAATTTGTCAGTTAAATATTCTAATATTTGTAAACCTAGATCCTTCCCAAAAAAGCATTGTTTAGCTGCACGTTATTCTGCAATATCCAATTGCAATATTCCATCCAACATTCATAATGTTACGCTTTGCTAAATAATAGGCCGAGCACACTACTAAACTGTTTATTTTCTAACTTCACTATAAACAAACATACAACACTTCACTGACTAATAAAACACTTAGATCTATCTATACAACAATACCTCTTCTATTTTCTTCCGCCAGTCGTCTCCACGCTTCCTCGCCTTTTCGATGAGTCACTTTGACTGTAGCATTGCGCCTTTCCAAGGGCAACTTTGCCTGTTTAGCTCTGAAGTCATCTGTGATAGCTTCCTCACAAAGAAAACACGCATTGGTGAAGTTGAATTTCGCGACTTGTGACCGTCGGGTAGGTGTAGGAGAAGTAGCTTTGGATGTGTCACATCCACGACGTGTAAATACAGCAATTAATTTCTCATTGTTGTACCTTGTTTGGCAAGCACTGTGCACTCTTACTTCACTCAACTCACGCATAAACTATTCATCTGCCGAAAGTTTCCTTTTCACACTGGACTCCAACAGTCTGGCAACTCCTCTGGCTTTCACTACAGTTAGTTCAGCAGCTTCAACTCCTCCTTTACGAATGAAACAAAAGTCTGATCCACGAGATGTAGACGCCATCTCAGAAAATTACCCAAAAACCAAAACTGTCACTAACACTCGATGCTCCTTTCGCTAACAAAGTTATTCACTTCGAGAGCTGAAGGTTTCTAATGTTACTTATCTAACTTAATCTTATATATACTCTGAGTGGTTAAATACTCTCTGTCCCATTTTTCCCAATCCCTAATTTTAATTTTCTTATTACCTAATTTGACTATTCTACCTGAGGTACATATACCCTTCTATAATTACTATTTTTCGATTTCTTCTTGGAATTAATGTATAATAGAGTCATGTTGAAAGAATAAAATGAAAAGTGATCTAATATGACCTCAAAAATCGAAAACAAATTGGTCTAGGTAGCACAGGTAGAATAGACAAATTTCAGCCTTCTATGTTGAATATTGGCTCATCGTTTGCATTCCTCAGTTCTACAGGAGCATTGTTCTAACATCTATTGTTTTCCAGCTTTTTACTGCTGTAGCTGATCACACACTCCCCTCGGCCCGACACTCTCTTGTCCTTGGGAGGAAAGACTTGACACCTGGTGGGCAAGCAGGGGTGGGAGTTATCTAAAGTTGGTGATTTCAAGTAGTAATTCTTGTATAACAGAAGAAATAGGGTGGAATTCTGCATTTTGTGGCGAAATTTTAAAAATTACCTATTCTTCGAAGTGCCATATCTCGGTAACAAATTGACACACAAACATGTTTGATGCAACAAATTCGTAGGGAATTTGACGATCTACAAAAAAGTAAATCGACGTTTTTGCTGTAGAACGTAAGCCAAAAAAGTTATTGAGGAAAAACCACACCAAGGTCGAAAAATTTTCAGTTCCTCCCCCCTACTTTTTTAGCACAGGGTCCTCGAGGTCCAAAAACTTGAGAAAATGTTAATCAACCATCCCTGAATAACACCTTAAAGTTTCATTACCTTCCGACCTTTTTCTATCTGAAATTACCTGTCGACTGAACTATAATGGGAATATGGATATACGGTAATGCGAGTAATGACCATAGAAGCGACGATAAAGTGGAAACTTGAAAACACCTTTGATATTCCTTTTTATAAAGCATATTTCATTCCGTACTGAATTTAAATTTTCTGATTGCTGTAGCTAGAGAAGCACTTCATGTACCTGGAATTAAATAATCGATTTGAATTCTAAATTAAATTAGTCGTTGGTGAGTAGGGAGCAGCAGTCTCTAACAAACATGTGTCAAAGGACATAACGGACATGAAACTTATTAAAACGGAATATTTTATTATTAGTTATGAACTCTGATGGTACGTACCACCGAATCAGTTTGAAAGCTATGGTACATAAATAATATAGATTTGTATGAGATTGAAATTGATCGTTTGAAAAGCAAAATGTTGTGAACACATTCAAGTAGAATTCTTTAGTTTTTTCCTCCTGTGATACTGCGGGTTGCTCATAAACAGGCTGAACAAAGACCACAACGGCCTTATTGTACAGTGTGCTCTCACCACCAAAGGAAAACCAAT
This sequence comes from Chrysolina americana, assembly GCA_958502065.1. Taxonomy (NCBI): domain Eukaryota; kingdom Metazoa; phylum Arthropoda; class Insecta; order Coleoptera; family Chrysomelidae; genus Chrysolina; species Chrysolina americana. The sequence continues at coordinate 44,518,597 of OY293416.1, forward strand.
TGAAATTTGGACGAGCCGCTCCTGGATATCTCTTCCTTACGTAGGACTGAAGCTGGTGGAATTTTAGTATGACTCTCAATAGAAATTAGCGAAATTAAATGACTTCGGAACACAACTCTGCATCATGAAATTTGAAGTAAAAATGTTCGACTGTTGTTGTCAAATGATCATCTATACGATCATATCACAATATTTGCAAGAGGTAAACACTAGCATATTAAACGGAATCGATTTTCGATTAAAGTCAAAATACAAACACTGTAAGTACACCGTATTGCAAAATCAAACTTTCAATCAATGCTCGTGGACATGCATGATTGCCAGTGCTTATCAAATTTCTGTGCCTAGGACGTTTATGGTTCTCAGTGGAATTAACTGGAGGGCATGGGTTATGTCGTAGGATGATTTCCTTCGTATCTGCAATGGGTATTCGTTGTGCAATAGGTGTAATAACAAGATAAACAAAAACACTGTACTATCTTTCATCATTGATTCTGTTCAATTCTGCACTCGGCGATCGTAATTTGTGAAAACACTGAAGGGGCGCATGAGTGCAAAAACTTATATTCCTATGGAAGTAATCATTTGAAAAAATCTTTCAAATCATCATTTAAAGTTCTCAAATTTCACAGGTGTTTTTTATTATGTCGGACCAGTTCCCCATTAGATTTTTGGCAACTGGCTGTAGTTCACCCTGTACATCTACTACTTCTTATACTGTAAAAGACATCGACCTATTAACCTCTCATTTTGTCTTCTGAAATTGCTTATTAACAGCATACAATCATTCAAAACAAAAATAGAACTTCATTAGACTAATGAGAAACTTCTTCAAATTCTATAATCTTTTGACAATATGTGGTTTCATTCACTACAACATATAAATAATTTCCGCTAGCAAAGAGCAGCTCATGGGGGAGCCGTAGAAGTGGAAATAGCACAAGGACGTGCCCAGACGGTGTCCAATTAGTCCTATAGAACTTGGTGGGGTATAAACTTCAACCTCACTTTCAGGAGGATTTTAGGTCCACGCGACATTGAAAATACTCATAGATATTGCAAGTAACCCTGAGAAGCACGTGGGGTTGGTAAAAACGGTTAACTATGTGAAATATTGTGGACCAATCTCCAAACGAAATAAATGACTGAACGATATCTCTCATCTATATTATTCTGACGTGGAACCCCAGTTTTGATGCAACCCCAAGTAGTAAGTTCCAATTGGGAGGAAAAATGTCGAACTTGTTCTGTTTCAAGTTCATTTTCTGTTCATTTTTATCACATAATCTAGAACTTGTTATGGTTCAGTAGGTATAGGTCCCTTCGGCTTCAGGATTATGACTTCTGCTATTCTCCATATAACCTTCGGAAGTGACGAGTCCTATAATCAGTAGTAATACTATAAGTACTTCAAAATAATCAGGTTATACATCGATAACTTGTCGCATAATTATAAAGAGTGTCAGTTTGACAGTTTAAATAATCCGACCGCGAAGCGGGAGGATTATTCTGTCAAACTGACACGATTTGTAATTATGCAGGAAGTTTGAGATGTATAACCGTATTTATTTTGAAGTGCGTATTGTATTTGATACGATTATTTTTTGAGTAAATTAAGTAAATATATAAACAATTTATTAATTCAAATACAAATTGGTGCAATGAAAGTTACAAGTATTATATACTACGTTTTTTTAACTGAGTTATTTTCGGCGCAGGAAACGTGGCCACTGCTCATTGAAGTGCTGGAAATACTGGAGGTGTTATTACTTGAACCTGCAGCGTTTTTAAAATTGGATCTCATCTTATTTATTATGTTTTGGTGATGTTGTTCATCTATCTGTAGATAGGACGCGTTAATATGAAATATTCAGTGCCTCAAATATTCGTCCATTTCAACGATCTGATAAAATCATGTCACGAACTGCATCGATATTTGCAGGGACGGACACAGAAACTGGCCTTCCTGATCGCTCTTCATCTCCAATGAAAAATTTACCTCTTTTGAAGCTTGCAATTCAATGTTTTTCGGTTGCATACGAAGGACACTGATCGCCCAGGGTAGTAAGCATATCTTCGTAAATCTGGTTACCTCTTAACCCCTTCATATGACGATACCAAATGCTTGACTTTTTTTATCCCTTTTCTTGATAAACTGTTTACAGTTATTATCCATAATAACGTTTTTCAACGCGTTCGTAACAAAAAGAGACACATAATTTATTTTTCATCAAACATATAACCTTATCGAAGGAATATTCACAAAACACCCTCACATGCTAAATATCAACGATGTTGACAAATCCGTTTTTAATTGATGTGTTTGTTGTTTACTGCACATCGGTTACCGTGGTAACTAACACTGTCCGAAGCCGGATAAATTCGATTACTCTATCAAAATATCACCTGAGATAATGATAGTAATAACAATCATTTACGAAGTATAAGAAACACTGAAGGAAACACTCATTTTATCATCTTCAAATAGAACGTCTCGGAATGAAAAAAAATCTGTTGTGATCAACAATTACGGTCAAATTTATATTCTAAACTCGTATTTTTGCTACACGTCTAACCATTGCTATGCCTGAAAACAACCAAATTTCAGTTTTTTTCTTCCATAAGTAAAACTAATGTGGAAACCTAGTATTTGAGTATAAATTATTTAAGAATTTTTCTTTACTGCTACAGTTACGTCTATCGTTCGTTTTTGTAACGAAAAGTCTTCATCTTCATCTGGATTCTTGATTACGGATTTGATTCAGAAACAGAAAACTACTCAAACATAAAAACTACCTCAATTTTCTTCAGAAAAGAAAATTAAATGAGAAAACCGAGAAGTCCAATTTGAATATTGGACAACGAAAAATGGGATGATGGTCACCTGTGGTATGACACAATGAGAACAAAAAATATGTTACTTGTTCAATTGATGATTTATTTTGTGGAAATTCATAATGAATTACTGGATGAAGAAAACTTTTGTCCAATTTTCACTGAGTTTTGGTCAATTTTTCACCTCTGATTTCGGTTTGACACTATTATCTAGTAAATATTAATTTAAACATAGAGAAGAAGAAGTTTCAACCTTATATATTAATAGTTGTTGCGGGTTGTTGGGGTTAGGTCGTCTTTAATAAAAACTAGTATTAATTTAAATAGTACGTTACCCCTTCATCACTCAATTACTTTGAACAAATTTCAATCACCAAGTTATGTTCATCCGTAGGATTTCTATACTTCATAAATACTAAATATGCATTTGCATACAGAAAGTGTGTTTGGTGAAAGGCATTGGTATCAATATAACTAGCACGGAATGATAGTCATTTACCACGAGTATGAAGTTTGCAGCATGAGCCGTTTGTTGATACAAATATTATTAACTAAAATTATTAGACAGATGATAACTACTGTCAATACGAAAATAATAGAGTATACGTCTTCCAAATATGTGAATGATTTAATTCCATCATTGAACCCCAGTTAAATTAGTTGGCGACGATGATGGGATTCTCCAGAAAATAAATGTGAAAGAATCCATATTGATTATGCTGGTTCTTTCAAGAACTGCTACTTCTTGGTATGTGTGAATGCGAAATCAAAATGGGCAGAAGTTAGAATTATAATAGATGCGCCAAATAGTTTTACGACAATAATACTGCCGTGCCGAGCATAAAAGGCGTATCTGACAAATTTGTGAGTATTGAATTTGGGACTGTTTTGGCTTGTATGCATCGTTTTACGCATATCTCACCAGGATTGAATGTCGTAATTGAAAATAAGACTATATTAAGTGTATGAAAAATGTCATATTGTTACGGTTCAAAATCAAATTTTAATATCTATGTGCAGATGTTACTATCTGTTACCTTGTATAGTGTGAAATATCGACCATTGTCTTGCATTATGCTTCTTGTTATTGATATATTGGTTTATGAATTTGTTCTGAATGTTTTTCATTATATTTACCTTTCAATATTAGCTCAACTAGATTTCGGTTCATAATCGTTTCAGTCATTTCATTATTCCTTGTTATTGTTGTGAAGAATTTGGAGGTTACTTGAGATCTGACGTTTAATTAATTTCAGTTTGGGTCCTTTCGATTTCTACGAGGTTAAGTGTATGTAGAGCCGTGTAGTGTAATCTGCACTTTGTCTAAAAGTGTCACACTTTCGTGCAAATGAACGCACCATTATGTTGAAGATCTCTATCCTTGTTCTGAGGTTCTCATGATTGATGGTTGTTTTTTTTTGGTTGTTTCCGGTTTCGTCTTCGACGGTCTCTTCCGTGGGCGGCGTTCTTGAGGGCAGGTGTGTGACGATACTCATGTAATCAATTTTCGATAATTTATCACATATTAGTGGATTTAATTGATTCTACATGGTTGAATAATCTTCGCTCCAACTGAACAACAGACTGTTCCACCGTCATTTAATTATCAGCAAATTCGAGATCCAACACCAAATGAGATAACACGACCACACAGAGAGAGACGTCCACCTATTTGGTCGAAAGAATACAGATTGTTTCAAATTTTCATTGGTTTCTGAAGTAGAATATTTACCTTCATGAGAACTTTCCATGTTTGAATTTATTAAGAGTTGATTCTGAGTTCAATTTTCTAAAGATTCAATGAATGTGTTTTGATAATTAGTTGTGGAGAATGTTGTGACCGTCTGTAATTATTCTTCTTAGTTTTTTTTTGGCATTTGCTTCCTATCTGCACAATTATTAGATAGATGATGACAACTAGGTACTTTCAATACGAAAGTAATAAATGATACGTCTTCCAAATACCTATATGAATGATTTAATTCCATCATTCTATTCGAATCATTCAACCCCAGTTATATTACATTTCCACCGGTAGTAGGAATGTATAATGTAAATAGAACATCGTAATAAACCTATAATTGTTTGTTTGATATTTCACAGAACATTTTGCTCGTTTACTTTCACATTGTAGTATTTACGTTATTTCTTCACAGCAGTCGTGGCCGAGCGGTTAAGGCGTCTGACTAGAAATCAGATTCCCTCTGGGAGCGTAGGTTCGAATCCTACCGACTGCGAATTTTTTGCTTAAGAAACATAGTCAAGAGATCACGAACGTTCTGGTAAAATTATTACGATATCTGGCTACAGGTAAAATAGGATATATAAAATATCGTTCGTTGGTGAAAGTTTGTAAAAACGCTTCATTTGTCCGGAAAATGAACAATCAGAAGAGCACATGAAAATTCCTAGGGTGGAAAGGTTGCTTACTGATAGAGAAGGAGGGTTCGTGTTGAAAACAAAATAACCTATTTTTAATTTTTATAAGCTGGATATAATGGAAAACAATCATGACATTCGACAATTGAGTAAAATAAAAAATGATCGAACAAATGTAATTAACAGAACTCAAATGTATAAGAGAACAGTACTAAAATTAATGAACTACAAAAATAGTAATATTTGAGCAATATAGAACAAATTATGAAATGAATTACTAAAAATCACAAAAAAAATTATAACAAAGAGTTTGGTATACTAATCCTTCCTCTGAGTCACCTTCAAGAATAAACCATCCCTTCAAGGCCCACAAGCCATCGTTGGTCTTCATGTTTTGTATTGAGGCATTTCAGGTCTTCACATTCCACTATTTTTGCAGCTCTATTTTGATGTAGAAAAATTTCCTCAGCATGTACAACGACTTCAGAATATTTTCAGGAGTTCATTCCAAAGTCATTTTAGTGGGCAGCTACATCTAATCGTGTTCAACCCCACTCTTCTAGTGATAATTTATTTGCCACTAGGTTTAGATTTTTTCTTTTTCAGTTATGTGCCAGTGTCTTCAATAGATTGACACGATTTCACTAGATCCATAATATGTGTTTTCCAGTTCAGTCTCTCATCTAATGTCATACCCAAATATTCAATAGTGTCGACGAATTTAAGTTAAAATCAGGATATCAAGGTGTTATTATTTGTGTTTTTGCAGAAAAATACCAGATCATCTGCATAAATACGTGCATTCATTATTTATTTTTCTCTCAAAATATCATTTATGGGAATGAATAACAGAGTTGGGCTGATAACAGACCCTTTAGAGGTTACATTGTGAGATGGAAGCTCCGGATAATGTTGTGTCTTTTGCAATTATGGGCAATAATTCGTCGTTGTGGAATCTGGTCTAATAGATGATAGATTTCCAGTGCATTGATTGTGAATTAACTTGGAAGATATATATTGCAGATGTGTCGTTCTTGAAGTGATTTTCCAGCAAGCACACTATGTAACCTTTTTGTTCCGAAATTAGGAATTGTAGCATTATAACATGTGTATAGCTTAATATGAAAACCATTTATGTTCTGTTGCCAAATAGCGTTGAACTCTGTGGATATGGTCCACTTTTTATGTCTGTAACTGAGGTGTCAATATTTTTATCTCCCAGATACTACAAGTTTTTTCTCCAGCTTGGTACATCATGATTTGATGTTTTTTTCGGTTGAATGGGGATGTATTTCTGTTAGTATATTGACGAAAGCTAGATCGTTGACATATTTTTAACCAGGCTAACTGGGACAGCAGAACCACAAACGTTGTCAAAAAGGTCCCTAGTTTGATTGAAATTGATCACAAATGAAGGATAGTGTTGTTTGATGAAATTTGCTGTGGGTTCGAACAACTCTTCCGGTAGTTTACTGATTTTGGTTTTTTTCTACCGATGATTTCCGGGGGGTTTGATAAAAGGATCGCTTTCACATTCCTGTTCAATATTTTTTTCGGTTGGTGTTAATATATCTTCCACTTTTACTTCAATTCATGATGAACTCCTTGAGTTCCAAAATATGGACCGCGATGGTGTGCGGGTTGAGTTCTCGCCTCATAAGCCAAAGAGCGTGAGTTCGAATCTCAGCATTGCCACCGGTCTCCTGCATTAAAAGGTAAGGGCTACGTCTTCCCCTAGCTCGCACAAGGCTCTGACTTCCGAGGGTTGCACGTAGAGATGCAACCGGTTGACGGACATAATAACAATAACAATCAAATATAGTACTAGTGCTGTCACAACCTCTAATAGAATGACCTAGCAAGATGTCGTTCTGAACGTTCGAATACTGCTGTTGTCAATAGTTTTTGATTTAGTTATCCTGGTTTTGTTTACAGTAATACAGTACTTTGACAAGAACTGTCATCATTGCAGGTTAAAGATCTTGTGCCATCTCAATTGCGACATTATCAATCAAAGTGCTTGCGTTACCACAAGCTTGTAAAATATTGCAATTGCTTTTTGTTGTCGAAAATTTACTGTCTATCTCATTCCTGAGTTGTTGAAGAGGGTATTAGATATTTGAAATGACTGAATAAAATGTAATTTTTTCTCACGAACTTTGATAACACTCTTTATTGCTGATAGGGGAATATATTTGATTTTTATGACATTTTTTTTATGGATTATGGCCCTTTAGTTGTCTCCGCAATTTTTTTTGCCAAGTACGTTTGATTTGGCATGTGCCACCTAGTCCAGTACCCAATGCCACTACAACATTCGTTTCTGTTAGAAAAGCATCATAAAAGCCCAACCAAACTGCTTTCAATTTATTGACATGCTCATTATCCGTCTTAATCACAGTTAAAACAAAAATTGGTGCTAGAATGCTCTTCAAGTGTTTCAATTATTTCTGACAATGCTGTTTTATTTACAACGTCAGCGGTCAAAATATCCTTCGTGAAGCCTCTACTTACAATATCTTCCGCCACTGTCACGATTCGCAGTGTACTTCGCGCATCCACATGAGCTGTCTCTCCCCTCCAAAAAAACACCCTTTCACGAATATATAAATATATATATATATATATATATATATATATTCGTGAAAGGGTATATATATATATATATATATATATATATATATATATTCCCAATACCTGGAAGCCTCTCATTGCACGCATCAACTCATTTCCTACCAACCCAGTTCCCGCACACAGCTCACTTAGCGCCAACCAAGTTCCCGCACACAGCTCATCTAGCGCCAACTCTGTTCCCGCCCATAGTTCACCTCGCGCCAATACATTGCACACGGCCATTACAGCCACGTCCACTATAAATACAGTTCCTCAACCCACAATTCCTCAGTTCTCTCGAAGGAGTAGGCAGATTGAGACCTTAGAGAGAACTAGTGACGAGACATGGGGAGTAGGCAGATTGAGACCCCGACGTGAAGTCACAAAAACCTAACGTAATTATACCTGAGGAGTAGGCAGATTGAGATCTCAGCGTAGAATTACGTTTCAACCATTTATTAATTTTCTTTCTTTTTCAGTTCTTGAAAATGGCTCCAAAATCGGAGCCGAAACGTCGAATTTCAACAAATTCTAGACGCGGTTCAACCCGAACTTTTAGTTTTCATATATATATATATATATATATATATATATATATATTAAATCCTACTACCCATGATGAATTCTTTTCGATACTGTATTCATTTTCGTGGTATTTTTGAAACATATTAACAAAGTTGACTCAACGAAACTTTTTTGGTTCTTCTTCACCTGAGATATCTGCACTCTCTCGACACTGGCAGTTCTGAAAAGTAATATACCATTATGTTTACACTTAACTAAAAGCACAAATAGAACATTCAGTCAGACAGTTCATAACCAATGGCATCAAGTTTCGATTGCCCTCGAAATCCTTTATAGAAAAGTGCATGTTGACTTGCATCGTCAAGGACTCCCCCCGACTCGATTAGATTAGCGATGAGGTGAATATTGAAAACCTTACGAGGGTGGCGCATCGCAAAAGCATTAAATTTCAAATTTTACACTCAAAGGGGTCGTCTCTCTATCTGATCCATTATGGCGTCAAATTTGATGATTATATTGGAATATTAGGACTGTCTGTCGTGTATTTCCTGAGGGTTGAGATAATGAGATATCTACATAGTAACCATTTCAGATTTAAATGAAACGTATTAAAGAACAAGGGAGAGTGGGCTAGTAATTGGTGTTTTCCTTAAATGTCTAGCGTCTAGTGTCTTCATTGAGGAACGTTGCACCAATATCTGTCAGATAAAGTTCAGTGTACGTCAATGCAAAGAAATAGAAATGGAAATAATTCATTTCAAGATAATTCATCACAATACAAATAAAAACAATTCATTACATATTGAAACCAAATAATTATCATATCAAAGTATTTAGTTTGTGTTTACGTACTTATAAAGCTATTAACGAACAAAATGAAGAAGAGATATTATTGTGGATTGTGACAAATATTCAATGAGCCTTATTTGAATTGGGCGACATGTTTGCGCTTTCATGTTCTGTAGACGATTCAATAATGATCAATTCGTCAATGTATTCATTATTATTCAACTGGGTTTGACATAAGTCTATAAGGAATTTACTGTTTAGTATTGCAACTGGGAACATTTGATGCTGACAAGAGTGTAAGCATTCTTTATTATTCCCTAGTATGTTTATTATATATAAAAATAAAACTCATACTTCGAACCACGTCCGATTAGACTAATTATAGTTGACGCCTTTTGTGTGCAACAAGTCACCGTTTTTCTCTAGCAATGAAAAGACTCTGTCACATCATAGACCAGCTTTCCAAATGTACGAATGATAATAACACTAACAACTTGCTCATCGAGAAGAATTACTTTATATTTTCTTTAAATGGTTTGGCAACTAACCGATCATTTGAAATGTTCGGTAGAATGAGGACGGTGTCAATGAACCCTTGAATCGAAGATTTAATTTATGAACAGCTGCTCGAAATTTCAGTTTGTCGTAGAGGTTGATAGTTTTCTTTAATTCATTGATGATAGTATTGATTTCATTGCTAACATTTTTGCCATAAAGTTTATAAATATATATATTTTTTTATATTTTTTTTGCAACATTATAATTTCATTATTAATAGTTATTTAATGAACGAGTGAATTTATAAGGGCGATTAACAATTGACATAAGTATTTAATGTTGATGTTCGAGATTGTTAATCGCCATTTTAATTCACGAGTTCGTTACAAAACTTTTCCGTTGACCGTAATTTTCAAAAAAAAAATGGTACCACTTGGGGATTGAACCCTTGACCTTCCTATCACCTCAGGACTCAAACCAGCATTTTACCAGCCGGCTGCATGACTATCTAGCTATTAATGCTACTGACAACTTTACTGATTTATTTGATATTTTCTGAAATTTTTTTAAAGAACTTCGTCACTATCCATCTTTTGATTTCAAAATAAACGTAGAATTTTAAGAAATTACAACAATGAAATAAATAATGACAAATAGTACTAACACAGCTACTTGATTTCAAAATAAATGTTTTAGCGGGTAAGTATAAATACATATGTTTGGTTGCATACGCAACAGGTCACTATATAAATATAATATGTATTGGAGCAATGTACGTTGGGTTGTATATAAGTAAATCGTTGATTAATAGAAAATCATTCATTAACAGGGGTCATTAATCAACGATTTTGAGTGCGTTAAAATACATCGTAAATAAACGGTCGACGGAAATCATAATAAACGCGCTCTATCACCTTATAGAAAAGACATGCAGCGGGCTCTTCTATCGACGACTGGCAGTGTTTGCTACATAAACATTCGGACTGACTATGTTTTCCATACTTTTAATAATATCAACTACTTGTACACCCAATTTTAGATTTTATAAAGTTCTTTCACGAAGCTATTATTTTTACGAGTTTAGCGCGTTGCTGACGTGTTTCGTTGAAAAATTTTGCTGACTGATCGTAATTACAAAGTTTAAACCAATTTTTACATTTTATAAAACAGTTTTGACATAGTTATTTTACGAAATAGAAGTCGCCTTCGCCTTCTGTTACGGAAACTGGCTGACTGACGGTAGAAAATTTATCTACACCATATGATGTGATATAAAAAAAATCAGAGATTCTAGCGCCGAGTTCTACAATACCAGTTCACCAACAGTTCAAGTGAGTCGAGTTCAATTGCTGAGGAATTAGAAATTAACACTTGAACTCGGTTCACTCAAACTGCTGGTGAACTTGTGCAATCTGCCCTAAATCGTAAATTTTTTTTTTCGCTTAGGTCTTGATCTTCTCAACATATAACTACAAGTCATAAATGAAACGTTTGTTCCAGTCCACTTATTGAATGTTTAACACTTGCAACTACGCTGTTTCCCCCTGCGATTTCATTTGACTTCTCGTTATTCAAATGGCGATTATCTCTCGTTTTATTTCACAAGTTTTCAGGTATGAGTCGCTACACCAGGTTTATAAGACATCTTACCAGCAGCAATGTCACTCGAAAGTGACACAAGATCTCACTTCCTTATCTGTTTGCGGTGTTATTAGCTTGTTTCCCTACCTTCACCCCACATCACGAATTCATTCAAATAGGTATATAAATGATAAGTTTTACTATATATATCATTATTAGCACATGAACTCATATACTCAAAGAATCCAATTTTACGTCAAACTAGGTATATTCTTAGTTTAATGGTTTTATATCGCCTCTAATAATAATTTACTAAATTTAGATCAGTAATTTCGAGTTCAGGCTCACGGAAAATTACACACCTTGACTTGATGATCTAGAACGGATTTCAGCAAGGTTTGTACATTAGCAGCACGAATACTAGGCGGAAGGTATTATATTTAGAATCCAATAATCAGAGCTATTTTCGCGACATTCAGGAATGGTGGGAATTTCCTAATAAAAAGGCCATTTGAATCAATAATTTTTTCGTTATCATATATCAGCAGATCTCAAGAAAGATACTATCCACAGAACTATAAGATTCCTTTTTTGGGGAAAACTCACTTTCTTATATAATCTTCATAACACAAATATTTTTTCCATCCCATAATTAGATGGAAGTTACATTGGACGTAGGTTCGATTCCCAGCATGGTCTCTGATCTCGTGCTAGGAATCGCACTTTAAAAGTTAAGACTTCGTTAGTCCTTGGCTCGCAAAAGTTTCGACTTCTGAGTGCTGTCGTTCGTAGGGGGATGACAGCTGGTTAACAACCACAACAACAAAACTATTTTGAACAAACAACAAACAATTTTTTTGCTTTTCACTTTCCAAGATGAATATTGACCACAATATTGCACAAGTGACCATCATTAATCTCGTATACGTAATCAAACACAACATTACCGGTTAGAAAAAATTAATACCAGTTTATAGGTATCGAGAACGAAAATCTTCTATGAATACCCCTGAATACCTACTCCCTGTTGAATGATTGTTATTTTATCATCGCCCACTGTTATGCAAACAAATTGAATATTTACGCTGAAAAACCATTGAGAAAATAATTGATTATATAAGCTCACTCAATCAACCTAAAGACACAAAACAACTGACTCGTTAAACAAATATTTATTTCGATGGGAATAGTATTGGAACTTTTGCCAAATCATCGTTGAAATATTTATTGAAGTCAGCATTTCAATTAGTACGATTGGCTATTAGAAAACCTATCATAAACGCACTATCATACTCCGAACAGCTTGAAAGAAAATTGTTTATAGATTAGTTAGCCGTTATTCATGTTAGGAATCACCTGGTAATTTTTCGTGATTATTATTTCAACGGATTTGATAGATAAATATTTTCTAGCTGGTTTCTAAGAATAGACACATATATTCCAACACGGTTTGTAGTATTATTCTTCGGAAATCACGAAAAAAACATATACAGTGACATCACACCGTAGTTGATTTTTTAATAATAAAAATTGTAATTGAAATTTGATTGTGCGATTGGTAGAACGTCAATAATTTTTTTATATTGTTTCACTTTTTCCAACTTTATACATCTATACAAAATATCAACTATCTGCTGCTTATACAAAATTGTGAAAAATAAAACAAATTAATGGATACATTGTCAAATTTCCTTCAAGGCACACTTTACTGACCTTACAGAACTTTCCTAGATATTTTGAAATAACAACGACCTCTCTTGTGGTCTCTTGGCATTTCTGGAATAATCCAACAGAAGCCTTCTGCAATTATAAATGCAGGACTCTGCAGTTTACAATTAGTTACAATCTGAGTTCAACAGATATACCATTGTTTTATTACTGAAATGTTGAGCGTCATTCTTTATTTAATTTTTTCCGTTACCAATTTTATCCCAGTTGATATATTGTTTGTTGTCAAAGAAATGGACTTCACATTGACAATGGTGTAGGTAGATATTAATATGTAAATTAATGAAATTTTATAGATGTGTATGAATAGTCACAACCACATAAACCACGTAATAAAATCCACATAACCACATAATAAAAACATAATAAAATTTTGAATGGTATCTTAGACACCTGGGTGTCAAGTACATAAAGTAGATTGGATGTAAAGAATGTCCCGTTTGGTTTGGCAAAGGAATAAAAGATTTCATTATTGAAAATTAAAATTTGTTTCCACATTTTTCAATGATAAATAAATTGAATCTAAAAAAAGTTGGTGTTCAATTAGGGTAGCAGAGAAGGTGTATATAAATAAACTGGAGGATAACATAAATTTGAACTATATTAATTTTTGGAATTTCATTAATAACAAGAGATCAAACTGGGCATAGCCCATTTCGGCCCGAAAATGTGAAATACCAGGTAAGATGAATTTTAATGAGCTTGGGTAAATGCCCATTTCGGCCCACAACGATAGGTAAACTAATTAAAAGGTAATTTGAAGGATATTTGGATTGGGATAATTATTTATACATTGTTAGGGGCGCTTATTGTTAGATTATTTAGTTCCACAGTAACTTCTAAACTGTAATAATCTAGTAAAAAAGGCGGAAAAATGGGTGAATCGTCTAAGTTGAGTGAAATCACAAGCGGACGCGGTAAAAAACAATTGGTGTTGAATCAGTTCAAATTCAAAGAACAAAACCGAAAATTAAGTTCGGGAGAAACAAAGTGGAGATGCATCAAAGATAGGTGCAATTCCTACTTAAAGACTATGGGCAATTCTTCTGATCGAGTTTTGACAACATCGATTCAAAACCATTCACACGAGGCAGAGTTGGAAAATGTCTTACAACGGCAAATATTAAGTTCTACAGCGAAGAGGAAAGCTGAATCGGACATATGTGAGAAACCCGCAAAAATAATAAGAAAAGCTTTGTCGAAGCAACCAGAACAGGATGCTCTCACCCGGAAGGACTTGAAATGTGTGAGGAAGAACATCTACTATGCTCGGAGGGAATCGCTGCCAGCATTACCCAAGTTAGTTACAGAAGTCCACGCAGTGTTAGCTGCAATGGAGTTAAAAACTAATAAAGGTGAAGATTTTGTGTTAATTAATGACGAAACCTTAAATTTAATAATATTTTCCTGTCATTCTAATTTAAATTTTTTGTGTAAAGCAGAGATTTTGTATATGGATGGGACCTTCTCTTATTGCACAAAATTTTTTAAACAACTTTTCACTATACACGGCTATTTTAATGGACACTATATTCCGTTAGTTTTCTGTTTGTTAAAAGATAAACGTGCAGAGACATATCGCTTGTGCCTGTCTAAGATATATTATTTATGTGACAATTATAATTTAGTTTTTTCACCAAAAGAAGTAGTAATAGACTTTGAAGTTTCAATTCATAACGCTTTAACTCAAATTTGGACAAATATCAAAATTACTGGCTGTAGGTTTCACTTGACCCAAGCATGGTACCGTCAAATACAGAAACGAGGTTTGACACTATCTTATAAAGATGATAAGTCAGATGTTGGCAAATGGCTGCACTATCGTTTTGGACTTCTTTTTTTAGAACCCAATGAAGTAGATAATTTCTATTTTTTTGAGTTATATGAAATTAAGCCTCAAAATACAAATTTAGAAAAAATTTCAGATTATCTTCTTGAAAATTATTTTACCAACGAATCAAAATTTCCACCTTACGTTTGGGCAAGTGCTTCTGCAGATTTAAATAAAACTACCATTGCTTGTGAATCGTTTCACGCACATTTTAACAATTCAATGTATCATACTCACCCATCTATATTTATTTTTGTTAAAGAACTTTTGAATGTACAAATAGAAACATACGTAACTAAATTGTAATATTATTGGCATTACAAATATGTCTAGAAATTTAGGAAAGAAAAATAAAAGTTTATGGAGTAACAAATACAAAAATATAAGAACAAGGAAATTTCAAAATTAGATTATGTGAAAATTGTATCATATTATCATTCTAATAAGTAGCATTAAGGCGATTTTTGTACATATTGATAAATTAATTAACTTTTTAACAAAATTGAATGATATATGTTGTTATTTCGCTGTGTATAGTTACAGATCTTGTGAACGCATTAGATTTAAAATTCTACCACCGTTAAACCCTCCGGGCCGAAATGGGTACATTTAAAATAGGTACATTTTGTGTTTGGGGCCGAAATGGGCTCTTTTTATGCACGGTACCTGCCATCTCGGGCCGAAATGGGCTACGCCTATCAAACTGTATGAATAATAATACTTTTGAATATAAACGTGAAAATGTACCTGAACCTCAAATCCACATAAGTATAGTCTAGATGTAAGTGTAAGTAAACCTTGGTTATGAATGAAATTGATGAAATCAATTGAAACCAAGCAATGTCCGGTGATAATGGGATTCCACCTTATGTCCTCAAAGGATGTTCAATCTGATAATTCGTAGATCCGTTCATCCACATGCATACATGGAAAAATGCCATTAGCACGCCAATATTCAAAACTGGTGATGAAATGGAAATAGAAAATTACAGGGCAATATCTATCATGTGTGCGATCGCAAAACTATTTGAGCAGATTATCTATAGTAGGCTTTTTAAACACGTTGAAATTGATATTGTAAACGAACAACACGGGTTCGTGAACATAAAATCGATAAATACGAATTTTCTTTTGTTCGCAAATATTGGTAAAAATATTTTATAACAGAGTATTATAAATACAGTTCTTCAGAAGAACTTGTTCCAGAATGCAACATTTTTTCTTCAGTGAGCTCGATCCCAATAAGTTATTGGCTACTACCTCACACCAAATTATTTTTTTAGAGAATATTGGAAATGGTGTTCTATAGTTGCTATAGTTCTATAGTTCTATAGTTCTATAGTCTGCAATTTTTGAAATATTACGGTGAAAAAATGTACTTCAAAAGTACATTTCTGTTCGAAATAATTGGGAGGGAATCCAATGTAAAATCTGTTTTGAAAATGATAATACAACATGTTCTCTTTTCATATAATGAAACTATTTTCATACAGTTAAAAAATTACCAATCTCGTGAGATGTGAGGTAAAAAAATAATCCACGATACTCTTCTGCACATCACTGTGCAAAATAGAGCACATATTGAAGGAAAACATACTTCCAGATTCAATCATTTTGTTTTCAAATGTATGAAAAATACGAAAAAAATACTTAATTTTCCAGTTTCAACACCCTGCACCTCTGCGAGAAAGCAGCTTTTTGAAAGTTACATTTCTCTGGTAGATATCCAGTTGTAATTTGAACCAGTATTTAGAATTGTAAAATTTACTTCAGCCGAACAATTTTTTCATTACTGGTACAACTAACGACATTTGAGAAAAAAGATATTTTCGAGGCAAATCTTTCGTTTCAGTTTGGCACCATAGTTTCGAGACACCCTGTATATATTAAGATTTTATTAATTCATAAAAGCATAATTGAATTATAAATTCAATATTAAAATCTGTATAAATCCCGGGACTCATTGTGACGGCGCATTCGTTATGTCAGTTCATGAAAACTCAAGAAAAATCCACAACATCCATCACATTTCTGATTATCAGCTTGTTCATAGAAAAGGGCCTACCCACCTCGGAAGATGGGATAATCCACATTTGAAAATACGCATCGAAGATGTTCTACCCGTTATAGTATCTGTTGGAAATGGTACTACTATTCGATATGGCAAAGGTATTTTTTCCAAGCTGAGCTGCAGATTGGTCCAAATTCAAATTATATATGGGAAAATTAATCACAGTGTCCACTTTGGTGCCATCAGTTGGAGAAATACGTAAACGAATATTTTTCTTTCCTGAGTCGGACCGGTTTTATTTTCACTTGCTACAAAATATTTATACTTCAATTGTGTGAATAATTTGAAGTTTCTTTGTTCTTTCAGTGTATATGCCACCAACATTTTCTATTGGATGCTGCTTCGAACATTTAATCATATATCGAAAATCCTGAAAACTCGATTAGATTATTCTGCCTCAAACGGAATGATATAATGTCATCCGCACACAAGCAATTTAAATTCGAATATGATGTGTTACATAAGCTCACTCTGTTTTCCATTATATTTTAGAACACCTACACAGAATTCCATTTTCTGTATTTTGATTGCCTCTAGAAACCTTGAGATCAAGGATCTCGCGAATCCGTTTAGTTATGAAGATAAATGTATTGCACATACAAGAGTTTTATATGGATTACAAGATACAAATATGCTGACTTGAATGTTCTCAAAGAGTTTCAATTTTTAAATCTTATTATTGAATAATTGGCTAATATATTCTAGGAATATTAGAAGTAAATGAACCATAGTCAAATAGTTATGA
This sequence comes from Chrysolina americana, assembly GCA_958502065.1. Classification (NCBI taxonomy): domain Eukaryota; kingdom Metazoa; phylum Arthropoda; class Insecta; order Coleoptera; family Chrysomelidae; genus Chrysolina; species Chrysolina americana. Next base: position 44,536,192 of record OY293416.1, read on the forward strand.
ATCTTTTACTGTTCTTGTCGAAGAATCAACATCAAAATAAGATATTGAATTATGGATATTTTGCAATGTACAGTTTGGAACCTACGATCCACGTTTTCTATCATCAGAGTATTATTAAAATTATCAAGTTATGGACCACATACTCGATGTTTTCAAAACCGATTGCAAAATGTGTTACGTTGTGAAAAAGTCGTCAGTTTCAACAAAAACTGATATAAATAAATTGGTGTAACAGAACATCTTAATAAGAACTATTCAATGTGGAAGGTTACTCGTGATATTTGAAGTTCATTCTTTTCATGACTTTATTGTGGTATTAATGGGCCGCAGTGGTCATGATGGTAGAGCGCTAGTCTATCAATCAGAGGGACGTGGGTTCGATTCCCAGCATGGTCACTGGTCTCGTGATAGGAATCGCACGTTAAAAGGTAAGACCTCGTTAATCCTTAGCTCGCACAAGTTCGACTTCTGAGGGCTGTCTTTCGTGGGGTATGACAGCTGGTTGACAGAAAAAACAATTTTAAACAATTTAAACAATTTCGAGGTGTGGTTAAAAATTATTGGATTTTGCTTATAGGCGAAATGAACTTAGACAAATGTATGTAAATGATATCCAATTCAAAGGAAACGTGAATCAGTCACAATTACGAAGACGAAAACTGGTAAAAATAGTATTTACAATAGATGAAATAATTGAAAGTATAAGTTTCCTTCAGCTCACTCGAAAACACTTAAATTAACGACTTTTCGATGTACAACAAAAGTTTTTCATCAGTTATCTTCATGAAAAATGTTCAACACGAGTTGGTTGTGTCCATACTTTTGGAATACATCTATTACACACATGTTTATATTAGCTATTAAATTTAATGAAATAACAGATATTGATTGTACTTTACCGCATTCTAAATTCTATAACACAGTACTGAATATCTTCTTGATAATATAACTACCTCAATCTGTAACTTAACAGTTCTGATAGTATTTATAGATTCAAAACATATTTTTCAAGTTACATTTTCATTATAAATAATCCTAATAATAAGAATTCACTAATGAAACTTAATAAGTTTGTATGGATCGAATAAATAAATAAATAATCCACATTTGCAAAAGACTATTCAGGTCATTGTTTTTGAAGTTCACTCTATTTTGGTTGAAACCGGGGCTGATATTTTAATGTTAAGAAGCTATGGAGGTTGGAGTCAAACTCTGTAGTGGAGGACAATTATGAAAATTTCATTTGAAAAAAACAGGAAATATTCTAGCAGGAACTGACCATCAAAAAAAGGAATTGGCTACAAGTATTTTCACGTCAAAATATTAATAACAAATAGAGCCTGAATTCGTGAAAGAAGTTATAAGCACAAGTTTTGTTTATAATAATACTAATATATGTATTTATTGACATCAGATTTCATTGAAAATATAAACAGGTTCATGAAGTAAGTAAGATGTGGAATCATCTGCGATTGAAAGATTTAAGTACTTTAGTCGCCATTTTCCTCTGTTCAATGTCCAGCCTGGCTTTAGCCGGGGAAGTAGTTATTTTCTGTTAGATATTACAACAAAAAATAATCTTCATTTCTATCGTAGGTTGTTTTCATTTAAAAAAACAATTTTTTCTGTTTATCGTATTTACTGTTAGTAATTCTTTACCTATCTTTGTTAATTATTATATTTTTCAATTGATTATTAAAGACTTAAACTATTGCATTATCTTCTCTTTTCAGGAACGAAAATTTAAAAAAATTGTTACCTACTCACTTGATGAGACACTAGCCTAAAAAATTTTTACCAGTATCAAATTAATAGTAATTGAACGCTTTTTGCTAACCTGAATCAGTAATACTAATTTGAAAATAAAATATTACAGAGGTGATAGATTTTAACGGAAAACAGTAAAGTTGTATTCTTCAATAAGTTTTAGGGCAGAAATTAGTGATTTGAACGCATCCAAAGACTTCTAGATTGAAAAATAAATTTCAAAATAATGTTTTGTTACAAAAAATGCAAGTGATACAAATTAAATATCTTATGGAGAAACCAGGTGTTCCATTTAAAAATCGAAAGTTTATGTCACTTCCGGTTAAACCAGAAATTGCATGAAGCTGAGTCACTTGTCAAACAATGCAGTTTCATGTCGTACACATATCCTCCTAATTTCATTTCATTATATTCAATAACAGGAAAGTTATAGGGGCGACCACAGACACATGTGGGTCACCTTTACTCGGTTGAAATTGTGTAGGTACTAATGGTATACCTATCCAACGCTGCAATCGGGGTTGAAGTCTCAGGACTAAAGTGACTTCTGTTTTGTGAGTGATTTTTATGATGGAATATACTGAATATAATATTCATTTGATATTTATGTCGACGTACCATTTTGGCAAAATTTTAGTATCAAAATTTCACTCATTCCAACAAACGGAAGCTAAATGGATTGAACGCCTATGTTGATGTTTACGGAAAGGGTGTGAAATATTCTCTGTCGCCTGTGTTGAATTTATCAGTTCACGAATACGCGTATTCGACTAGAAAATTAATGTTGATATTTAATTTATATTCAAATTGTTGCCAGAAATTACTCGCCGGTTAGCTCATATCTGCTGATAAAAACAAAACATTAATTAATTGCACCATAATTATACGATTGATTGACGTTATTTATGGTTACGCTTTGACGCGTTTTGTGTGATTTCGATAACGTTTTTGTACGTATTTGATGTCGGCATAAACGATCACAATCAACATCTATCATTACAGCGCTTCTCTGTCGAAATTTGCTCGTTCTAAAATTTGTTTTTTTCGTCAACCGGCTGCACTCTTACGAGCAACCCTCAAAAGTCTTCGAGAGGCTTGTGCGATCTACGAAAGACAACGCCTTTTCCTTTTAACGTGTAATGAATATACGAGGTACTCTCGATAAATGCACATAAGGCGTTGATGAATAATGCATTATATTCACGTCACAAATTCTTCTATCAAAAAAGGTTATGCACGATGCGATGCCTACCTTGAGAAATCGGAACCCTTCTAATTTCTTATACATTTAAATACTCATAATGCGAGGAACTAAGATGGTCCAATTCATTCAGACAGAAAATCTTTTTTGAATAGTCAAGCAATTAAAATAGATAAAGCAACTCCTGTCATCTTGACAGCGACCGTCACTTGTCAGATATGATTGCTGATTGTTGTTGGCACAATATGAGTCGTTTTGGGAAAGTTTCGTCTGAACAAATCGCAGAAAACATAACAATATAATCGTTTAAATGAAGGTAATTCTTAATGTAGTGCATCTAGTTATTGTGATTGATTTAACTTTCAAAAAACTCTAAATTTTTTTCATTGGATACATTCTTTTCACTCAAAATTTTTCCCTGTTCCATCAGTAATTTTAATAAAAAATTGCAATTTTTCATTTAAATTTTTTGTTCGGAAAAGGAACTTATCCGATTTGAAAAATCTCTTTTTGTTGACTATGGATAAAGTAGTTATTTAATCAACTAATCTATCAATGAAGGCGATTGATGAAAGGGATATTTTATTGCGTGAGCGAAGCAAGCGTCTTAGATGCTCGAAATCGTTCATCGCATTTTAATATTGCAATGTTTTTCCGTCGACCTCAGTATTGTTGAAATAGCGGAATTCTTTATTAGAAGATATTTAATCAACGAAATGAATAATAGATCCAAACTCTATTGAACGTTAATGATCATCTTGTGATTATCTGAATACATGTATATTGAAATTTGTTATTGTAGAGTTAGAGTAACTGAAAAAAAGTTCAGAAAAATCATGCATTGAAGAACATTATTAAACAGTCAATTTTCATATTTCTTCGAACTGTGAATTCATGGATTTTTTCAAAAGCTTATTAAGTACTGCCCAGTGCAAAATAAAAAACACAAACATTGAAAATATATAGGATTATTTTCGCAACATCAGCTGACCCTTACAATCATAGACAAATATTCAACAAGAGTAACTTCGCTATAGTGCTTTCTATAACAGATAACAAAAATTCGGTTTAATCTGAAGCGGAAAACCACCCGAATTGCAGTTTCATGGTTTTTACCAATCATCATCATTGGTCACAAAAATTCTTTGAGAAGTGGTTTCACGCAATAAGAGCAAACGATAATTGTAAATTATGTAACAGTGTTATAAACGTCCTTTCAGTAACTAGTATTTTAAGCGAGAGTGTTACAGAGGATGTATTTAAAGAATGGAGTTGCCATGGCAATGTTTTAAAAATTTGCTCTAAATACATATTGTCAGTTTATGAATAATCCATCATATTTCGCTGTATATATCCGTATGATGAATGTCATTTTATTGAGTAGAAAAAGTAATAATTAAACTCGAATACCTCATCTTGGTGATCAATGGGATTATTTCACCGGTAAAAAATATTTCCATTGTCCCCAACAATTATAAAAATATCCAGGAGAAATAACGTAATAATCTGGAATAGAAGTTGAACAAACTCATCTTTTTCTTTTAGTATTCGTGTTTTTATTTCGTTGGGTCAGTTCATCTTTCTAGTTTGATTCAAAATTATTGATTTTCAACAGAGTTTAAAATTTTTCGGAGATGAATGCATAAAATGGGTGTCTTTTTCGAAAGGGTAGAAAAATGTATCACAGCCTTACGGAGCCATACCACAGCGCAAAGGGTTGAAAAAAATTGTTGATTTTCCACAAGAATACCCATTTACCGGAAATGTCACAGAATACGAATTTAATACTACTGCAAGTACAAAACATTTGGAACGGTATAATTAAGTGCCTCTTAAAAATCTTACTCATCGAAAATTAGACAGTTTCGTTTACTTGCGATTGTTCAATTAACCCCTTTCATATCGCTGTGGAAACAAACATCTTTTTTATCCACGCCGAATGCAAACTATCGCCTATTTTCTAAAAAGCAGAAAGTATAATATGCTGGAGTGTGCAGCAAAATTCGAAGCCTGAATATTTTACTTATCAAAGTTCTGGATAATATTATTCCCCGAGAGAAAATGAAAAGTAGCAGGAGTTAATTTATGTATGCGAACTTCCGCTGCTTGCGCTGTAAGATAAACATACACATTTTACGAAGAGGGTTCTAATAAAATTACGAATCCATTTTAGATTTTAGTATGAATTATGGAATAAATATCCGTATGGCGACATAGATGCAGAGAGCTTTTCGTTGACTCTAGGCCAAGGTCGTGTTTTTTCCTTCTTGCTTCCAGTTTTGTCGTGCTTTCGGAAGCACTGAAGCCAAGGACTATTTCTGTCAGTTCAAAATGTACAGTGAAGTCACTGAATCAACTAGTCCAGAAGAAGAAACTAAAATATTGGAAACATACCAGGAAATGCACGAAATATTATTCCTTGCAGAGCCTAGTTGAGTATCATTACAGAGCTCCTTTTTAGGGAACTGTACCAGAATAAGCGGGTGGATATAGAATATCAATTAGAGAAGCATCAATTACCTTTTTTGTATGTATTGCTTCCACCAGCCAAAGAAAAACTTAACTTATTTCTAGGAAGGTCTAGGTGTGGAGTTTATCTTTAGAAAATTATAACTAAACTGAATATTTTGATGGTAAAGGAGACATGATACACTTGCTGACGGTGATGAATTGAATTTATGGGTTGGTTTACGAAAGTCAACATTCATACAATTCAGTATTCATATTTAGGCGACTCTACAGATAGCACCAGATGATGATATACTAAGAGATGAATGATTTGGTGGTTGTCTAGACGGTAGTACAAATTAATCGAAATTTGGAAAAAATTGTTAAACACCCTCTTGCTGGAGATACCAAAAATGTAATTTGAAATTTTTTTTTACAATTTAATTTTTGGCATAGGTGTAAAATTTGGAATATCTATCAAAAAGTTCATTAGAGCGATGGGATAAATAATTATATGAATGTCAGGATGTTGTTGAATCAAGAAATACGTGGGAAAAAACACGAAATTAACTTAACATTACTGAATGACTTTAAGAATACTGAAATGATCTGAACTCATAAAGAAAAGAGGGATTATTACAAAAAATTGTTGATCAAAGCAGAAACGACACTAAAAATCTATGGAAAACTATATATGATGGGTCAACAAAAAAAAAAGTGAAAAAGGAATAACTGAATTGAAAAGAGAAAACGGAAAAATTGTACATATATATAATAACAAATAGTAATGAAAACTGAGCGGCTGTTATCGCCCTGGCTATGCGTTCCGAGAGGTCCCAGGATTGATTCCCAGCTGGGGCGAGCTTTTTTAATTTTCAGATGTGAAAATGTGAATAATTGAATCTCGTTGCCGACTGGTAAGTAATAATCTTCCACGATGCACTGTTTACAAATTAACAGTGCTGCTCCTAAGATGTCGTAAGGAGTTACTAACAAAGCCTATCCAAAACACACAGCTAATGACCATAGCAGTCGATGCCAATACACCCAGAAAAAAATAACAATAATAGGCCGCAGTGGTCATGATGGTAGAGCGCTAGTCTATCAATCAGAGGGACGTGAGTTCGATTCCCAACATGGTCACTGATCTCGTGCTAGGAATCGCACGTTAAAAGATCTCGTTAATCCTTAGCTCGTACAAGTGTCGACTTTTGAGGGCTGTCGTTCGTAGGGGATGACAGCTGGTTAACGGAAAAAACAATTTTAATAAAAAAAACAATAATGAAAACTTCCATAACCATAAAACTCATTTTATGTAGAAGAGGCGAGTGAAAGAGAAGTGAATGAAACAAATCAAAATATTTAAAATCAATAATTTTAAACTCCGCAAGGCTCTATACACAGAAAAAAACATTAAAATAATATCAAAAAGAAACCCATTCAGTCAATGATATATTCTATTCCATATTCCACGAGTAGAGTAATATTCCATTCAATGATAAGATTGTATTTGGTTACCATATGAATTATATCATTGATTTGAATATAAGAACACATTGAATTTCAATGGATGTTTCAAAAAAGGCAAGTAATTGAATATCAACAATATGCTATATTACTTCCAATAACGAATTCGTCATTGATCACATCTTTTATTCGGTTTATTTCAATTATAGTTAGTGCTTAAATGATAATAATATTTTATATTGCATTTAATGAATAATATCATTGACTCGATCTTTAATTCGGTTCTAAGCACATTTGGTTTCTATTGGTAAAATTATATTTATAATCCTAGAGATAACATTATTGATCAGTAGCACAGATCCAATTTATTCAATTGAATGAAGCTTTTATTGACACCATTATTTCTTGTGTTTCACACAATGGTTAATTTGCCCTTGCTTCAATTTATTGAAGCCGTAGATTCTAAAACTGATTATTTTTGAAAGAATTACAAGTATATATTGACTTCAGTAAGGTGTTCTATTGAGCTCACATATTTATGTCTTTTATTCAACATGGTGTTTCATAATAGCCGGCTGATACTTCAGGTTCTTGATTCATACACGACTGAAAAAAATGCATATATCAACGTAGGTCCTCAACCTCTTTGTTTAGAAATACAGCGTATTGAAAATATAAAAAGTATGTGGAATAGTCTCGTACTTATGGAGGAAAAAACAGTATTTCTTTCAACACTTTGTTCAAATTTAAGGTTGAGGAAAATATGTTTTTATTTCTTAAAATCATGTCATTATTGAGACCCTGAAGTATTAGCATGCAATTAAAAAACACCTGAATATGAGAGGATGAAGACATTTTTTTTGTTCAGCCACCTTCTTAGTTGAAATGGAAAACAAAAAATTTGAATTTTGGTCCTCAGAAGGCTAATATCAACTTCTCGCCAAACCATTAATCTTCTGAAAATAGCTAATGTATTTTTTTCATAATCATCATCATAAATATTTGAAAAACTTGAGTTCAACCAAAAATTTCAGTAATCATGTAAAATGTAAAATTAAAACAATATCATTTCAGAACAAATTTTATTAAGATGGACAATTCAAGAACAGTATAAAAATATCATCAGAAAATTAACATTAATAATAATTTCATGATTTTTGTTTGTTTACATTGTATGAATGACACTCAAAATAATTTCGAAAAGACAAATAGATCCATGATAATTATGTAATGAATGACTGTGGGATGACAAATAATTTCATTTAATTCCAAACAAAAATATTTATTAGAAAACTGCACCATATAAGATCTAAGGTGATCAATGAGCATCTCTATTTCCAGGTGTTCGCAAATTACATAACTTAAGTTTGAGTTCTCGTGGCCAACAAGAATATGTTTGATGATGCCATACCTACTAGTACTTGTCCTCTCTCCATAATAAATTATATCCAACAAATAGAACCTTATTCCATTTTCCTTTTCCTTATTCCTCGACTGTATGCATTTAGATGTTGAACGTTTGTCTCTGCATTAGTTATGCTCTTTTCTACCATTCACAACCTAGTTTACCCTGTAAGAAATTTTTCAGTCAAAAAAAGATAATTTGCCTGACCTATACCCAAAGGTAGAAATCAATGAATTGAAAGTGTTTCTATTACATTTTTTCGGAAACAATACTCGCAAAATAAGAAAGTTCAAGCGTCTTCAAATTAAAATGATGCTACACGAGGTAATGAAGAAATAAATAAAACGTTGATCGAGTGTACCTACTTCCTTCGCTTACCACTTGCACTTTCTGTCAAAAAAACAATTTTATTGGATTTTCAGAAGCAATGGCGTCGGCACAAATAAACTCTCAACGCCGTTGAAAACCCACCATGTTTAATACGAAGCGACAGTTATCATTCAACATTCATATTAGGCATTTTGATTGAGCCGAAGTATATAACTACTGTACTTACCACCGAAAACAGGAATAATTGACTCTAGATCCCACAATTGTGGAAATTCATCCACTTGTAATTTTTTTGCACCAACTTGCATAATAATTGATTGATGAAGTATATCAACCATAACTTGCCACTAGAATGGCGCCTTAATTGTGTACGGAACAAACGTATCCAAGACTAGAAGTAACGATATAATTATGGAACCAACTATAAGCAGTCATTGATTCGAAAAGTCCCTTGGCTTTTTTCAATGACTTGTGAATGTGAACTGTCACGTTATAGAATTATAACTATTGTAGATTAGAATAATACGTATTGTTAACTAAAATATATGAATTTTGGAACCACTCGTCATTTTGAAAAATACATATATTTGATTCAAAATTGCACCATTTTTTGCATTGAAAACTTGTCTAATTTCCACGTTAACACTTGTAGATTTGGAACAATTATATTACTTTGATGATTTTCAATAGTCTCTCACACATTGTAGATATAATAGAATATATTTCACGTGAGTATTGTTAAGTTTCGAATTCAATGGGGAAGTTTTCGTTTAAACCAATCATACCACTTTAATCACCTCAATAAGTTTTTGTTGGCTGAACATTTATTTTGATTGGTGCAATGTGAGTGATAACAACAACAAGGTTATTATTGCATATACCACAGTATTTTTTTCTGTGTAGATAAAATATCCCCTACAATAGTAAAATTAATATCAGACAAGGTAACAAAATCCCTATGTGATATCATAAATAAAATATTAAATCGAGGAGTATTCCCTCAAAAATTGATGGAAGCATCGATCACCTCTTCACAAAGGCGGAGACAGATGAGAATGTACAAATTATAGACCGATTTCATTACTTCATGCATTGCAAAAATTGTTGAAATGATCATTGAGACGAAAGTGGTCAAATATCTGTACAAATATTAAATTCTCAGTGTTAGACAGTATGGTTTCAGACAGTCTATCCTCAAAAATATACAAAGCTCTAGATGTAAGCACAGCAGCAATTTGTGTAATCATCGATCTAAAAAAGGCTTTTGACACATTCAGGCACACTAGACTTCTTCAAACCTTAGAAAAATAGGATTCAGTAGGGATGCGTTGGCGCTGTCACGGAGCTATTTATCTGACAGGAAGCAATTAGTAACAATAGATGGGGTAGGCAGCTAAAAAAAGTTTGTTATGTGTGGAGTCTCCCAAGGAACAGTTTTGGGACCTACGCTGTTTAATATATATCTCTTCAACTTATTTCGATGAAACTTCTCAGGTCAGATAGTAACATCTGCTGATGACACAGCAATTTTAAGCTTTCATATCATAAATTGTGTAATGACGTTATAAGTAAATGTGCTAGGAATCGCACGTTAAAAGGTAAGACCTCGTTAATCCTTGGCTCGCACAACTTTTGACTTCTGAGGGCTGTCGTTCGTAGGGGGATGGTTAACAAAAAGAAACAATTTTCAACAATTTTTAAAAGTTTTAAAGAAAAAGTTTATTTAATCTTAGCGCATTTAAGTAATAGCTTGGTTTCGAAAAAGTTTTTTAATTTATCACTTTCAAAATTAAAAATTTAAGTTGTAAGATATGGACCATAACTGCAACAGCAAGAGTCAATTTGGCACTAGCACTTGGGAACGAATCCAAAAAATTGAATTTTAATGATCAAATAAGCAGAAAATGAACCCCAAAATTGTCTTCATATTGGTGGTCACGTGACCGACGTCATCATCTGTTTTGAGGTTTTCCATTGATAATTTTTTTCCATATGTTGCAAAATTGATGCCCACCGCCTAACCGCATAACCATCAAGATTATATAATATAACAATAATTTTTTTCCAGAAATAGCAGAGTAAATAAAGGTTCTTCTAGCTGTGAAACCGCATGGCTGGATATTGCTGGGATGCAAGAGGTTTCGCCTGATTTCTCCTGAAGACATTTCTGTCGCCACTTACGAATTGCGTTCTGCGTAGGCACGTCACTAAATACTTCAGCTTGTGCTTTTCCCTGAGTTTCTGACGACATCAGGCATTATTTTCTGGTCCAACCGATGATGGTTATCAATTCCATATCACATAAGGCAACCTCATTGTGTATTGTATCTAGTATCCACGAGCGTTCAATTAAAAATCTCTCAAACTGATGATGAAACCAAAACCCTGAAGACGCCAAAGTGCGAAACATCATATCAGAAATTTGACAAAAAGTCAATATCGGATAGCGCTTCTACAACCTTTTCCATAGCATTCTATTTTGGGATTAAGTTTGCATTTGTTCAACGATACGTTTCACTGTCGTATGGTTTAATTACGAGCAAAATGATGCATTTCAGACACATCTTGAAGTCACTCGTTGCTTGTGATATATCCTGTTTGGATATGGTTTATTTATAAGTTTTGCGTTGTAATGAACTCGAAATGGATTTATCGTGATGATATCATAAACTGTTATTGTAGTTACGTTCGTATACTCCATATTGTTCACTCGATTCTGAATATTTACAATGAATTATTTCTAAATGGCATTTCACTGAATGCTCAAGGGTTGGTATATATGAAAATGAATATAAATGATAATGTCAATATAATTGATTGACTTTGAACATTCTGAAATGCTATGAGTGTGTAGAGCTGTCTGTGCCTTATATGTTTTATCAACATCCAAATCAGTTTATGAAAGAATGATCACAATATTTCTTGGCTTGGACTAGGTTTATAAAATGTAGAGGTGTGATAACTGAGAGTACTCGGCAACATTTTAATGTGACAATATAATTAGCACCGAAAAAAAATATTTCTATATGAAAATGATCATTTTTCAACCAGATACCCTACATGAAAGTGATAGTTTTTCACTCTAGAGATGAAAATTATACAAATGAATATTATGCGACCCGATGGATATAAACTAAAAATATTTTGATGGATTTTTGACACTAATGACAGTTAATCTCGCTACTTGGCACTTCGTTTGACAGTTTATAAAGATTTTCACGATTATATTAGAACTTCTTTCTATAACTATAACATCTATCGTAGAAAAAATAGAATATCCTACTCGAGATGAAATACGTTTTCTTCGTTCGTCAGATTGCCACACTGGCTCGTGGACGAACTCTCACCTCACGAAAAAAACAGTATTTTCATCTCTTGTTGAAAAATATACTATTTTCGCCTTTTGACTGATAATGTGCTATTTTATTAAATACAAAATCGTTTATTGAAGTGACAATCACATAGAACTTTACTATACATATAGTAATGTCTCTGTCGATAAAACACAGTTCGACATAAAATATAAGTATTTCATACACCTTCTCGTTTTCTTCCTTGGATTTTAAAGGAAGTGAGCTTGAAGACGGTTCTCGAGCGGCATTAGAAATGTCTTCATAACAATTTTCTAAATTGTTTGCAGTAGCAATACTCATTTTTTAAAATAATATTTAACTTAATCTCAATTCGACCAACAAATATGAAACTGGGTAACAGTTGTTGTGTAAATAAACGAATACAGTTTTTGAGTTTCTCATACTCAAAAGCTATACTCATTCAGTAAAACTTAGCTCTTCTCAATATGTTGTTTAACATACTATTATGTTATCACTCACACAATGGGAAAAAGACCTGAATAACTTGAGTATTCAACTTTATGAATTAATATATCACCCCTCATAAGTAACCAATAGACAGTAGATAAAATAGTTTTAAGATAAAAGTGGTTACTGTGAGCATTGTATAAAGAGTAACAAGATAGTGAGACAATCAATCATACGGGATACCGATTGGATATAATGGACATAATGAAAAACCAACTAATATAGGTTGCGATTTAATTATGATACTGGAAAGGAGTAACAAAATATCTATTCGGAATTTGTTTTCTGGACTGATGTAAAAAACGAGATAGTTTATCGATACAAATTATATTTGGTGATAAAATTTGAGAATCTAGATTATTCAATTTGTGAAATACGCTGAAATTGCAAATAACTATTTTGTATCGAGTAGAAATCTTCTACAATTATTCGTAGTTCTTCTTAATGTTCAACTAAAAACGCTAGATGGCACTAGTGTTTTGCTGCAATGTCGATTTCACAGGCATTGACTAACTAACTATCTTTGACTCTTTAAACAATGCTGTGATTCTAACCTCGAGTGATAAACATGCGCCATCCCGGACTTGTCTTCATGCTTATTGATGAAAGCATATTGTTTCGATGTGAGCGCCCGAATATAGATTTTTTTGACGATTTAATTATAAAATATTGCATTTACTATACAAACACTTGATTAAAATGTATTTTACATTCACAAAATGAAAATTGATTGAAAATAATAATTGTCGAGTATAGAGCTCAGCCTGCGCACATGTGGCTCCTGAGCGGCTGATATTGTACTAACTTTAGAGATCATTTCAGAATTTCGGATCATTAATCTTGTGCGGCGTGGAATGATCTCATCAAACGAATCGAATCGTAATATTTCCACAGCTTTCGATTGGGCGAAGGTTGAGTAATTTTCTGTATTCTGTAAGTCTATGAAGGAATATGAGCGGTGGAGCTGTAGGCGGCGATGATCTCTGTGAAAGATTGGTGAAGATAGTAATCAAGATGCATAGAAACCCTGGTGCGAACTCAGATTCGATTTTGTTTCTACCAAAGTTGTTGATACTGTAATTGCATTGATACCGTTGGCTTCATTCGTCGATGGATGGCGCAGAAGTCGAAAATAGCCGAGTTTCCAACATTCCATGGTGCCTTGATTTGTCATTTGATTGTTTTTGAATGTTGACATGACACTTGTCGTTTGTCCAACCGTCAATCGTCAATGACAACATTAATCTGTAGCCATCTGTGCTAAAGAAGTGAAACGGTACCAATGCAATAAAAATAACATGAATCAAGTAGGCCGTACATCAACACTTTTGTATGTCGGTATCACAGGTATAAGAGATCACACCAGGGTTTCTATGCATCTTGATAGTGATTTAAGCCGGGTCAAGTTTTCCAGTTAATTTGTCAGTTTGTAATGAGATTTATTCGAGATGTTTGAATTGTAATTGTTTTTTTTTTATGAAAATTTTGAGTTTTTGTACCTTGATGTTTTTTTTTGTTAAGAGAATCCATGGATTAACATTGGATGTCGTAAGTGAGATTATTGATTTGATTGTTTCCGGGGAGTCTCTGGGATATTAATTGTTTTTCAATTTGTAGACAAAAAATGCTTATTTATCATACTCATTAATTTGAATATACTATGTGAGAAGGAATCTTCAGTCCCTTGTACTGCTGCGGATCTGTTTTTTTTTAATTATAATTATCTACACAAGACCTTTTTTTGTCGGAGTAAACTTGACATTTCAATGAGAATTTCGTTGCTAGGCAACAGGCAATTTAACGAAAAAAAATCTGAAAAAAATGATTATTTCGTAGGACGAATAATTTTTTCTGGCAGTTTCTTGAGTTGAATTGCTTGAAAGTAAAAATATTCGAATTATAAATATTCAGTTTACTTCGATAAAAAAAAGTAGTGCAATTCGGTAAGACAGTTTAATGAAGAAATATTCAGTTTATATATCTTGTAATTCAGAAGTTACTGAATCAACGAACTAGGTGAAAATTATTTCATTGAGGGAAAGTTCCGTTGTTAAAAACATAACTAACTGTTATGAGTATACAAATTTTCATAACTCCCTTGCTCTTTGCTTATACTTAATTTCCTGCATGCTTGTATTTTCAGTAGTAACAGTTGTGGTGGTAGTATACGAATGGAATTTATGATTTTAGTATGGTGTTCTTGGTCCAGCTGAAGAAGTGATAAAGGATGTAATTTTGATTAATTTTTGTTCACCAATACTACTCCTGGACAATTCAGTAATGGCAGGAGCTCGATTAGAATAGTTCGTAATTTTCGCTTGCTTAATTGACTCGAGCCCAGTATTTTTCGCCAAATATTTGGTCCATTTGAATAGTTGATTTATTCCGATAGGAGAATTTTTATAGCATCCTTTAGAATTTGTTTTCTGCCAGAATGGGTTAGTTGTTGAAATAACTTCTCACTTGTGATATGGTTTCCCCGTTTTTCTATAATTTGTTTGAACACACTTACTGGAAATATTATATTTTCTTCTTTGATGCTTGCAACCAGTCATTTCCTGTCGGCCAATCTTTGAATTCTTCCTTGCGTTGTTTTCGAAAATATTGGATTATATTCAATGCTTTCGGTCTCTTGTCCATTGATTCTGTCTCTATTTTAAAATGGATTATCTATCTTACAGTTTGATGCTTCTCCGCATCTTTCTTGGCTAATTTATAGGCAGCAATGTGGTAATTTTTGGAGCCCTGTAGGCTCTTTTTCAGTCGAAGATAATGCCATTTCTAAAATTTCTTGTTGCATGACTGCTTTGGAACTCACCTTTTTTTTCTAGAATAGTTTGAAAAATTTTGCGTTTTGTGCTACGGACGTTTCTTACTTCCTCAAATTGTATATCACTGAACCGATAAAATACACGTTTATAATCATTAAAGTACAAATAATCTTAGTAGTAGTAGTAGTAGTTGGTGGGGTGGCTGCTACTGCAGCCAGGCAAGTAGACCCCCATGGGCCCTTTTTGCCATACCCTGGTCTCCCCATCTTGGGCCTGCTCTCTCAAATATTTCTGGTTTCGCCCTCTTATGGGGTTTATTTCGAAATGTAGCGCCTTAAAGAGTGTGTAGTGTGTTGGTGCTTGTATAAGGAGCGAGTTCCTTCAATCCTCCTCCTCGTGAAAGCTCTGGTAGGGCTGGTTCTCGGCCGGGCGGTGCGGCGGCGGCGGGTGATTCACTCACCGGCTACCAGTTCTGCAGTATCCGATCCAGTTCTCGCAGCGAGTTCCATCAAACCGCCTTCTCGTGGAAATCCTGGTAGGGCCACATGTAATAGAAGCTAACTCTTCATTAAAGTTTCTTTTACTATTGCCCCCAAATTGATTAAGTGGAATTTACAGTATTCCGCGGCACATTTTTTGCGAATCTATAGTAAATTTTTTTTTGAAGATTCGCTAAATCGAGACATTTTTATAACATATTGCGAAATAGTTATTTAGGATTTGGTTTTCATGTTGGGGTATGATAACTAAACGGCACCCTCATCAGTCTGCTAGACTACTAGAATTACACCGTTTCAAAAGTTAAGTTTCGTTGTCGCTGGAAAAGGTAGGGCAAACTTTTTTCACTGTCACGGAAACAAAAAATCATCCGCTTATTGGATTATGAGTGTATGCATCAGATTGTCCTTGCAATAATTTCCGTTAGATCACTTGAATAAAGGGATGGTTTGAAACCCATTCATACCTACCTGTTGGCATTCATAACATCGAAATGAGATCTATTTGAAGTTCTATCATTGAGCCATTGCACCGTATATTCCCAGTCAATACTGAAAGGAAATATTGGTATAAACTGGATGAGAGGCCTCAGGCACTCTGTTTTGTTTTCAAAAAGGTTAATGTGACGGAATGCAACTTGTGCCGAAAGTTCACGGTACTATAAATACCAGCCCCGATTGATATCGATGGTATTATCCAGTTGAAAAGACTTTTCTGTGTTCGAAATGGACACGATTCACTCTTTTTTTATTCGGACTAGTTTTTTCATTTCCAATCATCGATGCAAATATATTCATGATTTCCTAAATTTATTTGAATCCCCATTATTCTCAATGACGGTTTTGATAAACAATTATTGCGAAAATGGTATGAATAACCACGCACCATCCTTATAGAAAATGGCTTTCGATTAAATTCCCTGAGATTTTGGTATGTAGTATTTTTTATATTACTCAACAAAAGTGTCCTTGGCCACAAAAAATCTGCCGACTAGTTTTCGAGATACATGGTGTAAAAGATGGAAAGTGCAGTTGTCTGATGCTCAGAGTTTTCAACTGTTCCGAGAATTGACAACACGCCCATTTATTCTGTCGGCTATATATATATACGGAAATCGAAATGGGCTATTTTCGAGCAATTCTTCATTCTTCTTTTTGAAGAATATTTGGAGAACTTTTCCAAAAATGCAATACCTTATATACATGATGAATGAAATATTTTCATTTGCAAGCTCTGTTTCAAAAAAACTAGAGAAAATTTAAAAGTTTCAGAATCAATAACCTTCTCAATGTTGGAAAGTCCACGATGGTAAATATTTACGTTGTGTGGACATTATTCATGAAGTAATTTGGAAATGTATTCGAATATATTGCACACAAAAAATATAAATGAATTTACTTCTGGAAGACAAGCTTTTTTTGAATTGCACTAAAAAGAAAAAAAGATTTTTCACATGCGATTCGTTTTCGGTAAATAATTAACCTTTTTTGTTTTATCTTCATGACATTGATTAATTCTCTGTTTTCTGTATTTCTCTAGTCATACACACCTGTAATGAATACCTAATTAAATTACTGACTATTATTAGTAGTAATAGTGTTGATGACAATTAATACAAATAATAGGACTTATTTTAATGATATCCTGTGAATATCTACGAAACATTGGCCTACGACGATAAGTTTGTTTTGATTCTTTCAGAACTGTTCTACTCGTACGTATTTGTGGAAATTTGGAAATGTACATGTAAGCAGAATAGATACATTTATTTCTCATAACGATGACAATAAAAACACACATTTCCACAAGTCACAGTCTGTTCCTGAAAACGTTTGAGATATCCATAAAGAAAAGGAATAATATTGAAAAAAAATAAAAAAATCACAAACTTCGGTAACTATGAGAACTAACTAAATAGTTCCAGAGCGGAAAAATTTGGGGTTGATTTGAGTGTCCCAAACATGTTTTATCACGTATCTGAATTTCATTCACAGAAAAAAATTGTTTTTTAGAAAAAATATCATTTATGTTTCATCGATTAACGACTGCACATACAGAAATCCTCAAATATGAAGCACAATTTGAGCTTTTATTTGAGTGGAAGTGGGGTCGGCAATTACTCCCAGAGATATGACCGTTTCATTATAAACTCAGCATTTGCCATTTCGGGCTGGCTGCCATTTCTGTTAGCTAACACTATGATAGGTAATCATAGTCAAAATTATACTGCTTACTCAAATTTGCCCAGATGAATGGCCTTCAAACTATTAGTGTGGATTCTGGCTTGTGCATCCCAACAAGGATGTGAAGAGTACTTATCTGTTGTTTTCAGATGCTAATACTTTCAGTCTCTACAGTACTCGAATCAGTTCTTTTGGCTCTGAATTTTGGATCTTTGAGTTTGCAGACCAAGTTTTCTTCAAACAGTCCCGTTTTGTTCAGAGGGTTCGGTGGTTTAGGAATGCTATACAGTGGAAAGCCCTGTAATGAACCTAATCTGCTCAACTTCTGCTCAGAGTTAGCAACAGCTGATTTTCTTTGAATGTGTTCCGACAATCTGTCCATCCGTTTTCCACTTGCCGCTATGATAACTTCGTTACCGAAGGCAATTATTATTAATTTAGAGTATGATACTAGGTGTCACTCATATGCTCTTAAAAATTATCGACCAGGGTAAACTTATTCTTGGTATCATAATATCTAGACGAACGGGTCGACGGGGTATTCTACCATATGAATCGATGAACGAAGCATAGACGTTTTCTGGTTTTCTCGAAAATTCAAGTCGCATATAGCAGCAGACTGACCAAAGCGGAAGGCAAGTTAAAGTGAAGTCGAAATTAAAGTAGAAACTAGGTTGAAACAAAGTCGAGTTAAAAGCATGTTGAAGGGTCATGCAGTAATGAAGGAGTTTAAATATTTAATTTATTTTTCTGTAAATAGTTTTATGTGACCAACGTATTGTTTGTTCTTCTGAGGGTTTCGACAATTAGAAAGTGTCTATCTCACTTGGAGCTGTTTTAATTTTTTTTATGTAAAATGTGTTGTTGAATATGCACATCTCCATTTTTTTCCGGCTTTTTAAATTGAAATGGTTTCATTGAAATAGATAGTTGATGTCATGAGGCAAAAACCTGAGCTATTTGTCTGTTCTGAAGTCATGGTTTATCAAAAGAAATCCTGTGATGAGAAACTATCCCGTTTCGTACCAGACATAATCCACTGTTCCCTTTCAAAAATGTTATCTAAATATTTGCTGGTTTTCCTGATAACACTGACACGATTTACCATAATTACAGTTCTCGACTGAGAGATACCCCAGCGATAAAGAAACTTACGAATTAGCCGCACTATCGTATAAAATCGTTGAATTCATGTTGGTGTTGTTTAGCCAGGGACGTAGAAAAGACAGACAGACGGATCAACTTCTGTTTTTTTTGGTTATCAGATCAGTCTTTTCATTGTTAATCAAAGTTTGTGATATCGTTTTCTTTGAGCCAAATAATTATTATAATACTACCACGAATACTACGAATATAATTTTTTTATCTTGAAAATGAAAGTACACATTGCAAAATTATATAGGTATGTATTTCTTTGGGTACAGATTCACACGAAAAGGACGATGTTGTATTGTTCAGATGACAAAACCAAGAGAAAGGAGGTTATGGTGTTTTCTCGAAATGTAGCGCCTTAAAGAGTGTGTAGTGTGTTGGTGCTTGTAGAAGGAGCGAGATTCTTCAATCCTCCTCGTGAAAGCTCTGGTAAGGCTGGTTCTCGGTCGGGCGGTGCGGCGGCGGCGGGTGATTCAATCACCGGCTACCAGTTCTGCAGAATCCGATCCAGTTCTCGCAGCGAGTTCCATCAAACCGCCTTCTCGTGGAAATCCTGGTAGGTCCATATGAAATAGAAGCTAACTCTTCATTAAAGTTTCTTTTACTATTGCCCCCAAATTGATGAAGTGGAATTTACAGTATTCCTCGGCACAGTTTTTGCGGATCTATATTGAATTTTTTTCGTTCGTTTTGTCGCTGGAAAAGGTAGGGCAAACTTTTTTTACTGTCATGGTAACAAAAAAAAACAACCGCTTATGGGATTATTAGTGTATGCATCAGATTTTCCTTGCAATAATTTCCGTTAGGTCACTTGAATAAAGGAATGGTTTGAAACCCATCTATTGAATCTATTTGAAGTTCTATCATTGAGTCGTTGCACCGTATATAGTACCATAATGAATATTGAGATATTAAGACCAATACAAAGACCAAGACTGATCAGTCTTGGTCTTGGCCTCGCGAAGTCCTAGTTTCAGGCTTCGGTGACATGATCTGGTCAGATACATTTGTCATGAATGTGTGAGTTGCAGGAAAGTGTGGTCGCAAACTTGTGTGCAAGGTTTCCAAGATATAGGGGAATCATAAGGGTATGAGTGATGAGACAAGGATTGGATCTGATAATTGAAATCCATATACAGGAACAGTGCATTTGGATCTGCCTCTGATGAGTCATAGGAAGTTGATAAAATATGAACACGGAATAGGAGGTTTTTTAGTGGTTCTTCAGTATTAAGCCTAACGTGATTTTCCAATATGATATATAGGCTATTGATGATTATAATTAAAGTATTGTTGATCTCGCTTGCTCGCACAATCTTTGCTTTCTTCGGGTCGAGTGGGCAGAAGTGGTAGTATTTTGAAATGGAATCATTTTGAAAATAACAACTAGTTACTGCTATGAATTCAATTTATTGTCTTTTCATAAGGATGCAATACTTATTTTATATCCTACTACTTATTCCTTCCTAAACTTCCGACCAGTCGTTTTTGCAAATATGTTGTCTACAATTAAATCAAAACGAACACAGTTCAAGTTTGTATATTGGAGAGTTCAATTCAATGAAAACAGATATTTCGTAATACCGAAAAATTACTGTGTCTTCACACAATACCGCAAAAGTGGAAATGAAGGCAAATATCTGACAGAAAACATCTACTTTCTCCTACGGATATTGAATTATATATGTCGTCCATTTGTGCAACGTTCCTCACGGACACATAATTGCATGTGCTAATGTTACAAAGCCATTGAATGTTATCCTTCATTTTGTTGGAAATGACCACCTGCATACATGCATGTTTCGTGGTTACTTATCAGTGCAAGGAACTCTCCAATATACACACTGGAACTTTGTTCGTTTTGATTTACATTTTGGCCTCTACCTGGAGACAGTGCTACAAGGAGTGTTACTTAATCTGTTTGCGGAAGGCGCTGCGAATTACTTTACTGTAAGTCGCAGCTGCATTCGTAGACGTATACTATAAGACTTTTTAATGTTATCATTCATTTTGTGGAACAAGACGACTACATTGTCGTCTGACCTATCCTTTCACTGATGAGAGAAAAATAACCTCGAAACATGCATGTATGCAGGTGGTCATTTCCAACAAAATGAAGGATAATTTTCAATGGCTTTGTAACAATTAACACTTGCAATTATGTGTCCGTGAGGAACGTTGCACAAATGGACGACAGATAAAATTCAATATCTGTAGGGAAAAGTAGTTGTTTTCTGTCAGATATATGCCTTAATTTCCTTTTTGTGAAATTGTGTGGAGAGACAGGTATTTTTCAGTTTTACGAAATATTTGTTATCATTTTCTACAATCCATTGCCGTGGTTTCTCTCAGATCATAGTATGATGGTTGCTCCGATCAAGTAACACAGCCGAGATGAGTATGAGTAATACTCAAATAGCACTGAAGGTATATAACATCTTTTCATAATGTTATCCCTCATATCATGACATTATTGCCATGTCGAAATTTTTTAAGGATACAGTAAGTACGTAAGCGAGATTTTGATATCTTTCGGGTATATTTATGGCAACAAAAACCCAAAAATACTGTCTTGGATGAAAAATATAGCAATAAGAAGGCAATTGAAACGTTCATTGCAGCTTATTGGAATCATGTAAAAACGATAGTATTTCCATCGCCGAACAGAAATTCTTCGTTGTCGATATAGTCTGGTCAGTGCGGCAACGCTGCATTTGGAATATCAAATGTCAAATATGACAGAATAACAACAAAACATTTTGAAAGAATACGGGGTACCATTCTCTCTAACATCTGTCAGAAAACAACTACTTTACTGGCTAATACCACGACGGACATTGAACTACATCTGACAGATATTTGTGCAACGTTCTTCGAAGAAGACCCAAATGCAAGTGCATGTCTAATAATTAAACAGAAGATTATCCTTTATTTGGCTGGGAATGACCACCTGCAGATATGCATGTTTGGAGTTTTATTGCCTCTCATCAGTGACAGGGTGGATCGGACAACATTATAATTGTAACATTATAATTTGCCTTTATTTTTCCACTTGGTGGAAACGCCTAGAGAGAAGGGTACCCCGTATTCTTTTACATTGGCACAATATATTCGAACTTCGTGTGCTACTTGGGAGTGTTTTGTCTTGTTCTTGATTTCCCGTGCGGATGGCGCTGCGATCAACTTTGTTGTGAGTCATAGTGTCATTCATCGGGAAATATTAGTTCAACGGTTGATTATTATTCATTTGGCAGGGACAGGACAATTATAATGTTGTCTGACCCACCCTGTCACTGATGAGGGGCAATAAACCTCGAAACATGCATGTCTGCAGGTGGTCATTCCCACCCAAACGAAGGATAATCTTCTGTTTAATTATAAGACAAGCACTTGCAATTTGGTCTTTTTGGAAGAACGTTGCACACATATCTGTCGGATGTAGTTCAATGTCCATCGTGTTATTAGCCAGGGAGGTAGTTGTTTTCTGACAGATTTTGCTTTTATTTTCCCACTTAGTGGAAACGCTTAGAGAGAAGGGTACCTCGTATTCTTACCTCTCTGGCACAATATATTCGAACTTCGTTCGAATTATTACAACAAAACATCTGTTTGTTTTCTTCTGTAGCTAGAGTGTTTTTTCGTGAATAAATGAAAAATTCTGAGTTAATTTGTGTTAAACTTTCGCTTGTTTTTATTATTAAGCAATGATGAAGCTGGAAATCTAAATATGTCATTTCATAGGTAAGCTACCAGTGCCTTTACTGTCACGAAAGGAAGACCAAATTGTAAAAGAGAAAAATGAATGAATTAGGAAAAAACCTGTCAATTAGAGGCTGTTCTAAAAATTCTGTGTAGATTATTCAATCATAATTTCAGGTTTCCATTCGATATTGGGTTTCCATTATTTCTATGTTATTGAACCTTAATATTTCGGTTAACAACGCACGACACTGCCATTGGGGGAAGATGTCCCTTGCACACAAATTTTGATGCTTGTGCGGCGAGTTACTCATCTAGGTTGTGTTATTTGATCGGAGGATGGTTGTATCAACTTCCATCAGAATTTTCAGTGAAAGTTATTCGGAACAGTAGTCTAAATATTGCATTTAATAGCGTACTTTCAGCTCTTGACTTCAAATATAATATGAAGATTATCGTCATGGAATTCATGGATTATCCAATGGAAGGGTCCAAAAATGGACCCCAAACAAACACAATAAATCGGAAAAGTTCGCCATTGACGACATTTGTCAGTAACTTTTTTAATAAAAATGTACTTATATCATTTCAGCAATATATCATCAGATGTTTGAATTATTATGTAGTTTCCATGAACTCAGTTAAACAAGCAACGGCCAGTGTTAATTAAATTATGTCATCTTCGATATCAAAGCGTGGTCTAACAACGGAATATTCCAGACTAGCCGATGAATTGGGGGATGAAGATTCTATCAGTTCTTATATACGGTTTGTCTGGCAGATTAATCTCTGAATATACATATGAATTCAAAATTGATTAATTATCTCACGCTCACTATAAATAGCATTCAATTTCCGATTTGAACATCCGATGTATCGAATATTAGATATTCCATAGATGAAACATACACATACATAACCGAAACTGTGTAATATATTATGAAGCATTTTATACTGATTCAAGTTCATCAACAAATTTTTTGCTGATAAACACCTGCAAGTTATCTATAATGCGCTATAGTTCAAGCTAGAATTCAGTTAGGGTATGATAAATAAACTGGGGTGGTGCACTCTACTAACATAATAGTTATTTCTGTACCAAGGCCGTGAAGTTAATGTTTTTTTACCAATCTGAAATTTGTGGCAGAGGCGCAGCCAATTGAACATTTTTTTCCATCCAGTAGGTAACAGCATTTTTCATATTTTTGTTCCTGAAAAAGAGACAAAAATGAAAAAGTGGTTTCAAATCTATATTATAAATAAATAATTTATGTGGCGCCGTAAGGGTAAAAAGTGTTTTTGCAATAAATATTACTTTGTGACAATATATTCATTAGTTGTAGCAATATATTTTATTTTGCCGTCCAAAATATATCAATTTTCGATCCAACACGATATATTTACATTTTAAGAGCTACAAATATAGCAAAAGGTGCATTTCCATATATTTATTATTTATTAATCTATTTCATGTCGTCAAGAGATGGCGCAAACGACTCGATTTAGTTCCAACTCGAGCATCTGGCAACATGGTATAAGAGCGAAGTCAGTAGTACATAAAGAGGCCAACAGAAAGCAGTTATACAAGCAGCTATTATTGTGTCAGGGCGACTTTATTATATATAATTTGGTTTTCTGGCGACTACAATATTTTTGGGCGTCATCTATTTGCCAAATTATATGGAATAACTTCGCCATGACACAAAGATAGCTGCTTGTACCACCGATATCTGTTGGCCTCTGTATGTACTTCGCTCTTATACCATGTGGCCACATGCTCGAGTGGGAACAAAATCGCGCCGTGTACGCCATCTCTTGACGACATGAAATAGATCGAATTAATAAATATAGGTCGATTATTATATCTTTACCCGTGCGTCGTCAAGTTATGCATATGAAATAAGTCGAGACGTTTAAGCCAAATGACATCTAAATGTAGAATGTCGTGGCTAATATCCCGATAAAATTACAACGTGTAGGTAATAAGGAATTACAGAATTAACATTTTCAAATTCATGGAAATGGCGAACCACCGACAATGAGTGTTTTTTAGTTCCAACAGAATACTGTGTGACACACTCATGGGTACACCTTTCTTTTCCCCTTTTCTTTATTTTCCAAATATGTCAAAAAGTGTCGTTCCAGTGAGCATATTCAATGTACCAAATTTAAAAAATATTGCAAAGGCGAAAAGGAATGAAACTTTAAAATTGTTTTTTCCGTTAACCAGCTGTCGTCCCCTTACGAACGGCAGCCCTCAGTAGTCGAAACTTGTGCGAGCCAGGGTTTAACGAGGTCTTACCTTTTAACGTGCGATTCCTAGCACACGGTGTTTTCCAATTATTACGAATCCAGTGACACCAGGTTTGATACGATAATACAACATGGAGGCAGTGAGTTTACTCCCTACTGTATTCTAATTTCAGTCACACTCATATAAGGAAGTTGTTTTATCCATACCTCCGCAGCCGTTTGACAGAAATCCATCACATCCTAATTTTATCCACATTAATGCAAGTTCTCTAGGTAATAGTTAACGGAAAAAGTTGTTCAAAAAACAAGGTTGGAGTGCAATATTTTCAAAACCTTTGTATACGGGGATATCAAAAAATCAGTTTCCATTCAAACATGGCAGAGTTTTATGACGACACATTCTGATGTTTCACTAAATATTTGATAACATGTCCTTTTTTTAGCCATGATTATTCATTATGTATACACCTACACGCCTGCACTGCTTTTAGTCGGCTATATTTTCGTATTTTAGTACTTTAGAATTTTAAATATTTTGTAGCTGTGATATTACATGTTATTAATTTATTATTATATTTCATAATTCAACTGTGTTTGTCAACAAGAATTTGTTCTTATGTACAATAAACATATAATTACATGACTAAAACTCAGAAAAGGAATCTTCTAGACTTAGGTATTCAAACTTTTTCAATTACCTATTCGTGCATGGATGCAAGGACACACTGTATAATGATAAATTAATGAATATCTAAGAAGTAAAAATACACCAGTTGAAATATATTTGGTAATGAAATACTCAACACATGATTAACAAAAAATGTACTCATACATTTATTTATGTAATGCGAGCATGTAGAACTATGTACAATTTATGAAAGTAAAAACAAAATAATATATTTAATTATTTTCTGATTCAGAACTGTTACCAATGTTTATAATAATGGGTCCAATAACCTTATCTCAAAGGAGCTTTTCTCGTTCATACCATTTTTCAATGAGAGATTCGGTGTATTTTACACATTTTGCCCAGGATTCAGTGTTACACTTCTCTAATGCTTCATTCCACATACGCAATACTTTTTCATCACTGTATCCATCTCTGCCAATATGATTGTTGTAGTATGTCTTACAATTAGCCCAAATTAATTCAATAGCATTAAAGTCTGGGTGATAAGGTGGTAACCTTAATACTTCATGCCCATGTTCTCGTACCAGTTCATGTATAATATATACCGGGTGGCTACGGAAGTATTGCCAAGTGTTAAAGAACTTTTATTCGCTCATAGCGGTTGTTAGAAAGAGATGTTGGATAGAGGGTGTGTGATTTGGGAATGCACGTTTTTCTATATTTGTTGCTCTTGAAATGTTAATATATCTTGTTGGATTGAAAATAAATATATTGGACGGCAAAATGAAATATATTGCTACAAATAATAAATATATTGTCACAAAGTAATATACCGGGTGGCTACGGAAGTATTGCCTACGGAATATCTCAGTTATTGTATGAAGTAGGTTTGTGAAATTTGGAGCGTCGATATAATGACATAAGAGCTAGAATTTGAGCATATTGACATGTCGAAGTTAACTTCCGGTCTGAGCGGAAGTAACATCAACTTTCTTATTTTGAATGGGAACCCTATTTTTTTTTCTTTTCGCTTTATTCAGCATTCAATTCCCTTTCTAATGACATATCACAAGTTGGTATCTAACCAGGAACTAGATCAGAAAAAAATTATTATTGAAATTCACCGAGTAGGCCGTGGAAGCAAAATGAAAGCCAAAAATTGAAAAGTTGGCTATGGAAACCATACGTCACTTGATAACAGTTGCTACTACTGTGATATTTTATTTTCATTCGTCGGCGTTATAAAAAGCCGCCAAAAAAAATATTGGAAAAATTGGGAAAAAAACAATACTCTGTAGTTCCATAACTTAAATAGGAACATACAACTTTTTCTTGCCTGTACTATTCAGCATAACCATTCCTTTCTAATGATATAATAGAAAGTAATTTTTTGAAATGAAATACCAAAAAATCCAATTATTATTATTCAAATAACAAAAAAACAGATTTATCGAAAAAAAAAAATTCAAATTGATAGGATTGAAGATAAAATAAATTCAAACCAAATGTTCGAAATGCATTCCCTCAGCGTCAATACATTTATTGACTCTGGTGATATTTTCATGTAAAACGTTTCTCAACATTTGGGGCGTGATGTCTTGGAAAGCTCTACGAAATTTTACTTCTAGCTCATGTAGAGTTGTAGGCTGTGTGGAATACACCCTATTTTTAAGATAACCCCATAGAAAAAAGTCGCACGGAGTAAGATCAGGTGACCTTGGTGGCCACCTGACTGGACCATGGGTTTTTATAAGTCTCTCTTGAAAGCGATTTTGAAGATAATTTCTCGCTATTATTGAATTATGCGGAGGGGCGCCATCTTGCTGGAAGTACATTCTCTCAGTTATTTCCGCTGGTAGATTGTTAATGAATTCCGAAATTTCATTCGTTAAAAAATTAAATTATCTCTCTCCAGTTAGTTGGCCTTGAAAAAGAATGGGACCAACAATATGAGTTCCAACTATTCCTGTCCAAACATTCACACCAAATCTCTCCTGGAAGCCACCTTGTCGAAACCGGTGCTCGTTTTCTATCGCCCAGTACCTGAAACAAAAGACCGTTCACACTTTTAGCACTTTACACTTCGACTATCGACAATAATCCAAATAAAGTACAGTACCTACCTTGTATTATTCCTGTTAAATAATCCATTGTTGGTAAATCTTGACTCGTCCGTAAACAAGATATAATAGTTAAATAGGTGATTCTCAGCATTATGTCGAAGAAACCAATTACAATATTCCAGGCGCCTTTCACCGTCATTTTCATACAAATGTTGATGCAACTGATACTTGAAGGATTTAAATCGATATTTTTTCAAAATTTTCCTAGCAGAGTCCTTACTTATAGCTAATTCGGCGCCAATCTGCCTTGAGGAAATTATGCTATCATATTATACTAAAGCTAATACATTAATTTCAGTTTCCCCATTAATAACAAATGCTTCTTGGTCTTCGTGAACATCAGGCTCAGTTCTTAATTTTTCTTCAAGCCACTGAAAATACCTTCTTGACGGTTGCTGCCTTCCTGGATATCGCTCTAAATACAATCGTTCAGCGGCATAAGAATTTTTTTAACATTCACCATAAATGAGAAGCATAACGGGGTATTTTTTGAATATTCCACTAACTGATTTCGATTTCCAAACCCTTTTAAAATGGCAGAATCAAAAACACTACTTCGATCGTCAAAATAATATGGACAGCAGCGTTCGTGAGAGCTCTCGTTTCTTTTTTGTTTCATTCCAAAATACATCTTAATCAGCCTACTTGTTAATATTTTGGTTCGAATGATTATTGCAATGGAATGATTATTGTGAATAGCACAAACATCGTCCATAGGTAGATATTAGAATATCTATGGACGATGGCACATACCAAGTACGTTTATGTTCCTATTTAACCTAGAACCTACAGGATATAATTTATCATTCCCCATTAATTTTAATGTTATTTTTACGTATGGCGATAATCTGTTTTGATATTTGAAGAATAATTTTATAACGCCGACGAATGAAAATAAAATATCACAGTAGTAGCAACTGTTATCATGTGACGTATGGTTTCTATAGTCAACTTTTCAATTTTTGGCTTTCATTTTGCTTCCACGGCCTACTCGGTGAATTTCAATAATAATTTTTTTCTGATCTAGTTTCTGGTTAGATACCAACTTGTGATATGTCATTAGAAAGGGAATTGAATGCTGAATAAAGCGAAAAGAAAAAAAAATAGGGTTTCCATTTAAAATAAGAAAGTTGATGTTACCTCCGGTCAGACCGGAAGTTAACTTCGACATGTCAATATGCTCAAATTCTAGTTCTTATGTCATTATATCGACGCTCCAAATTTCACAAACCTACTTCATACAATAACTGAGATATTCCGTAGGCAATACTTCCGTAGCCACCCGGTATGTTTTCCTTTCGGTTCATCTTATCCAATTGCAATAACTCTGGTTTTTTTAATTTCTCATCAAAATCAATATTATTTCACTTTAGCCAACAAACAATTTCCGATTGTCTTGAAGAAGTGGTAGGCTGTTTATTAAAAATTTCACTGTGGTATGGTGCATTGTGCATCAAATCAAAGATGGCTCTTCCAAACTGGGAATTAACTGTGAGGTGATCCACTTGGTGAACATTGTACTATTCATTTCTCCATGATAATCTAAAATCAAAGATTTCGAACAGAACAATAAACTGGCTTCTGGAACAAACCGTTTTGCAGAACCAGCATGCACAACAATAAATCCTTCGGGTTTGTGTACACTTTTGACATTAACATCCTGCCGAGACGTGGTATTATTTCCTCTAGAATAAATCCATGTTTCATCTAAAAAAATCACTTCTCGTGGATATAAAATTTTTTAGTTTTCTTGGTATTTACGTAAAAAATATGCTCTTTGTGAAACAATATGAGTCTTTTCAATCAAAGTTCTTCGATTATAATTTTTTTTAAATTTAAATCCCAGCTCTTTCAGTAAAACATTCAAAGATGATTTGCACATCGAAACAATCTCCTTATTTTTCAGTTGAAGGATTGAAGGGTAACATGTTTTTCTGAAAAAAAAATATTCAAATAAATATAGGTACATGTCAAAATTCATACGAACTGAAGTTTCAAATTAAAAAGAAAACTAGATGTGACAATAAAGTTTGACTTTTCAACTAATATACATAAGTCCAATGACTTTCCTGATGAAGTTGTGATTGATGAAAATGAGGCGGTTACATTTGTTCAGAAATTTTTCTCACTAGTCAGTGTCACGTCCATCGAATGAACAATCAATATTATCTTCATTTCCCTCACCAGGTAATAAGGAGGTATACTCACTTTTTTGATACATATCGTACAAAGTATTTCGTACTGCCATTTTCTGTCCTTCAGGTGAATCAGCTGTTTTCTTTTTGAGACGACGTCTACTTTTCCCTGGAGTTGATGGAATGGGTTTATTTTCGTTTCTTATTTTGATCTTGTACACCATTTTTCGAGATATTTTAGATTATGCCTTAAACTATTCTACATTCACAAGCACAACAATTTGTGTTGAACTTGTGCGAGTATTTTGAAAGGGAAAGAGCGAATGGTGGACCTTTTTTACCACTTTCATCTGTTCAAGAGGTAACAATTAACCACAAAAGAAATGTCATAACTTTTCTTTACTGTATTTTAGAGAGTTGCAGATGCACTTAAAATATCTCGAAAAATGGTGTACAAGATCAAAATAAGAAACGAAAATAAACCCATTCCATCAACTCCAGGGAAAAGTAGACGTCGTCTCAAAAAGAAAACAGCTGATTCACCTGAAGGACAGAAAATGGCAGTACGAAATACTTTGTACGATATGTATCAAAAAAGTGAGTATACCTCCTTATTACCTGGTGAGGGAAATGAAGATAATATTGATTGTTCATTCGATGGACGTGACACTGACTAGTGAGAAAAATTTCTGAACAAATGTAACCGCCTCATTTTCATCAATCACAACTTCATCAGGAAAGTCATTGGACTTATGTATATTAGTTGAAAAGTCAAACTTTATTGTCACATCTAGTTTTCTTTTTAATTTGAAACTTCAGTTCGTATGAATTTTGACATGTACCTATATTTATTTGAATATTTTTTTTTCAGAAAAACATGTTACCCTTCAATCCTTCAACTGAAAAATAAGGAGATTGTTTCGATGTGCAAATCATCTTTGAATGTTTTACTGAAAGAGCTGGGATTTAAATTTAAAAAAAATTATAATCGAAGAACTTTGATTGAAAAGACTCATATTGTTTCACAAAGAGCATATTTTTTACGTAAATACCAAGAAAACTAAAAAATTTTATATCCACGAGAAGTGATTTTTTTAGATGAAACATGGATTTATTCTAGAGGAAATAATACCACGTCTCGGCAGGATGTTAATGTCAAAAGTGTACACAAACCCGAAGGATTTATTGTTGTGCATGCTGGTTCTGCAAAACGGTTTGTTCCAGAAGCCAGTTTATTGTTCTGTTCGAAATCTTTGATTTTAGATTATCATGGAGAAATGAATAGTACAATGTTCACCAAGTGGATCACCTCACAGTTAATTCCCAGTTTGGAAGAGCCATCTTTGATTTGATGCACAATGCACCATACCACAGTGAAATTTTTAATAAACAGCCTACCACTTCTTCAAGACAATCGGAAATTGTTTGTTGGCTACAGTGAAATAATATTGATTTTGATGAGAAATTAAAAAAACCAGAGTTATTGCAATTGGCTAAGATGAACCGAAAGGAAAACATACCGGGTGGCTACGGAAGTATTGCCTACGGAATATCTCAGTTATTGTATGAAGTAGGTTTGTGAAATTTGGAGCGTCGATATAATGACATAAGAGCTAGAATTTGAGCATATTGACATGTCGAAGTTAACTTCCGGTCTGAGCGGAAGTAACATCAACTTTCTTATTTTGAATGGTTACCCTATTTTTTTTTCTTTTCGCTTTATTCAGCATTCAATTCCCTTTCTAATGACATATCACAAGTTGGTATCTAACCAGAAACTAGATCAGAAAAAAATTATTAATGAAATTCACCGAGTAGGCCGTGGAAGCAAAATGAAAGCCAAAAATTGAAAAGTTGGCTATGGAAACCATACGTCACTTGATAACAGTTGCTACTACTGTGATATTTTATTTTCATTCGTCGGCGTTATAAAAAGCCGCCAAAAAAATATTGGTTATATAGCAAAAACACTTTTTACGCTATCGGCGCCTCATAAAAATGTATCATTAGGTAACAACGATAATACAGAATTCAAAATAAATAGAACTCCAAAAATGCATGTTTTATTTGTTATTAATCTTTATGTTAAATGTAGACTTATTACTTTTTGAAAATGTAATTCCTCATTAAGACATGTAATTATGAATAGTCATTTCGTTTTCCTGATATTTACTAATAATGGTCTTTGCCAGAAAGCGGTTTGCTAAATTACCATGTAATCCAAATTCTTTGAAATTACTTTGGACAGGAAAACGCAAACCTGAAGTAACTTCCCCTCCTACAAGAATGCTACTTGATATTTCCTTTTTTGGACTTCCAACGTGGCTTAGCAACATTGAAATAGCAGCTCCTGTTTCAACCAAAAGAAAGGCTGAACTTCTTCTGAAAGAATTGTTAAAAATTGAAATTGATAAAATTGTTATATCCATCAACCGGCTGCACCCCTACGTACAACCCTCAGAAGACAGAGACTTGTGCGAGCTAGGGGAAGACGTAGCCCTTATCTTTTAATACGTGTGATGCCATCCACGAAACCGGTGGCAATGCTGAGATTCGAACTCATGCTCCTACGTATGTTTGGCTTATGGAGCGAGCACTTAACCCGCATGTCACCACGGCCCATGACCTATATAATTGATGCATTTGGTAATTTTACATACTGGGTATTAAGTGATGGTATTGTTCCAAACGTATGTACACCAAAAAATTGTGAACATTTTCTATGACGATAATTGTTATTAAAAAGTGTTTGATGACGTACATTGAAAGGTCGTAAAGTATTTTTGAATGAGCTGCAGGGTACTTATATCTTAAATCATTTCATATCTTATTGTAAATACTTGTTTTGTACCAGTTTTTCACTTCGGAATTGTGATTAATAAAACGTTTCCTTGTCTTGAATATTATTCATAGACATTTGTTTTCGTTCATTTCGTCTGTAAGTAGCAGTCAATCCATTTATCAAACACACTGTATATGCGCAATATAATTATAAAAACAATGTACTTTATACGATTATTACCTTCCTACATCAAACAGTTTTCTGTTAGGAATTCAATTAGGTAGTACATTATTTCTTGAAAAAACACTCAACTTTCTATTTTCAAATACGGACCTGTACACTTTATTGCATTTTTCTCAAAACCAAAACTCATATTTTACATTAGCGTAGTATTTCACATCTGAACTACAAAATATTATGGTAGTATTGAACTATTATCAGTTGTAATATCACAAGAGAGTGAAAATAATTTGACAGATTTTTCGAAAACTTGTTGCCATTTGGCAATAGCCACTCGAGCCCTTGAAAAAATCTGGAGAATTATTTTCTACTTTATCGAACTCTCGTTTGGTGTTCAATAGATTATTTTTTGATACCCCAATCATAGACCGACCCATTGTCTATCATTTTAATTTCAACAATTCACATGAATCACTTTAAACAGAATGAAGTACCTATAGAATTTGAATTTCTCAGCATGAAATATACAATTATTATGGATGTTTTGTCTTTGGCTGGAGGATTTCACAACATTGTTTTGTTCTGTTGGATTGAAAGTTATTGCTTTCTCTCTGTCCCTTAGGTTATCAATTGATGTTGTTTCCAAATTGACGCGTTGCTCAAAATAGTATTCTCACATGCATTTTCGTTGAATTTCTTAAAATTTCATCGAATGATGATGTACTAAACCGTTTTCAAATCATTTTTCACTTTTCATGTAAACTGATGATAGACGTCAAATCAAAAGTATCAGTTGTCAGACAATAAAAACAAAATACCACAAACAATTCACGCGGCAATTTTCAAGGTAGAAAATTCCCACTATAATAATGCTGTGATTGGCTTGAACGTACATGAATGCTTTGAAAGGATTGTTTCGATTGGTTGCAAGAATTGTCAAAAAATAATCAGTAATATCTAATTTTTTTTTACCTCCCTAACAGCTGTGATTGAAAAATGTTAACTTGTCTTTTGTTCACTTATCAATAGTGATGAACACTTCAATAAATATTAACATTATATACCGCAAATCTCTATCAAAAATTATTTATAAAACCAAAGCCGAATAATATTAAAATCTTTTTGAAGATAATGAAGATGTACAATATTAGAAAAATCCTAGATAAAAACAATCCGACGAACTGGATGTTGCAATTGAATTCAATATTTTTTTTTCCAAATTGGCAGTAGGTTAGCCAGCAACATACCTAAACTTGATGGAGGAAACTTCATTGAAAATCACTTAGGAAACAATAATAATATTAATATAAATAATAATAATAGATTTTATTGCCTCAAACTACATGTACACTGAAAAAAGTTTTTTGTGAAATTACAGCGAAAATCATAAGTTATTATGGCCTACGATATCTCTGTGAATGATTACCAATGAAGATGTTTGCCAAATGAAATACTATTGTAATTTTATCATTGACCGAAATCGTTTCATCTGATGTAATATTTTGTCGTCATCGATGAAGTATTTATGAATTGCAGATATGATAGCAAAATCTTGCAGTATGCATTTTGACTTTACTTTTTCGTGCAGATGTTCGTCCGTTTCAGAGATATATTTACATATATTGTTTACTTTTGATGAATGTGTCAGTTAGTAGATATAGAATGCTTTGAATATTATTGTGAATATATAAGTCTAATGATTAATCATAACACTTGTATGAGATTTTTACTGTAATTTTCAGCTGTGTTTCCACAAAGTTGCTGAAACTTCACCGAAAACACAGAAAACTTACAGAATCATAAAAAAACTATTCTTCTATATTATTTACCGAAAACTTGTGAAAAGAATATAGCAACTGACGAAGCTCTTGTAATTTATCAATGTGATATTATTATTAGAATGTACATTCACAATTCATTGACCTAAATACGGATAATAATGGTATTTGTTAGTAAATTCACAGAAAATTTGTTCCTTTTACAAAAGTATGGTGATTTTACAGGATAGTGGGTAAATTATTTGTTATTTTATTCTTGTGAATTTCCATAGTGAACATTAAAAACTCATGAAATGTGTGAAATTGTCGTAATACTCGAAACTTTACAAATTGGCCGTAATTTTTCATTGAAATATAACTAAGTGCATAGAATTTCACAATATAAATTTGTTGTTTCACAAATATGACTAGTGATTTCACTTGAATATTTTGAAATTTCATATGATTTCGGCATTAACACAGTATATTTTTCAATAACTACGTGAAAATACCCAATTATTGTTGGCGAAGATGGAATTACAGTTAAATTGCTGTGAAGTGACCAATGAATATTGAAGTGAATTCACCTTGTAATCCAAAGATTTTTTTCAGTGTATTACATTTTACACAATCGATTTAGAAGTTATGGAGTTTGACGACAATAGGCCGAGTTCGGTCTTGACGGTAAGATAAGTTTACCGAGAGGACGCGCTCTTCCACTCAACCTAGTGATAATGAAAACTAATAAATAATTTCCTAAATTTACAAGCTATTGAATACTACAGATCCAAATTTATTTTACCAACATTATAATTTATAGAAAAATATACATTCTTCCAACTCCTATGAACTCACCTAAGATCAACTGATTATTTTCTATAAGTTCAGTAACTAACTTTATACATGGTAATGAAGAAATACTTCTCAATTCGGTTGGTATACAATTATAAATTTTGGCAAAATTGTAGGAGAATGATGACTTGAAAAGAGAAGTTTTATGGCGTGGAATTGTCAACTTATTTTTTAGGCGGATGTTCACATCGTGAATTTGTGAGCAAAATCTCACCTTGTTATAAAGATATCGCGGTTTTTTCTGACAACATGATTTTGTGTATAAGGGAACAAAAATATAGTAAGCACCTTTGTTTCATATCCAACCAACCAATTTCAGAGATTGCAGACGATACGTGACTTCGTCGGCGAAGACCACATACATATAATCCAAGAATTTTGTATCAGTAATCTTACATTTTTTAGTTAGTACATGTCGATTAGAATTAATGAGTTCCAGAATGCTTTTTTGATAGCCAAGGAGTCATGCTGAGTAAATTTCAATTCGTCATCCAATATGAGCCCAAGATTTCTCTCACAACTTGATAGTGTCAATGGAGCGTTGCCAAGAAATAGGTTTAAATTATTCCTGTTTCTTTCACGTGCTCCTTTGTGTCCAAATAGCATTGCTTTCGACTTAAATAGGATTTATCGCCAAACAAAACTTCTCAGATAAAGAATTCAAAGTATGAAGATCAGAATTCATATGGTCACAGGCCAGATGAATATCGCTCTCTTTAAAGGGCATGTAAAGTTGCGTGTCGTCCGCGTAGTAATGAACAGAAAAATATCGAATGTGTTTATGGAATTGAGAGGTATAGATAGTGTATAGAAGGTGCCCAAGGATTGATCCTTGAGGGGTACACCTCTTTTTATTAATAATGGCTGGGTGAGATAGGATCCCCTTGAACATTACAGACTGAACTCTTTCAGACAGATATTGTTTGATTACTTCCACGGCATTTTCTGAAAATCCTATGAAATGTGAAATGGCCAGTAAAAGTTGGTGGTTGATTTTATCGAAGGCCTTGGAGTAATCAACCAAAACGAGAGTACACAGTTCATCGTTATATAGGGCAGCTAGTATATCATCACTCACCTTAAACAATGTTGTAGTACAGCAGAGTTATTTCCGAAACCCGGATTGAGTGCTAGGTAATATGGAGAACTCATCAAGATGAGAACGGATTTGCGTATCCACGATTTTTTCGTAACATTTTGATAGGGCACACAGAATACTAATTGGACGCAAATCGTTCAGTACAGCAGGCATTTTCAGCCAGGGAGATTACATTAGATTTCTTCCAAATTTCAGAGTAAACTTTGTTCTGTATACAACAGTGTAAAATCATCTTGATAATAACTCCATCAACCCCTACATCATTCGATTTTATAGAGAGTAGCTTCCCGAATGTTTCGTTTTCATTAGTCAAGGCGAAGGTAAATGTGCCTACTTCTGTGAGTTTACTAGAAAAGAAGTGCTCCAAGGTATCATTGTCAGGCAATTC
Organism: Chrysolina americana; assembly: GCA_958502065.1. Lineage (NCBI taxonomy): Eukaryota > Metazoa > Arthropoda > Insecta > Coleoptera > Chrysomelidae > Chrysolina > Chrysolina americana. The sequence continues at coordinate 44,573,134 of OY293416.1, forward strand.
TTGTCCGTTAGAGGTGATCTCGCTAAAATAATTGTTGATATCATTAGAGTTACCAACGTGAGCAGGAATATCTGCCTTTTTTTTGGAGAAAACATCCAAGTTACTAAGTTCTTTCCACATATTGTAGCTATTATTCAGTCTGAATTGTAAAAAGGCCTTTTTTTTCTCTTTTGACTGCATTATTGACTTCATTGCGAAGGATTTTATGATAATCCCAGTGTTGGGGAAGATTTGTTCTTCTGAATTTAATTAATGCATTATCTCGCAATTTCATCATAGCTCTGATAGTGTATGCCAACGACTCTTTTTTTTGTAATTCTAACGGTTCTGATGGGGGCATGACAATCGAATATCTGAAGTATGAGTTGACTCGGAATCGAAATTTTGGAATTAATATCTGTAACTCTTAGTATATTTGAGAAATCACAAAGCTGTAGATGGTTAATAAAATATTCTGTATTGAAATTTTTAAAATAGCGGTAGGTATAGTTAAAAGGTGCAAATTTCTCATGAGATTCTCCTATTACACATGCTGTTGAGCAATGGTCCGATATATCAGGACAGCTTATAACTTGTTTGCTTTTTACGCGCAAATCTTGTGAACATATAATGAGATCTAATATTTTTTGTGAGGTAGATGCATAACGGGCGGGTTGATCAATAGTTTGATGCAAATTGAAAGAATCCATGACAAAGTCAAATTGGGGAGCTAGCATACTCAGACAAGATTCTGATTCCCACAAAAATAATGTGCCAGAAATGTCAGGTGGTTTATAGATAGAGTTCAGATTGTTTTTAATATAGTATGCCACGTCACCCCCTCTCTTTCCAAGTCGATCTCGACGATATAACTTAGATGTATAACTTATATCCCTGTAGATGTATAGTCGAATATCTAAAATATCAGCTCTCAACCAGAAATATTGGGTCGTTATTTTCAGCACTTATTAAAAAAACAGAAGTAGTTAAAGTAATAAACTCGCTCAATAATAATAACAACATTGGAAATTCTGGCATCCGTGTCAGCGTCTCAAAACCTTATTAACACCCCTACTGCACCTAGTAAATTCAATTTTTGAAAAGGGGATAATCCCAAATATATTAAAAATCTCAATTATCAGCCTCATCTATTAAGGAAGCTCCAAAAAAGACATTAGTAATCATAGACCGAAACTATTAAGTACTACCAGTGTTAGTGTAATTACTGAAAAATGCATTGAGCTGAGACTTGTCTCTTATCTAGAAAATCACGAACCACCATCATGTAAGCCATACGGTTTCAGGAAAGGACTAGGAACAAAAGGCGCGATCATCAGGATACAAAATAATCTCCAATGTCTATTAATTTTTCTGGACTCCGACACTGTATTATGGGATGTGAAGCCAAGGCATGGCCTTGGATTCATTCAAATCCTATCTCAATGAGAGATCTCAGCAGGTTGTCACCAAAAAGAATATTTTTTTAATTGGTTACAAGGCATGGTTACTCATGTAGCGGAGAGCTGGAACGAAGGTAAGGACACTCTTGTGGTTGGCTTTGTTGAGCGCCACCTTATTTGAAAAGTACAAAAAAAAGAAAAAGGGTATATCGGTACCTAAGAAAATAACACCCTTGACTAGGAAATTAATTTAATGATTTGGGGTTGTTCGAAGCTGTGTTGTAAGCTGTGTTGTAACACTAATAATTAAATTTACTTATATGTAAGTTACATTACTGTCAAGATAAGATTGAAAATGAGAAAATATATAAGACCTTGAAAAAGGCAAAAGGTATTTAAAAAAGTAAATGTATGTAACCAGGGTTGTTCAGCTATGCTGAAGGCTGAACTTTACATAATATTAGGTTACATCACAAACAATGATCGCAATCAAATGTGGTAAAAGGTACCGATTATAGATCTATAATGGTTTACACCAAATATATGTTAAATTAAGATTTAAACTAATAATTCTTAAAAATATAAAACCATTGGGCTGCTACAAAAATATGGTTGGATCTGACCTGAACTTTCCTCGAAGGTTACTAGGTACTAGGGAATGTACTGCGATCTGTCAACACATTTCCAATGTATCCAAATTTCCTTTGGTAGATATCAAAAACTCCTTCCTAGTGCATCTTTATTTAGAATCAAAAAACTTCAGGAACTCAGGAACTTGGGCATCCTGTGGGTATTCCCATTATTCCTACTATAGAAATTGTGATGTGAGTAACGACGCTACTCCCAAATCATCAAATTATCATATCACCATATCATTATATCATCATGGTCACATGCCAGTATGAAAATTTAAACTTCCCAGGGGTCTCTATTTGGCCTTCAGATCCAAAATGATCAATAGGTTTATCAAAAATTGTAATAGAAAACTTGAAACATTTAATTATATCTTGGAAATGAAAATTACCTTGAACTTAGGAATGGCCAACATGTAGGTACACCTTGCTTGGAAGACAAATCGCAAAAGGGCCGATCTATCGGTGTGAAATCATAGCTTGCTAAGATATCATATTTTATGTTTACTAATAAAAAATATCTGCACACAAAAAAATAATTTCTTGGAATAAGCATGACTGCATTGACTCAAGTAAATAATTTGTTTGTATATAACGAAAGAGATGGTTGTTTTGTTTCAAGGAATTAATTTTCTCAACAAATTTCTCAATTGAAAACAAATATATGCTTATATGAAAACATTTTATATCTCGAGTGGAAAATATAATTAATTCATAGTAAGAAAATTATTTACTTACTTCAATAAAACAATTGTTTTGAAGTAGAAACGAAAAATATCCATTGAAGATGGATATTTTCTTGATTTGAAACTATGAATTTCTCATAATGAAGATTACATTCATTCACTTCAAGAGGAACGGTTTATTTAGTTACACAATGGTTACTTCGACTTGATGAAAGGATATTATTGATCTGAATATATATATATTGATCAGAATGAAACTTAGGTTCATTTTCTTTAACAAAATTACTCGTTTGAGGCAACATATCTATTACTTAGATTATGTTAAATATTGGTATTGATCTGAAAATATGAATTAATTATTATAAAACGTTTGTTCGTTTCCTTCAACAAAATTATGCGTTTAGGACAAAATACTGATTACTTTGAATATGTAGAGTAATATTATGGAATCAAATATATTAACTAATCAGAAAGAATCTTTCGTTCATTCCCTTCAACAAAAACATTCAATGAATTAATTCAATGAATTATAAATAATGAATTCCATCGTACGAAAATAATTGAAACAAAAAGGTCAATGAAAAAAGTTTTATTCAACATAATTATCATTCTTACATGAATCAAAACAATTCTTTGGTTAACAATATGATTAAAAAAATCCTTATTATCAGTAACTTTGGATATGAACTGAGAAAAAATAAAAAACCTTATTTCACCAGAAAAAAAAATAAACACAAATAAAATTTTCTACATATCGATGCCTTAATTCGCAAACCCGCCAACTCCACGTTTTATCAATGGAGCTAGCTGGTTTGCGAGTTAGGGCATCGATATGGGATCAAAAATATGAGAAAAACATCAAGATCTACAGTAAAAACAGAATTTTCTGTCCATAAATCTCCACCTCAGTATTTCAGTCATCGGCTCAGTCTTTCAGTCTTAGGCTTGATTGAGTCTTTGAGTCACTTGGATTTGATTTTGAGTCTTTTCAGTCCCACTTTCGAGTCTCTAGTCTTTCAAATATCTTGAGTCTTGTATATATTTTAGCTAGATGTTTCCTCCTTGCTCTGTATATATACCGTAACATGTACAAGAAAGCTTCTTGGCATTCTACAGTAGAAAATTTCTGTTTCATTATTCAGCTTCACTCTGCCCCTAGGTGGAATCGTTGAGGCAGCAGCAAAATCTGTTCGATGAAGTTGAAGTCTAAAAAAAATTTGCACCTATTACCTACTATTGACAAACTTGATTGACATTTACAAGGAATTAGAAATAATTGGAAACCCAAAAATTCCAAACCGAAAAATTGATTTTGTTCAATTAAGTTTACGGAAAAAAGAATTTAAAAATATTTTCTGGTACACTGTTTCGTTTGAAATAAAACGAAGAAATGCACTATTGTTCTCTAAATCATGTCTTTCAATAGAGCGTGAATTTCTCTGAATAAATAATACACATAAAATTACCTGTATTTTCAGTCATTTTTTTCGATCAGACTCCCAACACTTTTTATCTTGCAGTTATTTTCTTATATTGCATAATGGGGTTGTAAAATGGTGCCTATTTTACATAAAAGTTCATAATCGATGCAGGGTAGAGCCTCTCAAAGTCCATGTCTATCTAAAATGATAGACAAGTTAATGAAGATGAAACAGTTTTGAAGAAGTAACAACAATTCTATCGATACCAATTTTTATTTCAGTTATTCATCCCGTAGAAGGATCCTGTTACGTTGTCCTATGAGAGGAAGTAGCTAATTTCTTCAAATATTCCTCATTCAGAAAAGGCAAATCTTCGATAGTTACTTTGTTATCTGAAATAATGCTTATTTAATAAACTCAAAATTCAAATGAAATCATCAATAGTTTCTCAGAAATGTCTGTTCTTCATGAAAGTTTGAATACCTAAATTCTCAAACTTAGAGCTCATCTAAATAATTAAGGATTCAAATGAGGTATTTTTCTAGCTTTCTAACTTGTAGTTGTATTTCTCAAGAAATGAAAATAATTCTTTAACCACTGAATAATTTTGATTCTATACAGAATGGCTTCATTATCCCCATAATACATCTTATTTTCTTTTCAATAATATGTTTGTGTTCAAAGAAATACATATTTATAGTTTTGAATCAAGAATATAGAAATATCAAAATACACCAACACTTTCCTCTACTTTTTATACCTATCGATGCAAAGTTATTTCTTCACATTCGTTGGTTAGGCATAATGCCGAAGTACTATGAATTATTTACCCATTAACTTTTCTATAAAACTATAAAACAGCCTACCACCTTTTGTAATCCAGTATCCATGGGGTTGTGCCGGTCATCTTTTAATACTCACCTACCAAGGAAGTTTGATACAAGTACTTAATCCTTCCATCAAGGTTGCACAGTTTCAGAAGATTTTGGATATCCATGTTTTTGTTTTCATAACTGTTTCTCACAATTAATATGAAATATACCAACTCCAGTCCGAATGTATGTAAACGCACAATGGCACAATATGCACATTAACGTCAACGAGACCTGTAACCTGCGAACGGCGAGACCCGAAAAACACTTCTAACTACAATACTAAAGCAGACATTACACTCCTCACCCCCCTTATCAATTGCACAACAGCGTATGGAATCCGTCAGGGCCGATCCTAAAAGAATGATGTCATTCAACAATGTTAGAAATGTATTGAACATTTGCTGCACCTATCTGGGATCCACCTCAGATCTCTATAATTTTTGTGGGACTCAACATGTTTTTAACTGCTGAACAAAGCTATGGAAACAAAACTCTGCACTTTAGCATACTATCGGAATAATGGCCCTTTAGACGTCTATAAGGGTAATTCGAGGAAATTTTTACAACAATTTAATCACAATTTAGCAATACTTACTGTGGTTTTACCATTCAATTTTAATAGTATCTCAGCTTCAAATGTAATGTAACAACTGTAATATGAAGTTGAAGACATTTCATTTCTTCATTGAAATAAATCAAAATGTATATACTATTATTGAGAAAATGAAGTACTGAAATAAAATTTCATATTTTTTCAATTGAAAAGAGTCAGTAATATCAACTTTAAGTATTTCCGTTTTTTTAATTTGAAGAAATGTATATTTATATTCTTGAATCAAAAAGAGGAAGCATTAAATCAATAAATTAGGTTTATTCATTCCGAAAAATCAACCATATCAAGCTGAAGAAATTACATTTTTAATTTTATAATGGTGTTCTTGGATTGAGCAAATATTTCAATACAATTATATCCTTTGCTTGAAAATAACAGATGTTTCGATTCAAAGAAATATGCTCAATTGAAAAAAGAGTTTTACTTGAATTTTCAAAGAAATGCGTTTTGTCAATCTGAGATAATTTTTTTTTGTGTGTGCGTTGTGGAAATGTCCGTTTCACAGTATCGCATACAATTTGAAATGTTTCACGGAATGACAGTAAACAGAAACAAAACACAACTCACATTAGCACAGCTGATGTGGATGAAGTCTGTTCGTAGTACGTTGAGTTGGTTTCGCTTGGAATATATGATTCCTAACGAACTCTTGTTACACTATCGGCACACACTATGTGTTCGCCCTTTGCAACGTTGTGAGTGATTTGACAGCTGCTAAACTGAGATGACCGTATTTGAAAAGCAAAATTCAATTGTAAACAAAGAAATTTGAATGTTATCATTTTTGGAAATGTAAATGGAAATTATGTTATAAACAAAACTATATAAATTGCACCCTAGATGTAAATAAAACAACAGTTATAATCATCCTTCAGTCTAGCTTGAAGAAAATACTTCAGGAACCATCAGTTTGCACTCAGTTGTTGTGATCACTATATCAGGGTCATCAAAAAGATAATTTTAGCGTTACAAGGTTAAATTGGAGATTCCCTAAGTGGGTCACGCCCGGTAGACTGCGGTGTGCCACAGGGCACAGTGATAGACCCAGTCTTATTTGCCATTCGCATAAATAATCTGATACAATTGGTACGGGGAGGGGACATGGTCTGTCATGCTGATGACATAGTTATTATACTTCGATCCACTTTCAATGAGCAATCCTAGATTCAAACTAATAATTATAATGACTCTGCTAGTTGCGATTGGTCTTTAAAAAAATGCATTAGTTCCTTAAGCTAAATATCTAGGACTGTACTTCGATTCACACATGAAGTGGCAATACCACATGGAATATATAAAAAAAAATTGAGAAAAAAGTATTACAAATTTTATCAAATCAGGGATTGGATACCAAAGAAAAATCTAGTGAATGTATATGGGCTCAGCTGAATCTGTTTTCAATATGGCACTGTCGCATAGGGCTCAGCCTGTCAATCGATTCCGTTTCCGCCCAAAAAGATTTTTATAAATCATACTTAGAAAACAGGAGATTCTCTACCGAACGAATGTTTGATGAGACTAGAGTCCTGAATCTTCAACAATCGCACATAAAAAGTGTTTGTAGATTGACAGTGGACAACAACTACATTACGCAAAAAGTATCACATCATATCTCAGCACGAGCTATAAGCCTAAATCACGTGATACTCCCGAGCACCTCCTTTACATCAATACAAGAGTCACTCTATTATACTGCCCCAAAAATATTTAATTTTCAATTTAAAAACCGACTATATGAATATGAAAAAAATAATAATGTTCTGGTTGCTTGACGATCAAATTATATCCTACTGATTGATTAATTAATAAATTACTAAGCAAATACCAGCAACTTGAATAGCTTCTAAAACGATTGAAACTAATTATTAATTTACCATTAACGTTAATACCTTACCACGTTAAGCCCCGGCATGAGATTAAAATACCGTACTGTTGGGTCCGGATTTTTTTTTTCAAAACCTCTTACTTATGTCAGTGAAAATGTCAATGTCATTAAATTTAGCAAAAAAGAAATTGTTTCACAGTTGCTCTAGACAAAAAAATACATCCATTTGGACCAGAATAAATGTCCGCGATCTAAATACCACTGCACCATTTGTCAAACTAGTTGCATTTCTTGCTTTTTCAAAGTTCATTATGCTACAAAAAAATTTCAGTTTTGATTGTATTATTTTTTGGACCATAAATGATTTTTTTTCTGGAATACGGTCTTTTTGATATAACTTTTTTATTTATTGACATTTTCCCAACCCGCAAAATGTGATGTGCCACTCGGTCTGAAAATACATGTTGCTGAGGTTACATTGAAGTTAGGCATCGGATTAATACCATGCGTGTTAATAGTACTACTAATATTACTATCAATCGTTTTCTCATCAACACATTTGTCTTCTTTTAGGAATATTGTGTGTTACATTGAATACAAAATTGTAATTGCTACATGAAATAATTTTTTTTCCCTGATCTAGATTATATTTTTATGATTCACATAATTGACCTCTGAAATACGCTACTTTGCCCCCATTTAACCATGCACAAATTCGAATATGAATAGTCCTGTATCATGGAATATGAGAAAGAGAATCCAATGAACATATATGGACCAACCAGAAGTCGATCCTTAGTTTTTTTAACTTATTTTCGATTCTCGGAAATTATATCAGTATTTCTCTTTCACCTCAAAGTTCTTCAGTGAGCTGCTATATATTCCAATTCCACAACTTGCTCTTTACTACACTGTAATGATTATGTGGACTGTTCTAGTAAATTTCTCACTAATTTATTCATCATAATTTGTTCTATATTATTATCATATTATTTGTTCTCTGTGTGACACCACAGGCAACCATTATCATATTTCACGTGGTAGAACGTTATATACAATATTTACTCTGGGACACAAAATTTAATCGTTATTTATTTATCATATTATATATACATGTGTTTTGAGAAGAATTATAATAATCATGTAAAATGAGTTGGAACGTATTTACAGTCCGTGACTTACTGAAAATCTATTTGTTTGTATAAATAGTGCGACACAAAATAAATAGTGTTATTATTTAAACCTTATATTGTACTCAACTTACTTTCTTTGTATGTCATAATATGTATTCCGAGATTTGTATTGTGATTAAACTGTATTCCTTATGCAAGTAAACATTATTATATTATCACTGTAATTGTCACATCAAATAAATTGTATAACTGACCCTCTTTTGAGTTTCAATCACCCATCTCTGTATTTATTGTTCAGTAATCAGCAGTCAGGTGTAGAAAATAATATATTATTACCGGCAAATGAAATAAAAAATAATAATGTGCAACTACGGTATTTATCATTCACGATTTACAGTGTATACATACTCAGTAAATACCGGTTGGGAGAAGAAATAAGCCCGGGGAATGACTTGGATTGCATATCTTGCTCGTAATTTTCACGGTATTTCAATAAGGAGTGATTATTGAATCGAACACCTGTGACTCGACATTTTTCATTCCTTCAACTAGCAACAGACGTGTGACAAGTTGGCATGACCTCTGACAAAATCCAAGAATACCCATTGACAACTTTTTCTGTATGTTTTGATGTTCCTCGAATATAATTTCGTTGTTTGAGGTGACCCTTGAAGAACTCGAATTTGGCAAAGGCGTTTGGACCACAGTGGAGTACTTGTAAAATACATAGAGAATAAGTTTTTTTTTTTAATTCTTGACTTTTTATTTCGGAAATCAACAAACCTATAAAATGAACGTTTCGCTTATGCTATCTATTTCAACAGAAAGGTCTATTGAAATCGTTCATAATCTAACATGAAGGAAGTCTCTACACATGGTTGTTGAGAAAAGCAACTGAAACTAAGAATTTGGCGGCAATGTACCAAAATTCAGCAAATAAATAAAATATTGCAGCTGTTAACCAATCGTGCCAGCAGCGTCTAAATAGATGTCGCCACAGTAAAATTCAAAACGGAATAAGAGTTTGATAACAATGAACACGTTTGCTTTGGGTGGTGAGTAATAACCCAAGATGTTCAAAATGATTTAACTGCATTGACTCATGGAATAATCCTCCCCATCACCCCTCCCCTATTTCCAGCCACCACCATCATCTACCTCACTATTTCCAGCCACCTCCATCATCCTCACCTCATTTACAGTCACCCGCATTCAAACATTTTCAATAGAAACATGTACTTGTGATATTTCATTGAATAGCTGATAAAAGAGCAGATACCAATAGATGTATATATAATGTAAAATCCTTCTTTTGTATGTGTTTTAAAAATTATTTATCAATGCTATTTCAAGTTATCGCTGAAAATTCTGTACTCAATTCCATCGATCGCTATTTATTGTAACCAACTACTTAGAACATGAAAATACCTATTCATGTAGATAAAATATTCATGATGCGTTGTTTCATTCCATTCCATACGCAGAGATGTTCACAAAAATAATATTAAATTACTTGTTTGAGGAGGAGGGGTAGAAGAGGGAGGAGGGAGAAGTTATTATCAGCTATTCAGTGTGATATCACAAGTTGAGATTTCTATTGAAAATATTTGAATAAGGGTGGTTGTAAATCAGAGGGGTGATGGGAGTGCCAGAAATAAGGGGAGTGATGGGGAGGATTTTTCCATGACTCTTTTCAGTTTAACTTTCGTATCCCAATAACATTTATGGACAATTCGTACTAATGATATAATTTTCTGAGCATTTTGTAAGTTTTCAAATTGTCACCCTGTATATGGAAAAATATATACTGTTGTACAGGCAATCATATGAATCTTCATGTGGTTAATGGAAAACCATACTTTCTCAAAAAACTAGCAAATTCTAACCGTTTGTTTTCTAGTTTGAACGGATTGAGTCAAAATCAAAACGATTGTGGTATTGATATTTATTATCTATTTTTATCAACATCGTCTTGCCATGCTGTAATGTAACATGAGATATAATTTTTTATTCGAATGATGGGACTCATGAGCTACAACTTGAATGTGATGAGTTCATTTTCGAATTATAATTTAATCGATGCATATTTTCCATAATTGCAAAAATAGAATTTTTGACACCCTGCAGTTCGAAAAAGACCACGCACACTTCTTATGCAAAAAGTCTTTCGGTCAAATTGTCCAAATTTTCAATATGTTGTTGAACTCGAGATTCCAAACAAAAGTTACCATGGACACACATAAATTCTATGTATAGTTTACGAGATATAGAGTGTTGAAGTTGTAAAATGTCATTTTTGGGCCATTATTGACTGAGCATTATTGGTGATAGTATCACAAAATTATTAGTTTTTTTTTATCCACACCACGGTATTACACTTGGCCAGTGCAACAGTATGTTTTGTAAGCCTTTTTTGAACAATATACAGGGTAAATCATGACTTTTTCAGAGTTATGAAAAATGAAAATAATTTTAGAATGAAACATCAACGCCATGAGTCGGATCATACGAAGAGTTAAGATTCTGTTTTGGATATATCCGATAAAATCGGCTGGATTCGAAAAATATGTATTTTTATTATATATACAGAGGTATTTGAAAGTATACGTGTATCTGTTATATATATTTTGGAATTCGTGATTTGATCAATTCAGTGCATCAGTTGTATGAGCCATGTGGCCACTCGACAGAACGTAAATTATGAATATTATACAATGTGACTCAACTAATAATTAGAAAAATTATATATTGGCGTAGTAGTTTCAGCTGAATTACAGTGTTTTGGAACTTTTGACATATCAGTAATATTGAAAAAAAAAAATTAAAACCTGTAATCGAAAAATGTCAACTTGTCATTAATTCACTTATTATTCTTTGATATTTTTCATTCATAGATATAATAAAATGAAATAAAAAATAAATGTTACTGCTAATATCTCAATTCAATTTCAATTCACATAATTGGATAGTCTACAAAAAGTTGCTCGGCATCAAAGTGCCGCAAGTTTTAAAAACCCCTAACAAAATATAAAGATATAAGGAAAATATTATTTTTTTAACCTTCCTGTATAGCTCCAGAACTAAAGGAGCTAGTTCAGATTTTTTTAAATCTTTGACATTTCTTCTTCATTCAGTTTTATGCTAGGTACCCACAAAACATTGTAGTTGATATTTCAAGAACATTATTCCATTCCACTTTTGTCTTAAATCATTTCTGTTCAAGGGTAATATAACAAGAACTTGATAAATAGTCGACTATTTTTATTGCATCTAAATTTCGACTGTATTTTATAATAATTTAACGAGACATTATTTTGGCATTAATAATCTGATGAGAGCCCGAGAGCGAAGCTCGAGGGCTTTCATCTCTGATTATTATTGCCAAAATAATGTCGAGTAAAATTAATAAATACAAGAGAAATTTAGCAGCAATAAAATAGTCGACAATTAATCAAGGTCATGTTATATTTATGAAGATTATTTCTTGAATCCATTTCTTCATATCTGTCATATGAATGACACTGTATTGTCAGGGATTGTAGCCTCGATATCTCAGCGTTTTTGATTTTTCCAAACCGATTCATTTTCATATAATTATTCAGCTTTAACACGATTGATTCTATTTGACGTTTAATATGTATTTATTTAGAGTACTGTCAGATGCTCAGGCTCCTTGATATGAGTATCATGCTGAATAGTCGGTGACTATTCTGCATCATGTAAATAGTCAAGGGTAATATAACAAGACCTTGATAAATAGTCGACTATTTTTATTGCATCTAAATTTCGACTGTAATTTATAATAATTTAACGAGACATTATTTTGGCATTAATAATCTGATGAGAGCCCGAGAGCGAAGCTCGAGGGCTTTCATCTCTGATTATTAATGCCAAAATAATGTCGAGTAAAATTAATAAATACAAGAAAAATTTAACAGCAATAAAATAGTCGACAATTAATCAAGGTCGTGTTATATTTATGAAGATTATTTCTTGAATCCATTTCTTCATATCTGTCATATGAATGACACTGTATTGTCAGGGATTGTAGCCTCGATATCTCATCGTTTTTGATTTTTCCAAACCGATTCATTTTCAAATAATTATTCAGCTTTCACACGATTGATTCTAGTTGACGTTTAATATGTATTTATTTAGAGTACTATCAGATGCTCAGGCTCCTTGATATGAGTATCATGCTGAATAGTCGGTGACTATTGTGCATCATGTAAATAGTCGCTAATAGAGCGTGTTGATTGGTCCTGTCAAACAGGAAACAAACGTATGATTGGTTGATGACTGATATTTAATAGACGAAAGAAATAATCGCTAATAGAGCGTGTTGATTGGTCCTGTAAAACAGGAAACAAACGTATGATTGGTTGATGACTGATATTTTATAGACGAAAGAAATAATCAGATATATTCAACCAGAATATGAATTTATAACATATCAAAAATTCGATTTTCATATCAGAAAAAAAAATCTACTTATCTATTCGCACCACTCAAGCCATTATGTTTTTTGGTCTGGTGACAATGTTAGTTTTCATACTTTCGATGGGCTTGTGTGGAAAAATTTGTCACAATCTCGATTTTTCTTTACACGATTATGTCCTTATTTCAACCCTTCAGCCATGCACCTGTTCAAGCCTTTGGTATTCCGAAGTCAGGTTCTATCATTTAGAAAGTACGGCTTGGTGAAACAATGGGCAACATACTCCTTTTTTTTTGGATGAAAAATTGAATTTTATCCCCAGGGACCAATCGTAAATTTCACCCCATTCTACTAAAAATCGACAAACTTTTCATCCCTATTCGAGGCTTGTTTGCGAAAATGGAGCACCTAAATCTGTCACTATTTGATGGTCTACAAGGTGCTGACGAACCAACCTATCATAGAGTAGAAATTAATTTCGATAAAAATTCTTAATTTATACGGTTAAATATTTGAATCAATATTCAATCGGATTCTGTCACATTAGTTTGTCAAGCCTGATTAAACGGCGACCTTAATTCGAATACAAGAAAGTAAAAACTGAAGCAGTATTATTTTTTCGTTGAGTATGAAATGAGAATAAACGGACTCGTGCCAGCCCGACTAATGTCATCTAATTAGTTGTTGTATGGAAGAATGATATATAGATGTTCATTCGATTACGTTATGTTATTCACATTATTAATTTGTAGCAAGTCCAATCTAGCATTCATTAATCATTGTTAGACCGTAAAAAAGAAAAAACCTGTTGGTAAAATATAGCATAAGAAATATCAATTTTTTTAATATGGACATTACCGCTCAGCGATATTTTTTTAACTTTTATACGCATTTACTTTTTGAATAACTTTTTCAGAACTACTGTCACAGTAAGTCTCATTGTTAACACATATAATGGACTGAATTTTCGTAGTCTATTAATGTCTCTTTATATCACAGTTCATTTCTCTTCAGAGGATTTGCCGAATCTAATAATAAGAGCAGTCAAAACAATTCCCGCTGTGCGACTAGACAATAAAAATCTTTTATCAGCACAATTCCAGATTGGGAACGCTCTTTGTTCCAAAGTCTGTCTCGACAGTGTCATCACTATATAGAAATTCATTGAGATAACGAAACGTGACTGGGTTATCTTCGCCCTTCCGTTGTTTTTTGTTTCCCGTTTTTCGCGTTGCTGGTTATGTCAAAGTGCGAGATGAAAGGAATAATAACGATATTTGTATAAAAACAAAACTTTTACAATTGTGGAAAATACTTTGAAAGTATCCGTAATGAATATTGTTACTTTGACGTCACAAATATCGCATGTTAAAATGTCATTTCGTCGTAGGCCATTTTGGAGAAATAATTGGAAGTCGATAATCTGGAAATCAAGACATTTGGTTAGTCAGGCCATGGCGTTAATGAGACAATAGTCTATTCAAGAAGAGAAGCTATGAACAAATTTTTGTAGACTACATCTACTACAAAATGTTGCTAGAAATTATTTTGTATGGTAGAGACAGGTTCAAAAAATCCCTTGATGAATGTTTCAACTTTCGATTGACTGTAATTATTCACTTTCACCAGAAATTTTCAACAGAAAACCAATGCTGGATGTTGAGTGTGAACTTGAAAGAGGTTCAAAAAGGAATAAAAGATGTCGAGGTCTGTTCTGAAACAGGAAAAATGTTTTCCATGAAGCCATCTCAGTTCGACGGAAAAACTCCATGGGCCAATTACCGCCGACAATTTAAAGCTGCGGCTGAAAGAAACATATAGATAGAACTAGGGTATGATTAGGCCCGCTTAGAACACGTATACGTATACGTATACGAAAAACAGCTTTCAGAAATCAAGCGAATCCGTACAGGAATTCAAAGCTGACATTGCATGCTTGGTTTTTCTTGCATATTCTAATAATATATAATGCTAATATCGAAGCTCTCAAAAGAAAAGTGATGAAAAAAAGACTGATGGGTTGCCAAAATTCTAGAAAACTTGGGCAAGTGCGTAACTCAAGTCCATCATTCAAGAAATTGACACCGACAAAGGTCAAGAAGGAGCAATCAATATTAGATCATTCTGATTTGTTGAATATTGTTATATTAATATTTAAACAATATGCTATTAAACTTGGGTATTCATCCCTTGAATCGATGTGAGAGAAATATTGGGGTTTAAATATTTTTTCTAGATGTTGAAAACAATATATAGACAATTATATTGTTTTATCGATATTGGTGAACATTATTCATTCTGTATAGACCCAATATAACAGTGACAATCTACATTCAGGATAGGTTGAGCCAACTTGTATCTATACTGCCCTGCTAAGCTTAAACGTCGTATCTCCCAAAAGGTGAAATGAGAGAAAAAGCGCTTTAAAGTTATCTGTATTTTCCAACCTCATTGAATTATATTTAATGAAATTTTTTAACTAAATGGTTATAAAAACATATTTTGAAGATTATTATCGTACAAAAAAAATTATATGTCCTATGGGGTAGTTACCACTTTAAAGCTTACGAATCATATGTTTACTCTAGGTAACATGAATTTTTTTAGGAGTTCCTTCAGTGAATTATATGTAGTTTACATATAAATAATTGTCATTTTTGTATATAGTGGGTGCGCCTCGTTAAAAAAATCAGTTCTTGATCACCCGAGTATTTTGCGTAGCAAACAAAATTCTTAGTATAAAAAAATAAAATTAGGTAGTGTACAATTTTGTCACAATTTGAAAAGTGTTAAAAAGTCTTAGTTATTGTTAAACATAAAGAAATAAATGTTTTCTTGGATTTTTGCTTGATTGAGAACCATAAATGTCAAAATATAAAAATCCCATATATATTACATGCAGTGTGCGAAATATGTATTTCGCACACGGTGTCATTGTAACGAAAGAAAATGAAAAAGAGGGTCACTTCGCATATTGTTATCAATTCGCGAACTTTGTTATTTTTGACGTTTGTAGAAAAAAATAATTAATACAAAAAACATAGCCCAGTAAAACATTTTTAATTGTATTTTAAGTACTTAGTCATAAAAGAAAAAATCAAATATTCTAATCATCGCCTATGTTCTCTATCATTGAATCGTTACCTGGCAGGCTATTCCAAAATTGCAATTTGTTTTCTGGCATAATTGAAGATAACTGTGTCAAAATTGCATTTTTCTTTCTTGTGTAACTCTTCTGACCGGCTTTTTATTTATAGGAAATTTTACGCCATATTTGGCTTCCTTGAACAAGAAGTTCAAAGGAATTTCTTCTATCTTCTATAAGTTGATGTATGTTCTCCTCGTGTTGTGGTGATTTTAACCATATCCTTCATATATGGTCGTGGTCGTTGTTTATTAAGTTTGTGAACTGATGAACAGTTCTCAAATTGGTAAAAGTCGTTTAGACGAAGTACGTTTACTTGACTAGAATTTACTGCTTGAACTGCATTTGCAAAATCTTCGAAGTCATGTATTTTGGGAGTTATTTTCATTGATAATTTTACCTGGTGGTGGAAGTTATCAGCCGACATGAAAGAGTGCCCAAGTTCAAAGTATTCAAAGATAATTTTCTTTGCAGAAATTTCCGATGAATTGATAATATATGTCAGAAATGAAAGCAACGTTCAATTTTCATTTTGAGAAGCTCAATTATCAACCCACAATACTATTGTTTCAGCGTCTCGCATTTCAGGAAGAACTGATAGATAGTACTCAAAATATCTTTTTTTTTTTCTGTGGAAATAGCCTCATGCCATGGAATGCCAATTGGTTTTAACTTGCCATGTTTTGAACCACCCAAGGGTACAAAACATTGATTAAACACTATTACTCTTGCAGTCTTGCAGTCTTCATCCATTGTATTTTCTTTATATCCATTTATGCACGTGTAGTACTTTAGAAATAAATGGAAATTGTATTTTCGTCGTTGCATGTGATGTTAAATCTGCCGCAGATCTCATTTTATAACCTCGAAAAGTTATTTTTTGGATACAGAAACGTCTCAAAAATACTACAAGATGTACTGCTCTAATGGATGAATTAACAAACACAATTTCACACTTACCTCAATTATCTAGACAATTTTCACAAGTATTTACAAAAAACGAGACACAGATGAATATAGGAATATAGGCTTTTACAGTTCACAGATTGTTTGTTCGAGCAGCACTGATAAACGTGCAAAATGATGGTACGTTATTCTGCGTAAAAATATTATACTTAGCTTAGAAGCGGAAACATCTGATATTTTCGGACATACCACTTTTTAGTTAAGTAATGGCAGAAACCACATTTAAGGTTTCTGTTTTACATATTTTGGATATACGACTTTTTTCTTTGATGACTTATTCAGTTTTTGCCACTTGTAAGTTAAGCCAAATGATGGAAAAGTTGTCAGTAGACATGGCTGTGGTGGTGTCTCCATTTACTGAAAAAATGGAGACGTTTAAGCTAAGTAGAGCAGTATATTGGGTCGATATTATTCTTACATTAACAATGTTGGCCCACTATGATATCAATATTAAGCCAATATGAGGTGCTACCTGGATAAGGTTAATAAGTGGTGAAACAAATAATATAGATGGCCATGGCCTTTCAAGTCAACTATAGAATATATCAAACAATTCGTTGTGTCTCTGCGGTCTTTTTTTGTACTTTCATTGTGGACGGTTACCCTGTCTCAGTGCTTCGACATGATTACACGGCTTATAACTTTCGACAATAAGTCGCCTAGCATGACTGTGCGGGCCAATCGGGCGAAAAAATTTTATCTACCCAGAAAAGACAGCGTGAAGGGATGATTATTATGAATTTTGTTATCGTAGTCAACACATTCTGTCATCGGATATTTTTTTTTATTTTAGTTGATTTAACTTTTGCATTTGAAATGAGAAGTAAGCCTGTCTGTCTTGTGCAGGAAATACAACTTCATTTGACTGTATATGAACGCATCAGTCATCATTTAAAATCGTACCATCCGCATCGAACGAAAAACATAAAGCAAAATCGAACGAGAGAAACGAAAATTATACACATTTCAAATAGCATGACAAAGGAAGAGCTATTATTATTATACATTTATGGTATCAAAGAATATTCTGAATCGTTGGATACCATGCAGAATCATGAAGTTATGAGCAGTATCCCTTGATTTAGTTGGATTAATAAACTGGTTCATGTTTAATGTAAATTTTTGTGTTGGAAACAAATGTATGCCCCACTCTCCTTATGTAGTAAAAAGCCTTGGTGAGGATAAAAATTAATGAACCTTAATCTTTATTTCGGAAAGGTTCCTCGATGGAAACTAATAATATTTAATGTGGCATACCGAGCTCATTGGGAGACATATTAAATTGAGACAATAGGGAACTCATTATCGATCGATTTGCGCAACCTGACATGAGCTTCCTGTTTTGCATTTATTCATTAGTTACAACCTGTCATATCTGCGGAGTTGTTCACGTGTTTTTGCTTCGAATGTTTTCTATAACTAGGTCAGCGTGATAGTCAAACTGAAATTGTATCGAAAGGAATTCTTTTCGTGAAATCCTTATCAAACTTCCATAAATAATGATTTCAGTTTTTCGACATTCGGGTTGTGACGGAATGATATGGAACAGAAGAAAAAAGTCATATTTTTTCTATAGATCGATTGTATACATTCTCCTTCCACATCTTTTCTATATGAATGGAATATATTATATTTGACAGTGTGAACATAATTCAATTTTGAAAAAATGAAAGCTGGAACTGAGCCCATTAGGTATTCATCATATTTGTAGTGAAAAGTTTAATAAGCTGTTTCAAATCTGATCACATTAAGATATTGAAATATTATAGTATATAATAAGTGTCTGAAAGATTTGTTAAGATGTAAATCAGTGGTTCGTACAAAAACAATTGGTTCGTTCATATTCCGAGAATCAGTATCAGTACTCAGTCCATCGATATTCAGGTTTATAGCATTTCGCATGAGTTCGAAGGGCTGATATAGATCAATATATTGTCGAGTTTTTTTGGTTTCAAAAGGAGTAGGTTGTGCTGGATAACTGCGCCTTTACAGAACTTTCTATCAGAAAAAAAGTTTTGGTTCAGATAAGGCAAATGTACCCAGTATGCTATAGTTTAACATCCCTTTATAAAGCGAAAGATTGTAATACTCGACGTTGTTACTTTACGTACTTCAAATGTAATAAAATTTGGAATTGAATCCAACGGGCTATCACCAAATGTTGAACCCCATCCGTCGCAATATTAAGAATTGATGAAAAAACTAGTTTTACCTGGGTATCTTATTTCTGCTTCTCTTGGCCTCCCTTGGCATTTCACTAACTCTACAAGTGGCTAGAGAAAGAGTTTCTCCAGACCCAATTTTTCTAGTTTCTTTTCGAAAGGAACTTTTAAGGCTCAGAGCAGAACCAGATCAATACATAGGGCACCTTGCTTTGTCACCACTCCATAAGGACTAGATTCGCCTGACCCGGAAAAGTCAGACTTGATGGTATAATAATGTTTAATTTTGGGTTTGATCTAATCCCCCCCGTATATTTCCCTGTTCGCTTTCCGTCTTCGAAATTTTCTCTTCAACGCCCGATTGTCGAATGACTTTTCGCATATCCCCTCATAGGCAAAAAAAAATATTTACCTCCGGATCCAACCGTTGGAAACGCCCCGGCATCGGTTCTTCTTCCACAGACATTCGTCAAACTTCCGAGTTATCACTATTTTGTCAATCTTTTTCCATTTGGTTTCTCCCCATACCAATATGGCGATCAAAAATTGGTTATACGGCAATATTGTCTGAGAACTGGGATAAGGTCATGCTCCCGATTGATATTTTCATCAAACACTCCACACAGAATGAGTATCTGTATTATTTCAGGTGTCCGCTGTCGATATCGCTACTCATTTCTTGGGTTAGCCAAAACAAAGTCGCTGGGAATAGCCTCGACAAAGGTGATTTATCGCGTGGCGACGTAATCTCCACCGATTCTTCATTAAGGAAATTTTTAAGTTGAACGAGCTTCGATAGCTACAATGAATAAAATGTGTTGATGTGTATCTCGACCAAGCCAGCTGAAACTATTTAGTAGAGGAGCATACGATCAGGATAACGGTTTGTCTTTGTGTATTTCTAGATCTCTCTAAAGATTTCGATACTGTAAGCCACACACAGCCAATCGTAACCTTGGAAGATATTGGAGTTCAAGGAAGAACCTCCTAGAAAGTTAGGTGGTGTTGACTTGATATTTGATACTTTCAGTCACATGTTTCTTCTTGGAATATATTTTTCGCACAATGTGGATTTTCAACTCCTTGCAGGGTTCAATTCTCACGAAGTTTCATCAGTATTGTACCCGTCCTCTTTTTATCTCTTGACAAATACCTGATCTTCGACTAGATCTAAGAGGCATATAAACAACATTCTTCGGAAGTATTTATCATTATTATTCGGCGAATCTGGCCGAAATGCAGATAGTTTTGCGTAGAATCTTTCTGCTCTCTGCTGTTAGGTCTATCTCGTGAGTACTTCAGAGCGTGTGATGAACTCTTGGAGAGTTCTCACGATGTTTTCCTCTGGGATATCTTCGGCACGATAATATTCAAAAAAGTCCATCGTCATGCGGGGAATTTCGCATCTAAACAGTATGTGGAAGGCTGTTTCACCCTCCTCGTCATAGAACCTGCATAATGCGGAGGCTTGGTGTATCCCCAGCAGATGTAAATGTGGCTGTGTCATTTCAGGAATCCTACCACCATCCTGCGAGAATTTCAGTTGGGTCCGAATAGGTCTTGATAGCCGGTCGGTTGGATCTATCATCGTTTTTCCGTGGGTATTGTCCGAGGCATTCTCCCAAGAAGATTGATGATGATTCTTTACCCATCCATTTCGTCGGGCCATGCTTAATATCCCCAAACGGGATTCCAAAGGCTGCTTCTCGTCCAATGAGAGTTGTTGATGCTAATACATCTGCCCTCTTGGGTGCCTCTATGACCTGGTACCCAGACAAGATTTACCCTGTTTTGTGCTCCTAGGTCGATAAGGTTTTGATGTGTTTCCCATATTAATTTGAAAGAAAACCTGTATGATGGCAGCGACTTTATTGCCGCTTGACTGTCGAAGAAAATGACTAAAATAATACTGTTTTTATTATCATTATAAGCTTCCATATATTGAGATCGTTTTTGTAAGACTCCAAATTATATCTGTTATTTTATTTCAGTGATGGCCCGCCGACGCAGACCCCCCGAAACTAAAGTATCCTGAAAGGTGCTCCGACTTGCCGCCATGGACCACAGCGTGAAGGCAATGACCTCTCCTCGTATCCTGTCTCGAGTCTTGAATCCCCATCGATTCGAAAACGACGAGCTGGAACAGTTGTATCAGCGCTACATCTGTAAACTGCAGCACAGCAGCGTGGCGGCCGTCGTAGCGCTTTTCGTAGTGCTCACGTTCCTGTTGGCGAATCTCGGATTGGTATATGCGCAAGCGGCGACGCCCCAAAACGTGTACCATGCGGCACACTGCGTTCTGTTTGCGCTTCTGTTGGGGTTTCTACATACCAGGTTAGTTACAATTCTATGAAAACTATACCTTTAATTGATTCAAGTAAGCTTACGTCCTGAGTTATAATAATAATAATAAATAAATAACATGTATTATCACAGCTACAAAATACTTAAAATTCTAAAGTCCTAAAATACCTAAATATAGCCGACTAAAAGCAGTGCAGGCATGTAGGTGTATACATGATTATTAATCATGGCTAAAAAAAGACATTCGATATCAAATATTTAGTGACACATTAGAATGTGTCGTCATAAAACTCTGCCCAACTATAGTAAGCCTTATCACTAAGTAGTTTCTTTGTCAGTTTTCTAAAACTATTATAACTCTTATTCTTAATTTCATTAGGTAATTTATTGTACATTTTTATCCCCATTGTAGATCAGGGAGCTTTTTACTAAATTCGTCGTGGAAATGGGAAGCTTTAGACTATTTTCATTTTGACGAGTAAAATAGGGGACGTCATTTACTTCGTAATCTAGTCTATTTTTGTGGATTTAAGAATCTGTTTCTATTATAAATATTGACACAATACAATACAAGGGTGAGGATACCATGTTTAATAAAGAGTGGTCTACATGAATCCCAAATTTTTACTTTACACATTTATCTAATCGCTCGTTTATGCAGAATCAACACTGACTGAAACAATTGGTTATTACACACACCCCAAAATGATATACCATAACGCAAGTGGGATTCCACAGGTGCGTAATAGTAATAGTAATAAGTAATAAAAGTAACAAAATAAGGAAGCTCGATTGTTTATTGCTCCCCTTGTTTTTCCGTTTCTTGCTTTAATTTTTCATTTGTCAATTTTCAAAATTTTAATATCTGTCCCCACCTTATTCTTGATCGACCGAATCTTCTTTTCTCACCTAGTGAGCATGCAATACGATTTTGTTTCAATATATGTCCTCATCGTAGTCTTTGCATTCTTATAATCGCTTTCATCCATTTCTTCTGCATAAAGCTCTTCTAACCCTTCTTTCTTTTCTCAAACACCTATCATTAACTCATCAACATCTTGCGTTGATCTTGGTATTTATACTTTCATTTATCTTCATTGATGTATGAACCGTTTTCCCTACACTACTTTCTTCCAAACTGTTCGTTTCGTTATGTTCTTCTTTATTTTTTCAGTAGTAGAGGACTAAAATGTATTGATGACAGAGAGTTTCCCTGTTGTACTTACTGCTTCTTTGATTAACATTTTATTTGATATTAAATTTTTTTTTCACTTCTTCCTGGATTTCCAAGTCCATGAAAATAGTTCTATTGTGGGTTTTAAGTGTTCATAATAGCTCTCATTATCATTCTCACAAGACTAAATAATTTTTGTCATTAAAAAATTAATTCAAGACGGATTTCTTCATGAAGGTATGCGATCCAGGTTTACCATACCGTAACAAACAACAAAGTATATTACAGATCCTACGGAAAATAAAACTAGCAAATTTTTTTTCACATACTACAACAGAATCGGTATTTCATTGATTGTGATGATTTGAACTTGATTCTTTTTTAAACTTACTCATACACTCCAATCATTTGTGGAAAATTGCTTTCCTCTCAAAACAAAAAATATTAAACGCTAAAACAAATCCTGGTATAGAAATGAGCCTCAAATTATGAAGAATAAATTACAGTACATATCTATCTGAATTGTGACAGGATAAACATAAAATATCTCAAAAAATAATATCAGAAACTATACAAACAGAAGTTGAAAAATCCAAAAAAGGGATTTACTAGTAATAAAATTAAAAAGTCTAGTATTAACAAAACATGTTGAAAAATTATGAATGAAGAAAGGGGTTGAACAAAAAAACAAATAGAAATTAAACTGAACCAAAAGGACATAATTTGTTTAAATCAAAGATGATGAGATGTATCAAAGTATTCGAAAAACCCTGCCACAAGTATATTCTTCACTGCCAGAAAATGTTAAGACTTTGCCAAACAACAACTTGTAATGAAACTCAGAATATAATAAATAATATGAAAAATAAAACTAGTGCTGACTATTTGGAGCTGAATATTTTATCAATGAAAATAATTAAAAATATTATCATGTCACCACTAAGTTGATAAATCAGGCCATAAAATCCGCAACTTTTCCTGATTCCCTGAACATAACAAAAGTTGTTCCATTGATAAAAGATTAAAACGTTGAAGGAATGTCCAAGCGGAGACCAATTTCAATCCTGCCCACTTTTAGAAAAATTTTGGAAACGGCTCTGTAATCGCAGGTGGTGGAACACTTCGAAGTACATAAAATCATTCCTGTTTGTCGGTTTCGAAGTGGATAATCTACCACAGATGCCGTCATGCAGCTGGTAGATAATATCGTCGGAGGATTCCATAGGATGTGTGCACACAGAAACTGTATTCTGCGATCTTCAAACAGCATTCAATTGTGTATCATATAAAATACTATTTCAAAAATTGCATTGGTTCTAATTTGAGAAGAACTCAGGTAATCTTGTCAGGTCCTATTTATCTGAACAGAGACAGTCCGTTTTTCTCAATCGCAAAGCTTCTGAAACCAAAGAAATAAAAAACAGGGTTCATCAAGGGTGGGTTTTAGGGCCAATTCTGAATGTAATTCACGTAATTGATTTCAAGACGTTGATGCCCAAATTACTCAATTTACTGATGATAAATCCTCATCGCATCAAAATCCGACTACCAGGAATTAGTCAATCAAATGAATGAGTCAGAATGGAGTGCTAATGAGTATAATTAAAATTGTTTGAAAAATTGTTTGAAATTGTTTTTTCCGTTAACCAGCTGTCAACCCCCCACGAACGACAGCCCTCAGAAGTCGAAACTTGAAATGAAAGAGAACGTACGTTTGTATGCCTCAACAACTGCTCATAGACCAAAATGAATCAATAATTTTTTGGGGTTCCAAAGGAATCAAAAACTCTTGGGAGAAACAATTCATTTGTGATAAATTGGCAAAATTATTATGTTCTAAGATGTTAGCATCTGAACGCATAGAACGCGCCCGACGTAGGAACTGAACGCATTCCAGCTGTACGATGATGTGTTAACTGTCATAGGTCAATAATTTCATTTTACGAGCTCTCACTGTAGCCGAATTAGCTTATGTGTGTTTAACCACAGACGACCAAATATGTCATTATTTTCAGGTGTTCTGATTGGTCAGTTATGCGTGAAACATGAATGTTGGTATCCTATCTTCCGGAAATAAGGAAGCATCTAGACCGATTGGTGTTCCTGGGTT
The DNA here is from genome assembly GCA_958502065.1 of Chrysolina americana. NCBI lineage: Eukaryota > Metazoa > Arthropoda > Insecta > Coleoptera > Chrysomelidae > Chrysolina > Chrysolina americana. Next base: position 44,597,997 of record OY293416.1, read on the forward strand.
TTGTTCGGCTAACAATTCCTTACTTTGTTCTATTCATCTCACTATCAACTTCAAAGTCATCAGTTACTGGCCTATATTGGACATTTTGGCGTTAGAATACTCTTTACCCACCACCTTTTTTTCTACAGAAAATACCCTTTACAGAAGATTATTTTTCCAATTTTTCTTTCCACAGTTATCATGCTAGCAATAATATGAGATGTTTTCTAATAATAAAACATTCATAGGGCTGTACCCGGAAGAAGTTCACCCGGAGAGACACGGTTCCTGTTCTTGTGGGTTAACTCTCAAACCTTGGTGCTTCTCGTCTCCATTTGGATAGATATTTCAGATAGCTTGGCTCCAGTATGGTTAATCTCTACGAAATGTGTATCCCCGGTTCATCAGCTTGATGAACTGGTTGTTACAGTGTAAGATGACTTCGCAGACCTACTTTACTCATAAGTACGTGATTATAATAATGGCAATGTGTTTGAATATACTTATTGCGGAATGTGTGAAAGTCCACACTCCGTGACTTATGTGCTTTTTATGTGATGTATTGGATGTATGTCTTCCCCGATTGAACTCGAGCCATATTACCTCTGAAACACATCACGCTACTTCAAGCCTAGGTTTGAGTACCTGAAACTTCACAGTGTAAGAAGAGAAACATGTTTATATATAGAACAAAATCCTAGCTTCTTCATTTATAATTTATTAATACTCATTCAATATTGACGCACTTAAAACAGGTTTATGATGTTTACGTAGGAAAAAATCCCACCTTTTTATGTTAATTATTTATACTCATTCAATGTGCACTTGGATAAAAGTTATATCTTCCAACAACTGCACGTAAACCACCACAAAAACTACTTCGCTAAAAAATCTACATTTTAAATTCAACCTCGTATATAATAGGAAATATTGTATTTTATTGGAATCACCAGTCTCATTTCTGGAAACTGTTACTCTGCACGAGTGAAGATATGTTTGGATATATTTTATTCATCTATTGATAAACACTCCTCAACTTGTTAACATCTTATGGTGAAGTTTCTTTATAGTCTTGGGTATAACATATAAACATATAAATAGTCTAATAAAGAATTATGGTGGATTACGTAATCCAATCTTCCGCAAAAAACCTATAGAATAGGTATGGTCGTCGGCAAGTATTCAACAGAAAACAACTACTGCCCCCTACGACCATTGAATTATATCTGTTTAATACTTGGCAAAGTTTTCTACAAGAACCACTTTGCAATGCATTTCAAATATCAAAGCTGAAATTATTTTTCGATTTAATTGGGGGAACACCTCCGTACCGGTTTCATGGCCATTGCCAATCATCAGCGAAGGCTAGTTCGACCCAATTGAATCGAAAAATCCTTTCGTCCTAATTGGAAATCCCTGAGACAAACACTGAAGTATGAATTCAGCGCCATCTCTGGGTTCCTGATTGAAATGCACTCCGACAACGTGTCGACTTCAATATGAAGCCAGAAACATCATGAAAGATGGGCGACACTACTTGACGGAAGATCATAAAACTAATAAAGAATTATGAAATCTACTTACGGGAGCAAAAAACAGCAAATAATACACTTTTCTTATATCCAACCACAGAAGCTGAAGTAAAAAAGATCATTACACCTTTCAAAAACTCTAATGCCACTGACATCTTTGACCACTCTACGGTAATGTTCAAAAAAAATATGTCAACACTTTTATCTTCAATTAATCATCTAGTGAATTTGATACTCTTGCATGGCGAATTTCCAAGTAAATTGAAAATAGCTAAAATTATACCAATCTACAAATCAGGAGACTCAGAAATAATATTCAACTATCGCCCAATTGCCTTGATTCCCATTTTAGCAAAAATCATAGAAAAAGTTATTGCCATTAGAATAGCGAATTTTTTAGAGTCACACAATCTATTTACAGAAGCACAGTTTGGATTTAGGAAAAACAGAAGTACTTCAAAAGCACTGTTAAAACTAGTCTCCTACATCCAAGAGGGTTTTGAAAACAAACAGGCTACAATAGGAATTTTTTTAGATCTCAGTAAAGCTTTCGACTGTGTTTCCAAAGATATTCTATTGAATAAATTGGATCACTATGGGCTGAGAGGAAAAACATTAGCACTATTGTCGTCATATCTATCTGACAGAATGCAGTGTGTATCCGTCAACGACAGTTTGAGCGAGTCGCTTCCAATTATCAATGGTGTACCACAAGGAAGTGTCCTAGGCTCCCTATTATTCCTTATATATATTAATGACCTTCCGAACAGCTCACCACTTTTCTCTTGTTTATTCGCAGATGACACAACTTTTGCCGAACGCTTCAATACAGGTACTGATGTGACATCTCTTGTAAATGACATTATAAAGGACACATCAGATTGGTTCAATGCAAATAAGCTATGTCTAAATAAAAATAAAACTAAAACAATAAATTTTGAAATGAAACCAAACGAAACAGAAGCTGTTAAATCACTGGGAATATGGTTTGATACAAAATTAACCTGGCAAACTCATATTGATAATCTGACAATCAACTTGTCAAGGAAAGTATATGCCCTTAGAAAATTGAAAAATGACCTTGGTCAAAATGCGGCTATAGCTGCCTATCATGCAATATTCCATAGTACAATGACATATGGGCTGATAATCTGGGGAATGTCCACTCACATGCAAAACATGTTTACCCTACAGAAAAGAGCAATTCGAGCAATCGTAGGTCTTCAAAGGAATGACTCATGTAAACCATGGTTTATAAAACTTAATATAATGACATTACCATCTGCAAACATATTCTGCCATCTCCTTAACATAAAAGAAGATGATTCCAAACATCCAACCAATGGAGAAAATCATTCTTATAATACTCGCCATAGGAACGATATACAGATACCCAAACAAAGACTTGAATCAACAAGAAGATATAATTTGGGTATTAATCTCTACAATTCATTGCCCACTCAACTCAAAAATATGAATATGAAAACATTCAGATTGACCTTGAAAAATCATCTCATAGCCAATGCCTACTAGGACATATCAGAATTTAAGTTTGACATTCAGTAAACTGTATTACTATATAATATAACACATTCTATGTTTTTAAACTGATACTGTACTGCTTTGTAACGTATACATTTTGACCTGTCAAAACACTACGGTGTATCTTAGACCAATAAAAATTCTATTCTATTCTATTATGGTGGATTATACACGTCGACACGTAGTCGGAGTGCATTTCAATCTGGAACCCAGAGATGACGCTGAATTCATACTTCAGTGTTTGTCTCAGGGATTTCCAATTAGGACGAAAGGATTTTTCGATTCAAATAGGGTCGAACTAGCCTTCGCTGATGATTGGCAATGACCATGAAACCGGTACGGAGGTGTTCCCCCAATTAAATCGAAAAATAATTTCAGCTTTGATATTTGAAATGCATTGAAAAGTGGTTCTTGTAGAAAACTTTGCCAAGTATTAAACAGATATAATTCAATGGTCGTAGGGGGCATTAGTTGTTTTCTGTTGAATACTTGCCGACGACCATACCTATTGTATAGGTTTTTTGCGGAAGATTGGATTACGTAATCCACCATAATTCTTTATTAGTTTTATGATCTTCCGTCAAGTAGTGTCTCCCATCTTTCATGATATAAATAGTCATTATACGGTTGCACAACTTCCAAATGAATAAACCCTTTGACATTGACATATCTTTATACCACTGACCATTCTTTCACTGTCCAATGACATTATTTTGTTTTGCAACAAATCCATGGTGCCCACCGATGAAGAGCTGCTATCTCTCTCCATTGCGTCTCCTATTTTACTTTTCAGAAAAATAGGGCTGCAGAACAAAATGAATTAGTAGTAAAATGGTTTTGATTGCGGATCCGTGAACATATTTGACCTAATTTTGCCTCCTTGTATAATTTTTTCACAAAATTCAATGTTTTCGTGAAAATTTGATTTTTTGAAACGTTAGCGGACTGTATGATCAATTATTATAATTTAATGAAAATGCGTATTTTCTAAATGCCCAAAAACATGTGAAATGGCGCCTACCTTGATGCTTCCTGGAATCTTCCTGGAGGATCCTCCTGTTGGTAATCCAATGGATGACGAATAGGCTTTGCTGTTCTTCGTAGACACACCCCGATACTTTCTCATAAATCAGGACACAAAGGCACGATTAATTTAATGATGTTGATTTTCAAAATGACCGACCGGCCGTTAGGATAACGTATGTTTAACTGACACTAGGTCACTAGGTATGCCACACTTCGCCGGTAAGGTAGGCAACCCATGAATCTGGGCGATTTTTGCGCATAATTGAAATTTGAAACAGTAAACTTCGAAAATCTACGAGACAAATGAATGAATGAATGATTTGAATTATCAATAAAAATAAAATAAAGATTATTCAGATGTGGATTGAACATTCAGAATCATACAGAAAAAACTAAGGGGTGTTTTCATAAAAAATCAGTCAATGAATTTAGCATATATTGTTATTTATCATTCTGCTTATCATTCATTTCATTTATATTTCCTTTTCTCATTTCATATTCGAGTTTTACGTTGACCTTCGTTTTTTGGTATTTTCTTTTTGGTTTCCTTTTTAACATTATCAGCCGTCAGTTTTCTCTCATTTTTCAAATCATTTTTACTTATCTCTTCAAAACAAGATGCCCTTGTTCAACTTCTTTTATTGCAGAATAACTTCTTGTTTCTATCTCTACTTTCATTTTCATGTTGTTAAATACTTTTCATATTCTTCCAGTTGCTTTTCTCTTCTTTTTGAATTGATAATTATTTGCTTGTCTCAACTTTTATACAATTTTATATTTGTGCCAATGTGCCATTATGGGTCCCACAATTAGTTGATGCGTATATACGTGTCTGGAATCTAATCGTATGTTTTTTGTTTCAGATTTATGCAGGATGCGTACCTCCTGTGGGTCTGCTATGTGGTCCTCTTTTTTCTCGCGACTTTCTGCGCTCTAGCCCTGCCTTTCTATCCAACCTCATCGACTGCAAAAGTAGCTGCGGAAGGAACATGGCAGGTGATTTTCGTGGTGTTTCTAGCTTACGCCATGATGCCTCTGAAGTCGTACGTGGCGGCAGTTTTCGGCTGCATGCTGTGTACTGCACACATGATTGTGGCCTCCTTGTTTTCTACCGAGTTTCATGACCTGATGTGGCAACAGGTAAGAGAAATTGATAATAATGATAAATATGATTAACTAATATTAGCAAACGAAATCCCACGAAGACTATGCATAGTTGATGTTTATTAAATAGTTCACAATTAAAATAAGCAAAAGTTTTGCTGTGGGCTCCAAATAAAACAGATATGTCAAATATTGGAGACGAGCCAAAATAATACATCTCAAAATATTAATTAATTGTATAGGTTCTCCCCGCAGGACAGCATTAATTCATGTAGGTATCGCTCTACAGTTTATGACATTTACGAGGAATGCTTGCGGTCGCGAAAATCGAAATAAATTCCCTATTTAGATGTCTCTCCCATTGAGTCCATTTTTTGTGTTCGGTTATTTTTACGGATAACGTTCTCGTCGATTTAGGAATCTCCACACCTTTTTTTTTGTATTCTGCTATATTTTCTAGGTACTACCGAATTGAAACCAGCTCTTAATGTTGTACTCATTTCCGATTCTTCTGATTTTCTTGGAGATACCTCTGAGGTATGGAAGGATGATAACTTGATTTTGTGGTTGTTCTTCGTCTTGGTCCCTTCGAATTCTTTCTCTACTTGATCCTAGGAGTATTAATTTTGGCGAAGGTGCTTTCTGATGTAGTTGATTTCCGCATCCAATAATTCCTGGTTATTCTTTGCCTCGCTCTTTTCACCAACTTTCTTACGATCGCCCTCTTTGTGGAATTGTGGTGATGTTTGCAGAAGTTTTCTTTCTGTAAACAGAGGTCGGATGCCATTGTTCTCTTCTGTTGTCGTTCACATCGAGAAACGGCGAGTTACTATTGTTTTCCCCTTCCATCGTGAACTTGATTGAGTTCTCAAGATGTTCATCTCTGTGGTTCCATGTGATAAAGGTGTCATCCACGTATCTTAGCCATAATTTTGGTTTGTGTTCTACCTCCATTATAGCCAATTCTTCGAACCACTCTATGTATTTTATTATTATTATTATTAGATGGCGGGGCTGGCCAGCGGCTGAAATGCACGTATTTCTGTATAGAACCTTTCTGCACCCCGCTATCAGGTCTATCTCGTGAGTATTCGGGATCTTTCAATGAACTCCTGGAGATTCCTCAGAAGGTTTTCCTGCGGGATATCTTCTGCACCGAGGTGTCCGAAGATGTCCATCCTCATGCGAGCCAGATCTTCGCATTCGAACATTATGTGGGAGGCTGTTTCGTCCTCCTCTTCACAGAATCTGCATTGTGTGGACTCTTGATGTATCCCCAACAGTTGCAGGTGTTTTCTCAGATGGCAGTGGCCTGTCATCAGTCCTACCACCTTCCTGAGGGAGTCTCGGCTTGGTTCAAGAAGGTATCTTGATAGCCGGTCGGTTGGCCCCATCATCATCATTTTTTCGTGAGTATTGCCTGAGGCCCTCTCCCAGATAGATTGATAACGGTTTTTAACCTATTTCTTCGTATCCTGCTTGATGTCCCCAAACGGGATTCCGCAGGTTGGTAATGGTCCAATGAGAATTGTTGCTGCTCCCGCTCTCGCCAGGGCATCTGCGCTCTCATTTCCCTGGATCCCCTTATGACCTGGTACCCAGACCAATTTTACCCTGTTCTGTGCTCCCAGGTCGTTAAGGTTTTGGTGTGCCTTCCAAACCAGTTTGGAAGTGAACCTGCATGAACGCAGGGATTTAATCGCCTCCTGACTGTCGGAGAGAATCGTTATGTTTTGGTTTCTAGGACCCCTCCTTAGAATCTCTCTCGTGCAGACGGAGATTGCCGTTACCTCGGCTTGGAATATAGAGGCTTATTCCACTCTATATATGTGTTGGCGATCACTGGAGAAAGGGAAGATCCCATCGGCAGTCCGTCGACTTGTGAGAAGAAGAAGAAGATAAGGTTATTTTCCTGAAAGTATGAGTGACGTAGTAATTCCAATACAGCGTGTATGGGTACGTCAGTTCTTTCATAAAAATGAATATGTTCCTTCAGTTTCCTCTTGATGCTGCTAAGGGATTCATCTAATGGGACATTGGTATGAAGGTTCTCCACGTCAAAGCTGTTGACACGATATTAAGCTCCTATATGTCAAATAGTCGATATAGTATCCACGAAATGCTTCGAATTCTTGACGAATGAACTGCTAGTAACCTGCAAGGGTTTTAGTATCGGTTAGAGGTATTTCGCTAAATTAAGGGTCGGTGAGTTCCGGGAATTACTGAATGGTCTCAATGGCATGTCTGGACCGTAGAAGTGAGGTGGAATGAAGGTTTTGTATTTCCTATCTATATAAGAAATGACTTACGCAGTTACGCTAAAATGGATACTTGTGGAAAATTTTAGGAGAAGTTCAGAAAAAATCGAATGGACCAAGACGAACGAAGAACAACCACAAAATCCAGTTATCATCCTTCCACACCTCAGAGGTATATCCGAAGAAAATCGGATGGATCGAAAACGAGTTCAACATTAAAAGCTGCCTTCAATTCCGTAGTACCTAATAATGCTTTCTGACCAAGACAAAACTAGAAAATACAACAGAATCTGGCAAAAACTGCATTTACGAGAGACCGTAAAAAATATCCGAACACAAAAAGTGAACTCAACGGGGGAGACAAGATACATCTAAATCGGAAATTGCTGACCATGCCTGGACTGAGCACAATCGAATTCTCTGGGACGAGGCTAGTGTTCTTCATAAAGGGAAACATTGTTCTAAACGAAAATTCATAGGAATCGCGTATATCAAAGGCCGTGGCGCTCTTGGTCAGTCGAGCGTGGAAATTAAAAATGTACGGAGACCGCTTATAGATCGCTTTGGAGTGAAGAAAAAGCGGGAAATTACACGCGCCACAACACCGCCATAATCAAACCTTAATTGAACCATATATCAACTGACCTATATGAGACCTCGTAGCATCTACACTTGTCAGTAAGTATTCACCTGAAGACGATTGCGGGTACTATAAGAAACTGCTTTTAACAATTGAATAGCATTTTGTCACATAAGGACGACCGAGCGAAATCGTTAATGATATTAAATATATGGGAACGGTGGCCTCTATTGTCAAGAAAATTAGAATTATACCTCACAGAATTCAGGATTTTTATCTCACCTTAGTTTCATAATCGTTTTGCTTCCCTTGGAGGCTATGATGTTACTTCTTCTCTTTACTGGATGGAATTGGAACTCATCGAAAAATGTCATACATTCGAAATTTAATATTTTCTTGGTTTCCAACTCATTGAAATTTATTATCAATCGGACAAGGCTGGAAGAGCCCGTTTATAAACTTTTAGAAATGAAAAACAGGATTCAACAACACTTAAATATTTATAATAAATTAATTAACGAAATTAAAAAACAAACAATTTAATAAGGACATGAAGCAATTAATAGTTATTGAACTGATATTAAAATATAACAAGATCTGATAATGAATGAAAATAATATAAATAAGGCAAGATAAGTACTAACAAATTAAGGATATGAACACAATAACTTAGATGAAAATACGTTGAATACTCTAAGGGTTGAATGACAAAATCATAATGATTGATATAAAAGTTGATTGGAAGAATTAACTTTCCATCAGAGAAATGAGAAAAATATTGATTAAAAACTAATATATTTATACTGAAACTAAGTTGTTCCTCATTTTAAATTAGAATTGAATCCACAAGACTTATGAAAAGATACCCGAATTCACTCATTACTACATAATTCACTAACAGAACACATCTGCATCCTACGGGTTAAATTTTTAATTTTTTTTTTAAATTGTTATATCCGTCAACCGGTTGCACCCCTACGTGCAACCCTCAAAAGTCAGAGACTTGTGCGAGCTAGGGGAAGACGTAGCCCTTACCTTTTAATACGTGTGATGCCATGCACGAGGCCGGTGGCAATGCTGAGATTCGAACTCACGCTCTCTGGCTTATGAGGCGAGGACTCAACCCGCACACCACCGCGGCCTGACCATTATTTCTTGCCTCTACAGAATTATCAACATATGCAAACCATAAAATTTATCAGAAATGTCCATGTGTTTATGAGACTTTCGTTTCACACTTCGATATTTAAAAATAATCTAATACTCTCTAGACGTTTTTTCAACAGAGAATCCTGAGGGTTGGAGGTTGAAGATCAAGTTGAAAACTGAAACTGTAATTTGATACTTTCGAGACTGAGATAATCTTAATGAACTGAGACCATATCCTTCGCGGGTAATAATTTTAAATAACATTTTTGGTCTCATTAATTGCATCTATGCGTTTGCTTACAGTACAGGCAATTGAAACGTTCAATAGTTAAAGATATCGAAGATCTTTCAACCCATCAAGACGATGAACATCAAGTTAGTCTGCAACCTTCAAACAAAAATGTCAGAATTTGATGCGATGTAATCGACGTGTATTTCCTATTTCTCTATTTGTGTGCAAAATATCTTGTTTCTAATGAAGATTTCCTGAATTGAAAGTGCCACCTTTCCTCCCGTGAGATGTAGTTTACTGTCTGACACGAAGCGAAGGGCAGTAAACATCAAAGGGAGGAAAAGGCACTTTACTCCCATGTAATACATATGGTTTTTCCTCTTACACACTTAATAAAAATTTTTTTTGAAAATTTATTTTCATACCTGTCTTTAGATTTTTTCGAAAGTAAGGTCAATGACGCTATGTAAAATTTGTTTTTTTGTTTTTTACGAATTACCCAGGTTTTCGGAGAAACCCCTTCAAAACCAGAGCTCGTGCGAGCAAGGGAGATTCGGGACCTCCTGTTTAAATAAAAGTGGATTCCGAACCACTTTATTTCAGTGGCAGGATATTCCGGGGATCGAACCCGTGGATGCATATACGTATACTGCAGACGCATGAGGAATGGCCAAACAATTCGCAAATGTTCGGCTAGGATCGGGCTAGTTACTCGCTCCAGGCGCGTAAACTGGAGACATAGTTGGATGTCACACGTCTGCAATTTGCATTAGGTGGTTGAATAAATTTAGGAAAGTGTGATTTTTGCGAATGTTAATTTGTCACTGTGGTAATTTCAATATAAGCAAATAAAAAAGTTGGTTGTATTTTGTCTTATTTACATTTCTATGAACAGCATTAACTGTAGACTACGTCTGCCCTTTACCAGTTAACTAACCTTAGTATAAGGACAATCTACGTCTCCACTTTACTGCCATTTATATTGGTCCGATAGATCTCAAAAAGCCAAATCGTTCAGCTTTGCCGTATGCGTCTACAGTATACGTATATGCAACCCGGGTCATCTGGATGGGAGCAAACGCTCTAACACCACGACCACTTCACTATGTTGTTTTGTTCCTTAATATTAGGTGGTGTATTTGGAAATTCAAAATCACTTGAATCGTTCTCTATTTTTCAAAAATTCAAATAAGTGTAATGAACGTAGCGACTTTGCACCTTAAAAGTCAATCGTCGTGTTTACTGTCAGTGAGCCACAGCATACTATGCTTTTCTCATTCATAACTCAAAAAACGTATATTGAAGACTCCTGAAATTTTCATCTTGCTACAACCGCTTTCCAAAGTAGCCTTTGACGCTTTCAAATCTCAACGCAAAGTTGACGTTTTCCGTGAAATATTATTTTGTGATAGCTTTGTCGCTTTAGAGCGAAAATATTGAAAAAACGCTAGATCTCAACTGCTTTTGTTTAAAACGGACTTATACTTATACGAAGCGAAGAAAATTATTTCATAGCCATCTAAATTACTGTGAAGCGACGCTGACTAATTTTTCTCGGGACAGCACCGAAATAACCAGCCTCAAGAACCACCCATAAAGCAATATCTGCATTGAACTATATAGAACATAACGCTTAAGCTATACAGCAGATGTGGATACAACCATGGTGGATTGAAATATTCGACCCGTCGTCAACAGCAGCGAGAGTGGATTCCGGCGCGCCCTTACAGGGGCCCCACTTTCAATGGGGGCTTCAAAACTTTCATGAGTTTTCACATCTTTCCTTGACACTAACTTTTTTCCAGAATAATATTGAATGCCCCAGAATCATTTATTTTTTTGTGAAAAGTCATCTGATAACCGAGGTGTGAGAGTTCCATTTAGTTATACTCCGATATTGGGTTCGTGATCGGAAAACAAGCGAATCTGCTGCCCTAATGAGAATTAAACTGTAACGATCCTAGATCCGAACAAGGTAAAGCTTATTGGGATAATCGAGCTCGGCTCGTAAACAATGCATGACATCATCCCTCGAATGACGCTAGATACTTCGAGGAATGATTCAGACGAGTCACAGTACTTTCCTGTTTCAAAAACCAGCGACCTCTCTCTGGAATGAATTAACAGTAGCCCACTGCTGCTACTAATGCAGGATCCTCAACCAGAAATGACAGTTACATACAGTCTGAGTTAGTAGTTTAGGAGTTTGCGAGTAGAAACTACAGAGATTGCTTAGAGGTTATAATATAATTTACCATAGTTGGTTAACATGGAAGTTATATTACCCTCATAAATAAATTGACAATATTCCACAGGCTATCGGTGATCGTTTTTAACGTAAATAATATCTTCCGCTTCTTCAACCTTTCACTTTCCTGGAAATCATCTTCGCAAATTCTTTTTCGATAAAAGAATTCTAGTTCGTCAGTAAGACGATTCAAATGGAACAACCATTTTTGAGCAAGTTCTTTATTTTTTGGAAATCTGTGAAACGTTTTTTTGTATAATTGTATACATTTTCACAAGACCACCAACAAGCTCGATTTTTATATAATATTTTTTCACTTAATTCAAATTTGAAAAATATGAATTTGACACTTAACAGTGTTGACACATGTCAGTTAATATACAGTGTTTCAAACAAATAAAAACAGAATTCATTACCAACATGACACCAAAAAAACGATCACCAATAGCCTGTGGAATATTGTCAATTAGTGGAACATAGTCAAGGGTTATTATAACAAGACCTTGATAAATAGTCGACTATTTTTATTGCATCTAAATATCGACTGTATTTTATAATAATTTAATGAGACATTATTTTGGCATTAATAATCTGATGAAAACCCAGAAGCGAAGCTCGAGGACTTTCATCTCTGATTATTAATTCCAAAATAATGTCGAGTAAAATTAATAAATACAAGAGAAACTTAGCAGCAATATAAGGTCGTGTTATATTTATGAAGATTATTTCTTGAATCCAATTCTCTATTTCAGTCATATGAATGTCACTGTATTGTCGGGGATTGTAGCCTCGATTACCCTATCTATCTCTTCGTTTTTTGGTTTCTTCAAACCGATTAATTTTCAAATACTTATACAGCTTCAACACGATTGATTCTATTTGACGTTCAAGATGGATTCATTGAGAGTACTGTCAGGCCAAATGTACCCCATGGGAAGCAACGACCAATAATCCACTAAGAAGAGAGTACTGTCAGATGCACAGGTTCCTTGATATACCGGGTGGCTACGGAAGTATTGCCTACGGAATATCTCAGTTATTGTATGAAGTAGGTTTGTGAAATTTGGAGCGTCGATATGACATAAGAGCTAGAATTTGAGCATATTGACATGTCGAAGTTAATTTCCGGTCTGACCGGAAGTAACATCAACTTTCTTAATTTAAATGGAAACCCTATTTTTTTTCTTTTCGCTTTATTCAGCATTCAATTCCCTTTCTAATGACATATCACAAGTTGGTATCTAACCAGAAACTAGATCAGAAAAAAATTATTATTGAAATTCACCGAGTAGGCCGTGGAAGCAAAATGAAAGCCAAAAATTGAAAAGTTGGCTATGGAAACCATACGTCACTTGATAACAGTTGCTACTACTGTGATATTTTATTTTCATTCGTCGGCGTTATAAAAAGCCGCCAAAATAAATATTGGAAAAATTGGGAAAAAAACAATACTCTGTAGGTCCATAACTTAAATAGGAACATACAACTTTTTCTTGCCTGTACTATTCAGCATAACCATTCCTTTATAATGATATAATAGAAAGTAATATTTTTTTAATTAATTAATTAATTAATCAGCCTACTTGTTAATATTTTGGTTCGAATGATTATTGCAATGGAATGATTATTCTGAATAGTACAAACATCGTCCATAGGTAGATATTAGAATATCTATGGACGATGGCACAGACCAAGTACGTTTATGTTCCTATTTAACCTAGAATCTACAGGATATAATTTATCATTCCACATTATTTTTAATGTTATTTTTGCGTATGGCGATAATCTGTTTTGTTATTTGAAGAATAATAATTGGATTTCTTGGTATTTCATTTCAAAAAATTACTTTCTATTATATCATTAGAAAGGAATGGATATGCTGAATAGTACAGGCAAGAAAAAGTTGTATGTTCCTGTTTAAGTTATGGACCTACAGAGTATTGTTTTTTTCCCAAGTTTTCCAATAATTTTTTTGGCGGCTTTTTATAACGCCGACGAATGAAAATAAAAAATCACAGTAGTAGCAACTGTTATCAAGTGACGTATGGTTTCCATAGCCAACTTTTCAATTTTTGGCTTTCATTTTGCTTCCACGGCCTACTCGGTGAATTTCAATAATAATTTTTTTCTGATCTAGTTTCTGGTTAGATACCAACTTGTGATATGTCATTAGAAAGGGAATTGAATGCTGAATAAAGCGAAAAGAAAAAAAAAATAATAGGGTTTCCATTTAAAATAAGAAAGTTGATGTTACTTCCGGTCAGACCGGAAGTTAACTTCGACATGTCAATATGCTCAAATTCTAGCTCTTATGTCATTATATCGACGCTCCAAATTTCACAAACCTACTTCATACAATAACTGAGATATTCCGTAGGCAATACTTCCGTAGCCACCCGGTATAGGTATCGTGCTGAATAGTTGGTGACTATTGTGTACCATGCAAATAGTCGGTAATAGAGCGTGTTGATTGGTCCTGTCAAATAGGAAACAAACGTATGATTGGTTGATGCCTGATATTTATTCAATAGACGAAAGAAATAACCAAGACCATTTTTATTACAATACATGGTATGACAATTAAAATTTAACAAGTGAGTGTAATAAAGAAATAATTTTTGAAAATCTGCAATTGAAATTAAAAATGTACGAGAACTAGTAACCCTGAATGTTAGTTCAAAGGACCCCGCTCGGAATACATGGGATTTTGGTTGACTGCGGAATTCAATGAAACTCGGGTATCTTGTAGATTACGATCTGTCGGTAACACTTTAAATGGACCATAATCAAATCGTATGATTAGTTTCGGAGAAACAGGGTGATGTTGAAAGATGTTACGGAAACACAAAATAAAAGTAATTTATACAAATTGAGATTATTTCTATATTATAATATCTATCAATAAAACTTTTTCCGATATTTTGACGACAGCGGATAGCGATTTCTTAAGTTATTTTTCATCTCATAAGATATTTTCAAATTCCAGAAATAGTATTCTCTGAACTTCCCAAATATGGCTGTAATAAACAACGGAACTCTACTCCAGTACCACTAACCAAGTTTACTTTATAGTGTTTAACTGCAGCTTTCGTTTTATTTACAGAGAAATTACCAATTTATCTTGTCCTTCATTATGTACATAAATGAACTTTATGTTTGCTAGGACCTCTAGGAGGACAGCGAAGTTTCCGTTGACTTGCTTATTAGGGCTGTAATGGAATTCAAACGACATCTTTTCTCACTATTCGTTTATGATTGTTGCACGGACATTCTCATAATTAACAGCTCGTTAAGGATATCCAGATAAGATATGATGCTGTCGTTAAAAAAATAACTGTTGGTTCTCTAATTAGTGGTTTTCAATAGCGAACGAGAATTCTGTGCGATTATTCTACCGTAACCGATTCATTAAACTATTTTGTTTATAATTATTGTGTGAAATTTATCTGATATTGGCGATGTCGGTTCAACACGACCTATACTGATTCTCATAGTTTTACAGGGCCAGTCGTGCAACTGTGAATTTATGAGATGTACTGAATTCCTGATTTTTTTCCAATATTGTGATAATAAAACGGTTTTTTCTCATCTGCACTTTGATTTTTTTGTGATGAATTAAATAACATTAAAAATAATCATCGTTAACAAAAACCATTGCACATTTACGATCAAAACTTTTCCCACCACCACAGAAATTAACGTATATCTTTCTATACAGTGCCTTTCAAAAGTATCGGAACGGTCTCATATTCCAGAAACGGCTGAGAGAAAATTTATGAAAATTTCGACAGGGTGGTTTTTGATTATGCCCGATTCAATGGTGATATCGACAGTTTTTCAGATATTCAGGGTAACTCAATTTTTTCAAACGCAACACCGGATTTGTTTTCATTGCAATCAATTCAGCGACGCCTCATTACTTATGTCTCCAACTATCAGATTTCAAATCGATGTAGTTTGAGCAACCAGCAAATCTTAAATAATGAAATATGTCGGACAAGCTCTTTTAATCACGCCCCAAATGCTATCTAATACCTTGAGGGAACTTTATGACCGCTTGGGCTATTGTTTAGTAAATAATGGCAAACATTTTGAGCACTTGGTCAGATAGTTTTCAGTTTCTGTTATTTGATTCAAAACTCTATTAGAAAATAAGTCAATTATTAAAAAGTTGTTTTTACAAAAACCATTTTGTATGAAATTTCATGAAATTTTCTCGAGCGCTTTTGAAAATATTAGACCGTTCGCAGACATTTCAACGAACCATGTTTTCATATTTCAAAAACAACATCAATTCACAATCTGGTATTTGGAGACATAAGTATCGTTGGGGCGCTGAATTGATTGCAATGAAAATAAATAGGGTTTTCCATTTGGAAAAATTGTGATACCCTCAATATCTGAAAAACTTTTGAGTTGGCAACATTGCTGATATCACCATTGAATCGAGCATCATCAAAAACCATCTTGTATAAAATTTCACGAATTTTTCTTGAACCGTATCGAAAATATTGGAACGTTCCCAGACTTTTCAACAAAAAAGCCATGTTGTCATATATTGAATACTGCATTGATTTAAAATCAGATATTTGGAGACATAAGTAATGAGGCGTCGCTGAATTGATTGTAATGAAAACGAATAGGGTATTCCATTTGAAAAAATTGAGTTCCCCTCAATATCTGGAAAACTGTTGATTTGGCAACATTGCCGATATCACCGTTGAATCAGGCATCATCAAAAACCGTTTGGTTAAAAATTTCACGAATTTTTTTTGAACCGTATTGGAAATATTGGAAGTTTCCTAGACTTTTGAACGAAAAAGCCATGTTGTCATATTTCGAAAACTGCATTAATTCGAAATATGATATTTGGGGACAAGTAATGAGGCGTCGTTGAATTCGTTGCTATGAAAACAATAAGGGGATTCCATTTTGAAAAATTGGGTTACCCTCTATATCTAGAAAACTGTTGATTTGGCAACATTGCCGATATCACCGTTGAATCGGTGACCATCGAACCACCTTGTCGAAATTTTCGTAAATTTCTCATGGCCGTTTCTGAAATATGAGACCGTTCCGATACTTTTGAAAGACACCGTATACTCTTTCCGAAGTCAGTTGAATTAACTCAAAAAACTGAAAGAAATACAATTGAATTTGCAAATTTGTTCTTATACACCGACCATAGGCAGATATTATTTTATTTACTTGAAATTTCACTACAGTTGCTTGTGTTTGTTATTAAGTAAAAGGACACATTGTATCAACAAAATGATAAAATAATGAATTTCAATAATCATGTCATCCTTGAAAGGAAATAACAAACCAAGCACTATTTTTTTCAATCTTCGATACTACAAATCAAACATAATCATTCTTAACAAAAAAGTTCACAACCAACAGCAATAAAATTTATTCATAGTACTTTTTACAACAGTCGAAGAAGTTACTGATATACTGGGTGTTTCAAATTCTAACCTCATCATTGGAATCTCAGAGACTATGAAAGATACGAAGATGGTTGAATTGGGGCAAAGTTGCGCATTTACCTGACTAACAATATGCCGTTGAGAAAGTTCTGATATTCCGAGTCTATACGGAGATATCCGAAAAAAAAACAGAAAATTTGGAAAATTGTTTAAATTTTTTTCTACACGTCAAATTTCCTCCGATATGAATAATTGTCATACAAGTGCTTGGAGAAAACTGAAAAATTGCGGTTTCAAAAATTGCATCCAGGTGATCCCGAAAAGCGAATAGAATTTTTTAATTGACTAATAAGAAGACTTGATTTTCCTGTTCTCGTGAAAGTACTTCTACGAATTGTGGGATATCCAACCGAAATAACGAAGAAATTTGGAGCATAAACAACCCCAGGCAGTTCCGAGAAATTCGAACTCAACTGCGACTCAGTATTAACGTCTGAGCAGGAATTTACATAGATAGAATTTTGGGTCCAGATTTTTTTAACGGAATTCTGAATAAGATCCCTAGTTTTTAATGTCGATTTTTGAAGACTATTTGGATGATCTACATTTGGCTATCTATAACAACATCTGGTTTCAACATGATGGTGCTCCACCGCACAATACCAGCCGAGTATCTAATTACGTGACTGAAATGTTTGGTGACAAATGGATAGGGAATGATGGGCCGGCGAGGTTGCCAGCAAGGTCTCCAGACTTAAAGGTTATGGATACATTCTTACGGGATACACTAAAAAATAGAGTTTATGGTCAGAGGGAATATCAAAGTATTGGGGACCTTCAATACACTGTTGTTAAAGAGTTCGGAAGATTGAGGAGGGAAATTAATTGTGCAGTGAATAATATTCGATGAGCACAGTTGTGTTATCATGAACAAGGCCAGCATTTTGAGCATTTTCTGTGATTTACTTTTGTCTTTACATTTTTGTTAGTTATTGTTATTTGTCCAAAGTTCTATTTTCATTGAAGAGGACACAATTTCCTCATACGTGCCTCATTTATCAAATTTTGTTTTTTTTCCTGGTGGATTCTGTCTCCGTCTTTTTCATTGGCTTTTCAAATGAATCAAACCCGGTGATATTTTGATATAATAACTTAAACATAGTTCAATGTGGTTGTCGTGATTCGGGATCCAAGTTTAAATACATTTCGGATATCCTAACACTGTTTTTATTGTATTTGTAATAGATTTTTATCATCTCTTTTTTTTTTATTCGTAAAAGCTATATTTCGCCAAAAATTCATTGAATTGTAGGTAATATAACAAAATATCATTGAGTGTAAAAAATTTAAGTAATTTTTTTTAAATATTTTGTTTTCCTCCATTATTCACACATCGTCTAGTATCAATTCGAACTAACCTTATATATCAGCGGGTCCAAAATTCTATAACTAATAGACTGAATTGCCTGTATCTTCGCTGAAGGTGGACACATTCAACAATTTATTTGAATACAATTCAGTTTTCTTCATTTTATTTTATTTTATTTTATTCTTCATATCAAAAAATTCTTGAAATAAAAGGTTGATATTTCTTAAAAATTTTATTTAAAAAAAAATACTGATTTTGCACCCTTGATACAAAAATAATTATTCTGCTTGAGGATGTCGTACAGGGCGGTACCCACATATAATGACGTCTTTGAGTTACAAAAACCTAAACTACTTGAACGTCAAATTCATTTCCTAAGCATTTTTCACTTCCAAATATCTAGAAAACGGTTGCTTATAGCTTATAGCTTTAACAAGGGCAGCTTTTTTACGTAGATATGATAGAGGAATCGACTTTTTCACTGAAAAATGTGCTAGAAGTACGCTCAAAAAAATTACGAATCTTCAAAAAAGAAAAAAACGTGTAGGTGGCGCCCTTTATAAGAAAGAGCAATAATAACATCAGGTTCGAATTCGACACATCAAAAACCTCTCAATACCAATTTTCGGTCGATTGAGGTCGGTATTTCGAAAATTGTTAAAAAAATAAAATCAAAATAAAACTTTTACACCTTTTTTCTTGGAGAAGAAGCGTGTCCGGACATATATTTATTTGAACAATATATATTACAATATTGTGAGGAATCACCTCCTGAAGCTTGTCCAAAGTACTTTTGAATCGCCCTGTACGTTGACTCGAAATCAGACCTATTCAACTGACTTCGGAGAGATTATATACTCCCACCACATCCCTCTCATTTCTCCGAATCGTGGTGAGAAAATCGGCAACACCTCACGGTAATCAATTTGACGTCCGACTCATTCATTCGTTAAATATCACTTTCTCGGCTGATTTGGAAAACTAGGAAAACTCATATGAGAATAAATTTGTAGGGAAAAGACTGCCAATTGATGTGGTTGTTTCATTTTCTTCATCACAAACTGGAATAGCAATTTATTCTCTTTCTTAGAAACGTGAAAACCGTCAAGTTCGGTTTTTTCATGCCCTAAAATCCACATTTTGAAAGATTTTTTTTCCTAAGGAGTATTCAAACCACAAAGATGGTCTCTGATTTTTTCCAGATTTTTCATTTGAATTCTGCCTGACTGATGAAAATAATGTTATTAGAAGGTACATATACTGAATGTGCCCAACTCAGGTAAATTATTTCAGATGAATATATGGTAGGTTTCCACAACACCGATGAGGTACTTCTGAATCTTTCCAGAATAATTTCAATTTGTGAGCATCTACTGAATTTTAAATCAGAAGGAAGAATCAATTTCAACTCATTGAATCCAAACCAATTATTACCAAGGTGAACTTGGACCTGTATCTCATTCAATATTATAATTTGCAAAGTTATTCTCAGCTATATTATTCTCAAAGATGTGAAGATTTGTTTCACTCCAATACCTCACATTTTGAGTGTTAACATTTCCATTGAGAAAGAAAGTACTTTCGTCACTAAAACAAATTATCTGTATGTAGCCTGGTTGTTGATTTTATTGGACATAGTTTCACAGAATTCTGAAAGTTGGTGCACCTTTTTTGATTTGTATGGATGAAATTTGTTTTCATAATCCCCTTTGTACCTACTGTCCTCTGAGTGACTTCTCATATAGACGCTACTTGGGCTCAGGAAGAAGTAGGGTTTAATATCATTTCTTCAATTATGCCCATTTTTTTTTCATTACTAATTGTTGGTCGACCAGATCGTTTGGCATCTTGAACACTACTGATGCTTCAAACTTCCGAAGAAGCTCCCTCAAATGAATCCTCGATGTAGGACGATTAGGGTACCTCTCATTAAACAGACGTTCCGCTGCATGGAAATTGTGTCTACATTCACCAATTAGCTGCTACTTTGTCGACTACAGTACGTACCATTTTGCCTTCACCTAAACGTATCGTTAAAAAATAATGACAGACAATATTCAAGAGATCAATACTTTTTCAAGACACAGTGGCCTATTTCGCCACCAGTTACGACTAGTAGAAAAGCCTATTATAAGTATAGCCGTTCAAAATATACGAGGGGTGAAGCAGACTTCTGACTATCACTGTATAATATCATCGCCAGTGTTTCGTTGATTAGTCGAGCATGCAATATCAGATGCCGGATAAATAGCGGACCGTTTCGAAGCTATCGATGAAATGAGGATAATCGAGTAAAGCTAGTGAACTGCTGGTCGACACTGGATACTCTACGTCTAAATTATCTCTTTATCTCCTATCTAATAGCCTTCATTTGCTAATTGGGAAAATGTAATAGAGTTATCTACTCAGTATAGTTATTCCATTGATTGATGAGATTCTGATTAGAATTGGATGAAGTGTGCTTGTCTCGCAAAATTAATTGATGATTCTCAATGGAATAGCAATTTCATATTGCGAAGTTATGAAGCTTGTTCAAATCTGCTGATGTTTGATATTTTAACCCTCACGTGGTCAATACCCAACAATCGAAACGCCCTCACTTGAAACCATGGAAATAAGGTTTCTTCTTCCTTTTTTTTAGGAAGTGGAAGTTCAAACAATTTCAATAATGAAAATATCTTTCATATCTCCTGCAACAGGTTCGTTATCCGTTCAGTTATATATTCACCGCACAAGTTCTTTATTATTTAAATACAACAATTATTCACAACGCACACTAGTCACTAACATCCACCTTTCACAAACATGAAGTTTCAACCGATAAAATATCAAAAAGGATGCTACCGCAATTCCGAGAGGTCTTGTGATTTGATCCATAAGGTGGTTTGAATAGTGTGTATAGAGGATACTTGCGGGCGCTGCCATAGCCATTTCATTGCTGCATGATTGACATCGCCCATGTAGGGTTCGCAGTGATACTTTCATCGTATTAATCTTTCCCAATTTGTTACTCTTACAAGAAAAAAAATTGTTCATAGATGTTCGTAGATTGATTATGTCGCTGACTACGTTAATCATACAAATGAAGAGTGTATTTTATGGAGGAAATTCGATTCTTGACATGTTTTTTTTCGTATTTTAACAATGGAACGTTGAATTTTCAAAAAACATAGGTAGTTATTTGAAATCATATTTTGTTGAGCTCTTTAAGTTGATTTATAGGTTTGTTTGACACTTTCTGCAAATTTTTTCAATGTTGAATAGATTGCAACAACATCGAAAAAAAATTATTTTTCCTGGTATTTCACGATCCATTCAATCAAATTCGTTGTTAATGAATGTCCGATGAATATTGCATTAACTATCTCAATTATTATTTCATATTCCGGATTTATTCCATCAAAATGATTGGCATGCACAATCGAGTTATTATTGGAATTAGATTGATTTGTAGGTCGTGAATTCGTGAACAATAATTCAATCTTGCCTCATAAAACAGTCATAGCAATGGAGAATTGAAATGCAGTTCACATTTCAGGGAATTATTTGATGAATGTTGTTATAAAACTGTGCCAACATGAATTTTGGTCGAATTGGTGTTATTCGTCTTTTCCAAATATGTTTCGTACGCGACAGAATAGGCAGATTTT
This sequence comes from Chrysolina americana, assembly GCA_958502065.1. Lineage (NCBI taxonomy): Eukaryota > Metazoa > Arthropoda > Insecta > Coleoptera > Chrysomelidae > Chrysolina > Chrysolina americana. Next base: position 44,620,095 of record OY293416.1, read on the forward strand.
TCGTGATCAAGTCTTTTTTGAGATCCTCAAAGGAAAAGTTTGATTAATCAGTAATGGTCCACTGAAGAGAAAATTCAACGATTTTGATTTTCTTAAGTTTGATTTCGTTAAATACTGAAGAGACCAATATAATTTCGTTTGAGTGTTATACAGGTGATAGAAACAATCAGTGATATCGATTGTTGGGTTAGGCCATTAAAAATTTCTTCTTTCCACTCACATCAATGAAAAATCAATGCCTAAATAACAAAATTTTGTGTTATATAGAAATAAGTGATCAATTCTGTCAAACGTTTCAGTAAAATCTGCGTGTAGATAACATCTACTTCGCAACGATTATCAACTTGTTCGGATACGTATTGCGTGAACTCAGTCGAATTTGTTACCATTGACCGTTTGGCAAAAAATCCAGGTTGATATGGTGAAATTATGTATGATTATTCACTGAGGTGAAAATTCTATTGTAAATCACTCTTTCGAAGAGTTCATCATAGTTAGATAAGACAGATTTGGGACAATAATTTTAAATATCAGCCAAATCACCAATATAAAGTATTAGGGACACCCGCGATATCTTCCATATGTCTGAAAAAATATTGGATTGAACACCCGAATCAAATAAATGATTAGGGGAGAAACAAATAATCTGATGAAATGCTTCACGAAAAACGAAGGGAGCTTATCTGGCCCAGAAGTGAATTTATTTTTCAATTTGTTCGATGCGGAAATTATTTCAGACCGAGGGCCGACCCACCACTTCCTCTTGGTGCTTTGAGTGACGCTCAAATTCATGAATTCGGTAGAATGTGACATTATTGATAAATTTGGTTTATTCCATCGGATTCCCAAATTCAATACTTTGTGTAATCTTTGGAACTGACCCTCAGTCATGTTGGAAAATGATATAGTATATTCATGATTACTAGAAGAGTTACTTTTGCTGAAGTTATCCGGAGTAGATGAAATGAATAACTCTCTTGAAAAAATCGGAAAATCTATTTACAATGTCCTGAGGAGAATCGAAAATTCTTTCATTTGGACATATGTAGATGGGATGAAGTATCACCATTATAGCTTATAATTATTGATTAATTCAATTCATGTTTACATAACCATAAAGTGAATAAGCTTCTTCTATAAGTTTTTATCACTAGTGATTTCATCAATTGTTCGAGTTAATTACAATATTTTTCCGTCTACCTTACACTTTTTGAAATGAAGGAATTCTGTAAAAAAGTCTTGCCGGACTAGTTCACTAAAATGTATGTACCTACTGGGTTCGACAGGTTTGTGTAACTGCAACTGGAATCTTGTTGTAGGACTCATTGATGGTACTTACTACCTACTTATAGTTGATTTTTACTAATTTGTTGTTCAATGCTCAATACAATTTTCCTCACTTTCAGTCATGCGAGATACCCAGTTTTTGTCGAACAGAATTAAATACCAAAAGAGAATGGATCATAGAATCCACTGGAATCCACATGGAGCACTGGGAAAGAATACCATAGCATGGTACACGAACGGGTCCAAAACTCTCGACGAAACTGGGGCCCAAATACTCCGGACCCATGAGCCTCCAGTATTTTTCAAGCGGAAATTCACGCCAAAAAAAGTGCATTCAGTTCAACCTCTCCGATAGTCAAGCAGCCATCAAAGCGTTGAGCTCATATAATATCAACTCAAAGATAGTCTGGGAATGCCTAGACAAACTCAATGATCTAGGCAGGAACAAAGAGTTGATCCTCCTCTGGGTGCCGGGGCACGTCGTAGAGGAGGGCAGTGAACAAGAAGATACCCCGGCACGAAAAGGGGCATCAATGCCACTGACCGGGCCAGAACCATTCTGCGGACTTGGAAAATCTTACAAGATGAATTCTATAAAACTGAAGAAGCAATGAAAGCAACATACTGGCAAAGACTTCCGGGGCTAAGGCAGGCCAAAGATCTCCTCGGCAATTTCCACCGAGCAAGATCGGAAACACTGATTAACTTCAGCAAAACTAGTATAAGGACAATCACGGGATTTCTGACGGGGCACTGCAGACTCAAAGAACACCTAAAGAAGTTAGGCCTAGAGGTGGACAGCACCTGCAGAATCTGTGGGGAACATCCAGAAACACCCCACCATATATTTATGGAGTGTTATGCTGTACATCACAAAATATTGAATATACTAGAATCACACCAGCTGACTGTGGGAGAAATACCACGAATAGACTCACATAAAATCCTTATTTTCCTCAAGGAATTTAGGCTTAAGGGGCTACTGTGAACGAGAACACCTTGAGATAGCAGAAGAAGATTGGGCACAATAGATCTAATTAGGTTGCAGCGCATCAGTCACCATCCATACTTACCAATACCAATAAATCCTCAGTTTTTTCTCTCTATTGGTTTTTCGATTTGCCTGGATGCCAATCCCGACGTCTGGTGGTAGTTTGAAGTGCGCATCGACCACCCGGGGTGGTGCTGTAGGTTTTCCGAGCTGAAAAGTGAATACATCTCTAAGTTGCCCCGTAGCGCCAATGCAAATAATAATAATAATAGCCGTCCTCTACCCGCACATGCTATGCCTTTAGGTAGGAGTGTTTATGAGGAAGTATTATCATCATACAACAGAAGACCTTTTCCATCCTCCATGTCTTTAAAACAGCGAAAGATCGGCTCCAGCATTCGCCAGTAATGTGGCAGACGTTCTTCAAAAACAATGCCATGTGTATTAATCGGATTCGGACAATCTCAGAAATTCTGCAATTTTTCGGGAATATCTACGATTGAATGGATTCCCACTCATTGCAAAAATCCCATGAAAAAAAATTGATCCTGAATATCCTTGGGTCGTAATGATAAAAATTTTCTATATAACTGTGAGAAATTTTGTTCGGGTTCATTTGTTACAGAAAACCGTCTTCTTTGGTTCTTTTTTGTGTTTGGTATTGTAATTACCAACTGGGTACCATAGTTTCTTAATTATCTTCAAGAATCATTAGGAGTTTTCCTTGACGACACCCACCCGCTATTCCAAGTGAAGCTATTACCTAAAAACACACAATATTATTATGACTAAGGATATTCCTTACCAGGTGCTTCTGCCTTGAATCGGTTCACTTTCGCGTCAACGTTTTTGACTGAGGACTGAGGGCGAGTTTTACAAAACAAGTTCACCGTCAGTAAACTCGCATCAGATATTAGGGATTTTCTTGTTCCTTAGCAACTGAACTCAGTTTAGTTGAGCCGTTGGTAAACTTAGCCTTGTACAACCCGTCCTCAATCGCCTGATAACCAACTGACTGTTTCTTAAGAAAATCCTTCATTTTGCAAAAGATGGATATACCTAAATATTCGTGAATTATAATTTTGCCTTAACCATAGAATATTTGGACTAGATAGACGAACTCTTGAATCTATTTGACTAAAAAATTAAATATAAAGAATTAGTTACACAAAGGGATTTCTCGAAATCGCTTTCCGAAACTGTAGTGTAGAGAATTACTCACCAAATTTCCACGATATTAACCTAGTTATCCCATCTTCACTGACAAAAAAACTAGTATTCTTTCTCGTAACGAGATGGCGGCTTCTTTCGATTTCCGCATAATATCCTCCGAAATTAATAGTTTTTCCTAACTCATATTACAAATAATAACGTGCGATGAGAGTGAATATCAAAATAATGAATAGGAAAAGTGGCTCGTGTATCTATGGAAGCTATTTCACAACTAGACATGCATTCAAATCAAATTCCAAAAACACTCGTTGCACATCAAATAATTGTTTTTTCTGCGACCGTGCGTTTTTACCCACTTCAATTTTGGAAGTGTCACTTTCCCGCACTAGTGTGAGAAAAATTGCTTTCACTAGTGCGAGAAACTAAAATATGTCAGTTCAATACATTTAATTGATTTTACCTTTATATTGCTATACAGAATATTGTATGTTTTAATATTCAATCTAACCCAGCCCATTTCTTTTGTTTTCGCAATTTTTCATTCATTGGAATGAAATTAAAATTGGGATACTTTTATATATCTACCCTATCAATCTACATAATCTACAAACTAATCTGAGTCAAGGGATTTGGTGTGGTATTATGACAACCAAGATGTTAAAAAGACGTCAAAATTTCAAGTCAAAGCGTTGTCGAAGTGACAGATTCTACATTGTTGAAATTATCTTCAATGAAAGTAATATTTTAATGGATTCGTCAGCTGAAGAGCTTCCAGAAGCAATTTTGAAGGCCGCCTTAGAGGTAAATTTAAATATTTTAACTAGTAAATCATAAGAAATATACGAACAGCAATACAACCAGTTTTTGAGCTGGTGTAAGGAAAAAGGGGTGAATAGCTTCAGACGTATTTTTCCGAGCTAAGGTACTCGATGATGAAATGTTTAGTTAAAATAAACCAAAACCGGGACATAAGCAAGTTACATAAGTTGATCACCACATACAGCTTATATTTTTACCAAAGAAGACATATCTATCCAAGTTTATGCTAGCCCCTGATAAGATATATCTTATCTTTCCAATCCTCGACAACGTTTCTAGCAGATTCAGGCGAAGAAATAACTAGCATGAAACTTATTGGTGGCTGGAAATCAGCTGCTTTTGCTATAGAAGGTTATTTGTAGGACTCCGTAGAACAGAAGAAAACCATCTCGAATGAAATTCTTTCATGTACTGACAACTTGCAACCGATGCCGTCTCCGTCATCTTCATGCACTTTGCAATCTACGAGTGTTACTCTTTACAGCCAGTTACCATCAACTAACTACTGTGGGCCAGCTATTCTGACTCATTTGCAGAACACAACAAATTGTGTTTTTAACATCAATATCAATAATAATTAGTGGCTTTTCATTGAAAGTTTTGTATGCTGAAATAAAATATATATTTTCAATGGTTTTTTGAATCTTTAAACGGTCCTAGAAAAAATAATGTTCCTAATGTTTCATGCGAAAGTGTCTTTTCCGCCCTTGACTGCTTGCCCGAACTGCTTCGCGTCGTTCAGGTCAACAGCAGTCGCGCGGAAAAGTATCACTTTCCTCACTTGTTAGAAAAATAACAATTTTTTAATAATTACTTCCGTTTCTTGTTTTTTATAAACAGTATGAAATAATGTAATTTTTTTCCATTACTATTTACTTTTTGTAAACATTATCTAGGCATAGTCAATTCAATTCTTTCAAGAAATAAGTACTACAGCTTTTTCTTACGGACTTTTATTGTTTTCCCAAATTCAATGTTTAGTGTTCTGTGTAAAATTATTTTGGTTACCATTTCTGATTCATTCTGTTTCTTTGCCAAAATATGTTTGTTGCTTTATTTTTACACTAATCAATTTGTTATTGGTAGTTGAAATTTGAAATGACGCTATTTTCATAAAAGTTTCTTTATTTCAGTTGAGTGCTAATATTGTGGTGTTTTTATGCGTCAACGCTGTCGGAATTTTTATACACAATTTGATGGAACATGCGCAACGGAAAGCATTTTTGGATACACGGAATTGCATAGCGGCCAGACTGGAAATGGAGGATGAAAACGAGAAATTGGTGAGTTTTCATTAAGCTTACTAATGATGATTTTGATTCACAATTTTTTAACTGTCTTCTCATCTTCAGAAGCTACGAACTCTTAACGCAATATTGATAAGTCGAGCATAAACCCCAAGAAATCTTCCAGAGACTGACAAAATTAAACTGCTTTTTTTGTTCTGAAGGAGTGTTGCTAGTATTAGTAGCATTTCACACGATATGAAGCGAAAACTTGATAGCGACACCGATTTTCAGACAAAATACTGCCGTGTTATTCAGACGTTCAAAAGTTCAAGTGTTGTCTATGATAACCTAACCTGGCACTCGAATCAATCAATATTTGGAAGCTCTGCCTTTGGTGTGAATAAAACTCATGAAATATACCAACTACATCAATTCCACCCCACTCGCGTTTCGTCACCAAAGTTAGATCTTCAGGATCTAAAAGCTCACTGAAGCTCAAACTTTTAGTAGTTTTGGGGTATAACTAGTTTCTATTTCTTGAATTTTCTTTGCACTATCGAGTATCACATCGCAGCTGCTAAAGAAATTGTCAATTTTTGGTATATATCATCCGATATTCAGTTGCTCATGATTTCATATTTATCCGACCGATGTAGTATGTTGAATGTGATGGCATACAATAATTCAGTTTTGTAGCGAGTCGGGTGTCCCACAGGGGTTTAATCTTGGACCGTTACTATACATACTATTCATAAATGACCTAGCCAATGACATCACTTCTCATAAATTGCTATTCGCAGATGACATGAAGACATGTGATATGTGTATTTTGATGTTTCTTTCGAATTCATACATTTTTTCTAAATGTTCCACGCCATTTCTAGATTAATTGATATTATTTCTATCAAAAATCAAAAATCTCATTCAAGTTTGATGGTTCAAATTAATTCTTTTAGTTGCCGTTGTAATTGTAATAATTCTGCTATATTGAAAATAAGTCTAAAAATAAAAAAACTATTGAGGATATTCTAATATTTATATCCCGACATTATTTCCGGACTGCTTACTTAGTGCTTTGATGTGAACGATTCAACAAGATATTCTTCATTTTATTGAAAACCATTTCGATTGTGACTGAATTAGATAGAAAGGAAACACAAAGGAAATTGGATATTTGCTATCTTTAAACTCCTTCCATTGTTCCATTTTCCATTCAAGTCGAAATAAAAGCTCCAGAAAAACTTTAAACCCTTTTAATATTTCCTCGTAATCGTTACAAACTTTAGATGATTAGGCAGAGAGCAATTTCACTTTATTACGTGTAATGTATGTAAATTACTTGGTGAAACTGATTTCATAACGTCTGCTCTACATATTTGAATATTTAATTGGGGTACATCTTCATACTGGGCGGGCTGGAAAATAAATTATTTGTCAATGAAAAAGTAATATAGGATATCGGAGACCAATAGGTTATGTAAGTACACGACAATGTAGATACCTAATTTGAATCGTATTCCACATGACTTCCTCTTACTTCTTATTGTCGTTGTTTTTCTATTATCCACATAAAGCAGAAACTGTAACATTCAGAGTACATAGTGAGTTTTTAAAGAACAAATTACGAGAAATCAACTCGTGGTAAGGTCTCAGACTCAACAGTTGCTAGATGTTATAGTCTGATATAATTAGAAGGCTTTTTGTTGTGCGTGTTCCCCTGAAGACCTGATAGATAAAATCTGTGGCTTGGGACAAAAACAACCAATGTCAAAAGTTGGTTGTTCTTTCGCAGAATTATTTTTACATTAACTTCTGAGATTGGGACCTCCGATACAAGAACTAGGGGTTTAGGAAATACCGAAAATATTGGGGCTATCGGGTTCAACAGTATATTTTAATTAGAATGGTTAGGACAAATAAAATAAAAATTGTAAAAATGTACATTGGTTGTTCTTGTTCCAAGTCACAGAAATAATAATTAGTCTCATTGACTGGAGTGCATTCAGAGTTGTCATGACAGATGTATGAAGTATTCAAGGAGAAAAAGTCTGATAACGGAGAGGAAAAATCTTAAAAAAAGGGACATATCAAGAACTATTTGTTGTTTTCAAGAGAAGTTAACAAGTTTTTGAGTTAGGTGTCCCTGAGAAGATGTATTTTTTTAAATGGATGAAGTATGGTTGGAATTTCTTGCTTCAGATTTTGTAATAATAATTTTTCAGATGCGAAATATGTTCTGATTGTGCTCTAATTATTCCCAGAAAGTTTACACAGGTGGCGATACGATAAGAAAAGCTACGTTTATATGTTTCTTCATTATGTTTTGGTATAGTTAGTTATATGAGAGGTATATTGCAAATAATGTTCCTGTCATGTATATATGACCTAAACATTATTTTTCTATATAATTAAGATGTCTTTTTTGTTTCAAAAGTTTATAGCAGAAACAACTCATGTGCAAGAACTTTCGGTTACTCATGTTCAACCAGTCTATATCATGTAGTTAATGTGATTCTTAATTCCAAAGGTAAACCTGAATCATGAGTTCAATTTTTCATAATACCTTTCTTTATCAAACTCCCTGAATTAATCTCCATATATGCAATATCTCAATAATTAAGTTGTGATAGAACTGAAGTTTCACATAATGTCTTTTTGACACTTTGACATAGAAAAAATCGGTGAGGGTATATCAATTTCAGCGCAGAGTATTTTTTCTTCAGCATCGCATTCACAGGCTGTGAAAATCTCAGTTTAGAAATAGATATACTCGTGCATTCGTATATTAATATTTTGAATGATTCTTTTAGCAACTGAATAAACTCGTTTATTTCAAGTATGTGTTCATTGCAAATAAAAAGTATAATAAAAGATCAACATTCGATAGATAACTCAATGGAATATAATCTTTAGGGTCGAATGATAGAAACATTGGAGTGTCATCAGCATACATGTGATAGTCACAGTATTGTAATCGTTCGTAAAATGTAGCAGTAAATAATGTGTAGAACATGGGGCCAAGAATACTGCTTTGAGGTACACCTGTTACAATTTTCTTTTAATTTGAGATTTGGTCTTGTAGTACCACTTCCTGTATCCTATTTGTTATATAGTTTAGCAGTATGAGGATTGTCACATGATTATTTTCCATATATCTATCATAATATCATCAGTAAAATCAAGCATTGCAGTTGTGCAGCTGTTCAATGATCTGAAGCCTGACTGTTTCGGAGGTGATATATTATTTTATTCAACATAGTTCCTACTTTGCATATCCATAATTATCTCTGAAACTTTGGAAAGTATTGGAAATATGTTAATAGATCTTAGATGCGCCTACTCACTGGAATTGGCAACTTTTGGTTACGGTTTAAACAATACAAATTTTCCAGGTATCAGGAAAGTAAGAGCAGGATATACATTTGCTGATCAAGTGGGTGATGAATGGAATTATGAAAGGGCAGCAAATATGAATTAAAGTAATATTTATTTTATCAGATCCGTATGCTTTTGTATAAATGTATTCGTGATAACTCGACTATAACACTATTGAATCGCTATTGACATAGTTTTTGTGCTGCCTTAGTAAACGAGTCATGTTATTCTTGAGGTTTTCTGGTACTGTACAGTTACTATTCTTATTGTTGAAAATATTCATTTGTTTCGACCTATCCTTCGGAGAGCAGTTGGGACATTTATAGCTAAGATAGATTTTTTCATCAGAAACGGCTGTATTGGTATAGTTGCTGAGGAGCTTATAATATTCCCATTGGTGGCTTACTGTATTTTTCCTAAATTCATAGAATGCTGCATCCGATAATTTTTGCAACAATTTTATGTTGTCTCTTATCCAACGGGCATGTCTATACTTTGAGTTTTTTTGGAGGTTTCTCACTGGAGCAAGCGTGTTGAATAAAAATAAGATTATTATTTAAGATTTTAACTTTCTATTCAATAGTCATCATGTTGGAAACTCTGCATATTTTTTGTCAAAACCTAAAAAATTTATGTGGTTTTATGTCAAAATAATCACGAAGAAGAAGAGAGTGTATCAAGGCACCAAAATTGTTAAAGTAAATTGAGTTTAATGCCATTTGATGGAAGATATAGGTTGATATTAATCCGCCTTAAAACTTATGATAGTGCAGTTTCGTCCTGTTTGAATAGCTGTTCGATAATGTCCATGGTGGCAACTATATGTTGAGAAACCTATCCCATCTTGTTAAGAAATTAGTGAACCTCCGGATAAATTATCATTGGAGTGATTTCCGGTTCAAGTGCTTTAATAAGGTTCTCCATTTCAAATTCCACCAAGAAATGATCTAATAACGAAATATCAATCACACCTTTTGAAATTATTTGAATGTGAAAGTTCTGAACCATATGTGGGTCACTTCATCCTGATATATGCAATTGTACCAAACCAAACCATGTAGTAAACATGTGCATTCATCCTAAAAACAGATTGATTACTCCAAAGCATTTGATAGGATTAACCATCAACTTCTCATAGCTCTTATGAAATACTTAGGATTCTCTAAGAACTCCACTGCGCTGATAAATAATTATTTAACAGGTCGTATGCAACGCGTTATTCTTGATAACAACATGTCGAATTATCATGACGTTACAAACGGTGTTCCCCAGGGCTCAATTCTTGGACCTCTGCTCTTTATTATTTATACATCCCAGTTTTCTTCCTGCCTTCAATTCACAAACATTCATAGCTATGCAGACGACACACAGATTTATAAACAATTCTCCGAAATGTCACTAGCAACTGCTTGTCAACAAATAGATCTAGACTTGAAGTCCCTAGTAGATATATCCAGTAAATACTGCCTTACTATTAACTCTTCTAAAACAGTAGCCATGTTATTTGGTCGAAATGTCATGAAACTAAGATGTGAAAGCAAAATCAATATCATGCTCGAAAATTCACACATAAAACTTACAGACCGTGCTAAAATCCTTAGATTAGTTTTAGACAACTCCTTCAAATTCTCTTCACACGTATCTCAAATTCTGAAGAGAGGTTACTGTAATTTAAAGAGTATATATTCTCACCAGCATATATTAAACAAAAAATCTAAAAAAATATTGTGTGATTCTTCAGTTTTATCGCATGCAAACTTCGCAGATATTGTATATGGCCCTAATTTATTGAAGCGCGATCAAAAACGGATCCAAGTTTTACAAAATTCATGTATAAGACTAATAACAGGGACAAGGAGAAGGGAAAGTGTAGCTCATTTCTTGAATTCACTCGGTTGGCTTAGTATGAAAGCTAGGCGTGTCCTACATTCTGGTGTCAATTTCCACAAAATCATAGTTTTGAAGAAACCAAAATATCTACACCGGAAATTAATTTTGAGAACAGATATACACAATCTGAATCTAAGGTTCAGGAATCAGCTCACTATACCCGCTCACAAAACCAGACTTTACCGTGGTTCCTTCTCTCACTACATAGCTTGGCTTTACAATCGACTACCTAATTCACTGACAGAACTGTCAATACCAAGTTTCAAGAAAAAGTTGAAATCAGATTTATTGTGCAACAAGTTGCCTCAAGTATTGGAATACTAATAATTTATATTTTCTAATTTACATACTTACTGCATTCAGGTTTTCCTATTTAATCTTCACTTATATTAAGAACGACTCAATTATTGTTAATTTGATTGCGTAGAAATTATATTTATCTGTGTGTGGGTGTGTGCGAGTGTATAGACGTATGCATGCTCATATGTGTATATACGTATGCATGTGCATGCGTGTATATCTTCCCAGGTTGAATGGAAGAGCAAGTTCCGATCAAATCTCCGGATGAAATCGGAAATTGAATTCTGCCTTTTGAAAGAGGCATGTGCATTTTAACTTAATATGCTTATTGTAGCTTATCATTGTAATTTATATGCTTTCTATCAATAAAATCAATTATTATTATTATTATTATTATGTATATACACCAAGTTTAGGTATTCTGCAAGTCGTTGACGTATTAATTCACAAAACTCTCTTCAGGGGTCGAAATTTTTTCATGGAATTCTTGCACTCATTTGACTTGATAATGATACAATTTGTGTTTATGTTAAATTCTTAAAAATAATTATTAGTTCGCAACTACATGTTTGTGATAATATTGATGATCGTGTTATGCAGATTGTCCTAAAACGGCCACTCCTATAGCTTCCTTCCTAGTAATTGTCATATTTGCATGTCAGTTTAGTTACGATCTTTGCACTCTTATTATTTTTATGATATCAACTTGATACCAAATAAATTCCATTGCCATAGAAAATGTTAAAATACTTATTTGTTAAAGAAATTCTCCTGTTTTTTTGCGTAAGGGTGACTAGGAGTTCTAAAGCAATTTCAGTAAATATATCACTCTATCGTGCCAGTGTTCCGCAGGGATCCATTCTAGCGCCAACACTGTTTCTTCTTCACGTCCATATCCGTTGGTCGCCCTATATTAGACTTAGGGTACAGCTTTGCGGATGACAAGTACCCTCCATACGGCTTTCTGTTCCAAAGCTCCGATATCAGCCCTTGGATCCAGAAAAGAATGGTCCATATAAATATGAACTTCCAGCAACGTAGTAGAATTCAATGCAAACAGAACCCTAGCATGTCTTTTTTCTAGAAAGGCCGAAAGCGAGACGAGATTCGCAAAATTTGTTTCCGCTAGATGGCGCTCATAATTTAGGCGCGAAACAGTCTAGTTGTGATCGGCTGCCAAATTCCTTAAGAGGCTATGGATCCTTTCCTCGAGGTGTAGTGTGGTGTATCTTGGTATAAATTACACTTCACTTTATATTTATTGTAGCTTCGGTTCCATTCCATGTAAATAAATTCGCAAATGAAGATAACGTTTCACGAGTGTTTACATTTTTTCCAAAAGTCATTCGTTAAAATTTTAACGAGTTTATCCATTATTTTCCGGCACCTCTCATATCCAATACAGTCCCCATCGCAAGGCTTACCTCAGCCCGCGATTGACTGACCAGTTATGGATCCACTCAGATTATATGAAATGTAATCCGATTGTTTGCGAGGTAGATCAAATTAAAAGGAGTTCTGTAATCATGAACACGTAAAACATGATGGATTTTAGTCATAGTAGGTTCTGTTTGCAAACTGGCCGCCTTCTACGTGATACATTCCAAAACAGTGGACAAGGCGTCCGGAACCGAAAAGAGAATTGAGAAATAAATGAATAATTGTTTAAAATTGAGCAGGAATAGAAAGATATGCTTCACTACAGGGCGCCGTAAAACGAGCTGAATTTGGCAAAACCAGCGAAAATGTTGAGCAACAAAAATTTTTTCTAGGTAGTTGAAATTTCAATCGGTGCTCGTTAATAAGTTTAATATCGGACAATTCATTCTTGAGTGGGTGAAGAAAAATTCTGAAAAGTACCTAAATATTACAAAAATTGCTGTATTCCGTCTGTATTTTCGTACTTTTCATTTGAGAAATCATATTTCAGAAACAACAATAAACATTGTTTTAAACTTTGTCTATGAAAAGAACTACTAGCGTATTTAGTTTCCTCAAACGAAAGTGACAGCGAAGGTGCTACAGTACGAAATTAATTTTGTTCCTTGTCCAATCTTCTTATTTTTATGTATTTCACAATAACTGACATGATAATTATAATGATATATTTTGTTGTTTGGCTAGATGGGGGCAACAGATTTCGGATTGGTTTGTCGAGGGGCGAACCGTGCTAATCTCCAAAAACGGAGATTTGTCCGATCCGAAGAACTATAGACCGATAACATGCTTGAACGCATGTTATGTTTACCCGCATCCTATTCATGCGAATACTCTCCGCAGTTGTGCCTGTGTAAGAACGGATATATGAGCAAAGAGGGTCAAAGAAGGAGTTGGCTGGCTTTAAGGAGAACCTGCTGATCGACAGATGCATCACGCAAGACTGCGTGCATTATAAGCGTAACCTTTCAATGGCCTGGATCGATTATCGCAAGGCATTTGATCCAACATCGCATGAGCTCATAATTCATTTGCTCAGATGCCTTGCGGTACCCGATTGAATAGTGAGATGTATTGAAAAGCTGATGCCGCTCTAGAAGACTCGCTTCACCATAACATCTGGTCAAGTCAGAGTCCAAACAGAGCAGGTTATCTTCAGAAGGGGCGTGTTTCCGGGAGACTCCCTCAGTCCTCTTCTGTTCTGCATCTCACTATTGCCATTGTCCGTTGCACTACGGAAAATCTGCGGATAGAACTGCGGCACCCTCAGCAACCGGAGGCATAAGGTCACCCATCTGTTTTACATGAATGAACTCAAACTATATGCCGCCGGAGAAAAGGATCTTCATCAGTCCTTAAGGGTGGTGCAAGAGTATACGCATGCTATCGGAATGTAGTTTGGGATCCACAAATGAGCCACGGTTCATCTCGAAAGAGGACGATGCGAGCAACATAAAAAGGACGTTCAACTCGTAGACCAAAGCATCCTACATTATCTGGATGCCGGAGAGACTTATACCTACCTAGGGGTTGAACAACGCCACACCCAAGAGGCAACTATTGTTAAAAACTCTCTCCGCGGCAAGTATCAGCACAAACTCCATCTGGTAATCAGAACTGTCGGAGAAGAATAAAGTTGCTGCAACTAAATGCTTGCCGTTCCTTTGCTACTTTACTCCTTTGGAGGAAGAGCTGCGACAACTCGACGTAAAAACTCGCAAAATGATGCATCTTCATAAAAACTGCTCAAATCGTCGGGTCTACGGTTAAACTTCTCCAGACATCGGGGAGGTCGTGGACTTTTGAGTTTGGAGTGTCTACATAACAGAATGGTGTTAGATGGAGCCTGTGAAGTCAATAGGAGTTCAAATCCCTTTCTCTGCTTAGTATGCGATCATGAAAAATCAGTGATTGGAGCATTTCTGTTCAAGGCAGCAACCCGTGCAGTCGATAAACTCGATCTCGTATTCGACTCTGAATGGACGAATCCAAGCTCTGTCACCTAGTTGAAGCCCGTTCAGCAAGGAGCCCACTTCAAAGCTGCGGAGTGTGAGAGGCTCCTACAGCTACATAAGGATAATTGAAGACCTTGTTTTATGCAGAAACTTGGCATTCGCTTTTCTCAGGTCAAGTAGGCTGAAGTCGGAAACCGAGGGATTCATAATGGCCTGCCAGGATGGTGTCTTAAACACCCTCGTCTGTCGTAGTCGCTTGATGGGTATGGAAGTCCCTGACACTAAATGCAGGGCGTGTCCTAGAGCAGCTGATACCATAATGCATTTGCTGTCAGCCTGTCCAGCTTATGCCGTCTCAGCCTATATACACAGGCATACCGCGGCACTACGAGTGTTTTACTACCACATACGATACTCGTGCTGTATTGACGAGATACCGGTGTTGCCTTATGCTCCCAGGGATATTGAGTCCGTTGTGGAGAATGAGAAGTGCCGAATCTATTGGAACTAACTACTCATTCCCCACCCTCAGGCAAATACAAGCCAGTAAGCCCGATGTAGTCCTCCTCTACCATCAAAGTAGGACGATTTTTGTCATGGAGATTTCGGCTATTGGCGAAACGAACATCGTCCGAAAAGAGGAGGAAAAACGGACTGAATATCGAGATTTACTTTTCGAACTACGCAGGCTTTACCCAAACCATTCTGTCAAAATGGTGGTTCTGATCATAGGGGTACTTGGTGAAATGATTGACACGCTGCTCTCGAATCTGAAAATCATATCGGCTTGCCGTTAT
The DNA here is from genome assembly GCA_958502065.1 of Chrysolina americana. NCBI lineage: Eukaryota > Metazoa > Arthropoda > Insecta > Coleoptera > Chrysomelidae > Chrysolina > Chrysolina americana. The sequence goes on from OY293416.1 coordinate 44,635,348, forward strand.
GCGGCAGGAAACCAAGTCGGTAGAATACAGAAGGCCGTAATTCTTGGTTCATTCCGTTTACTCAGGACATATGATTCTCGTACCCAGTAATCACTCACCCCACGGACTTGAGGAGTGTTTACTGGGGTTAATGACACACCAGAGCGCCCTCCGATCGTATCGGTGCTCCGGAGAAGGGTCTGACTGAGATATTCCTTATGGAAAAAAATTGAACTAAGAAAAATGTTGCTTTGACATTACATTCCTTCAGTTCAACCATAGCTTCAAGAGGGGGAATGCAGAAAAAGACTATGCAGGCTATGGTTTGTTCGAATTCAAACTTCTACTTGATATTGATGGACTTGGTGTAAAGGCAAAGGTTGGGAATAGGTGATAGATGTGATGAAGATATAGTTCAGCCTAGAAATAAAGCTGCATATAGTTTTTCGAACGACAACATTGGAAAACTTTTCTTCTCAGATTTTAATGAAGAGTTCTCAATACCGGCGTTGAATATTTTGCGAGAGCTGTAGGAAGTATCTGCTCCTAAATATCAGTTGTTTGGTAGAACTACGCCGAAAAAGTTATTTCTGTAGCTAATTCTCCACTCGAGGTCATTTTGGTGGTGTATAGGCAGTCGGGATAAATATTTTCAGGGTGTGCAAAATCATGCCCAACATATTTAGATAGTTTAATCGATTAGGTCTTCTTAAATATAAGAACATTCAAGTTATGAAATGTAATGGATTGAACGTGGGAATTGAACTTTTCTCCAAATAATTTCCAAGAAATTCTTCCATCTCGTTTTTTTTTGGAACACCTGTCAGTTATCGTGCATTTTGATGCCGCATAACTAGGAAATCGTAGGAGACTTGAGCGACATCTACAAATAGGAGCTCAACCGGACCGACGGTTATCCTAATTCTACTTCTACTCAAATTTATTTGTATATTTTAAACTAGCGCCTCTGGCGATCGACGACGGCGAATTGATTGTGCGTTCCCTATCTTAATATATGATGTACACAGTTACATATTACTTACAGCTCTAATATAGATGTATTCAGAACTTGATGACAGACAGACAGACAGTGGGAATCTTCGCACCAAATCCCATTCTTAATTAAATGTCCAAATATAGCAAAATATCATTTTTACGGTGAATGAGATGACCACAATGTTGGTGAGTGGGTTCAGTCAGGTATAATCAATTTTTGAATTACCAAGTTTCAATCATCTCTCTCACATTTGAATATTAAGATGGAAACATCGAGTATTCTACAGAAAAGAGCATCACAGTGCGTATTATATATCTTGCAAATTTTGTCAATTGAGCCATCGCCTGATACTTTAAAGGTAACAGGGCGAGGACCCAATTCCGAATGCGTGATATGAAGTTACACTTGTTCAAGAAAATATGATCTATCCAATGCATCATGTGATATAGTTTGTGAAGAACCATCATATTTTTTGCGTACCTTCTATTTTCCTATATTGAATAATTTTCTCACTGGGCTACAGTAAACAAATCCAAGGCTCACACCGTTCTCCTTATAGTTCAAATATTTGATAAATTTATTTCGTATCGATTTAATTCTTTGTTTTGAGTCTTCTTGCTTTTGAACTGATGCATATTCCAATTTACTGCAAATATGTGAACAATAGAGAAATTCGATTACGAATGTGGCACGCTTCAGAAAACCCAATAACTTTGCTAACACCTTAGGATTGAAAATATGTTGATCGAATTCGTATTCACTTTGGGGTTAAAAATGCCAAGATAAGAAATTTCGATTTTTTTTTAATGTATATATTTTGATATTTCCTTCATTTCGCTAGATTAAACGGTAGCTCATTTTTAAAGAGCAGGCAGAAATTCCATCCACATTCTGTGGTTTGGAGTAATCGTATATGTTCGAGATTTTATTATAGACTTTGAAGTCATCCGCATAGAGCACACACGATAGATCCTTCCAGAAGTCAAATTACTGTTCATCCCGTAATATTTTAGTTTTGTTAAAATGTATTATGATTCATCAAAGGCTTCTGCAAAATCGGTAAAAATACAGTCTACCTGGCATACAATTTTTCTTGAATAATGAAATCAAATAATTTTACAGTTTAATACAGCAATAGGGTGATGCAATTTTTATATGTCTTTCAGTTTTCTTGAATTAATCGGGAAATTTTCCGGTTTATGGAGATTTAATATATTATTATCATCGTTTGTTGTGCAAGTGTGTTTTTTTGTTTTCTGTCTTTCGCTAAATTTCAAAATAACGTGTGGAACTTACTGTTTGATGTTACCTTTTAGGTTTTCATTACATATTTTGTTTGCATTTCTGATTTTTCATATTTAAATTGGCCCTGATTCATTTTTTGATTATTTAGGTAAAATTCCGAGACTTTTTTTCTCACCTTGAAATAGTCTTTCAATTTCAAATCAGCTTTTATTTCATTTATAAAATGATTCCTGTCTTCAAGATTCTTGAATCCATCATTATATTTGTTGTTTTTACTTTTATCAAACTCTATCGAGAGTCACAGGGTTTTGTTTTTAATCATTCAGTACATCATTATATGATTGAATATTGAGAGTTTTTATCTGCAGTAACATTTTGGCTACTACATGGTCCTATGGACCCTTGCAATATTGTGATTAGCAAGAAGTAAATATTGGATATTTGGATCGGATGTAAATCAAGCAAATCAAGATGGTTTTCATAAATTGAAAGTTATAAGTGTGGAGGAATATAATTTACGTTTATTATCATTGGGTTGTCCCAGATATTCAAATTCACGAATACTGTTTCCAATGAGGTTTCTACGTGAATGAGAGACGAATGAGCTCAACATATTACTAACAGCTATTGCTACACCACCTCCTCGTTTTTATTTTATTTAGGTCCCTCTCTTTCTTATAAACTATAATTTTTGTCGAATAATTCAAGCCCTGATAGTTAGGTTTCTGTAAGAACAATAATATCGTATGAATTGAATTCCGTCGTTTAGGTACGAAGACCACCACTGTTCTAATAGTTAACATTGAATATCATTCTATAACAAATGGAAAAATCTACGTGTCAAATTGAAAACTGAACTGGTGCTAAACAGAATGGTTGGATTTCGAAAAATCCAAATAATGAATACATACCGAAAATACAGTGCATTCCATTTAAAACAAGCCACCCTGAATAACTGTTGGCATACAATGATTTTCAGGAAAAAAGCACGTCAACAGTAGTATGCAGGGTGGCATACTTTGACAAATTCACATATGATCTAACTTTCCCTATCGCACCCCAAGAGCATGTCAACATTTTTTTTAAATGGATCACCCTATATTGTTTCGCATTATCAGATGCTCCATGATGAGCAGATTTTAGCAAAGTATAAAGCATATGGTCTGAAGCTTATGGTTTGGGAGCTACAAATTATTTGAGTTGAAAACGAGCCACCTTGAATAACTTTTGAAATAATGATTTGCAGTAAAAATAAAAAAACAGGTCAACAATTAGACAGGAGGCCACATTCTAAAATATTCGTTCAAGAGATGAATATGGAAGCAATCAATCAGAAAAAGAGATTTTTTATCAAATTCTTGAATCAAAATCGGATGACTTGACAATGAGAAAAATCAAATTTTCTTTTTATAGTAAATGTTCAAAAACGTTTCTACTAACTTCCATGCAAACGAGCTTCCATTGCCGCCTCATGATATTCTGTCTCAAATCTTCTAATGTTGTTTATTCTATCTCATACACTTTAGACTTCAAATGACCCCATAGAAAGAAATCTAAAGGAGTGAGATCTGGAGACCTTGTTGGCCATTCTGTAGGACCTCTTCTGCCAATCCAGCGTCCAGGAGGTGCACCATCCTGCTGAAAAACAATTTCGTTTTCGAATAAATTCATATCCTCCTCAATTGCCCTTATTCGATTCTCCAACATATCCAAATATTTCTCACCAGTCAAATTATCATCGAAAAAAAAAAGGTCTTATGATGTGGTTGGTTACCTAGAATTCCTGCCCAAACATTAGTTTTTGAGGTCCTTGGGTATGAACTTGACGGTATAAATAAGGATTCGTATCACTCCAATATCGACAATTTTGCCGATTCACCTCTCGATTCAAACTAAACGTACACAAAAAAACAAATTTTACACATAAATTTCTGATGCAAATTGATCCGTTCAGTGAGACTTTCACAAAACTTGATACGTCTATCGAAATCATCTTCGTTCCATTCATAAACTAGTCTAATCTTATATGGATGAAATTTGTACTTATGAAGAATCCTGAAAATATTTGTACGACTGATTTCTGATTCTCGAGATATCTTTGTAAGATATTGCGTATTTTCCATTAGTCCAACGTGCCCTAAAACTGCAATAGAAATAGCTTCATCGTTGACAACTCCTAAACAGTTATGCTTGATATTGTTAACAGATCCAGTTTCCATAATTTTGTTCAATAATTCTGAAACATATTTGTTATATCACTTTTACATTTATTAGTTCAAGAATGAACGTTCAAGGTATGTACAGTGTGTTTCACTTCTCATGGAAACACCCACGTATCTTCCGTAATTTTCAACGTAGATCCATGAAATTTTCAGAATCGATGGATACACTAAAAATAAACTCACTGCAAAAGGTGTCAGCCTACGTCATATACACTGCACGCCGACAGCGATGGAACCACGCATTTTTCTGGAAAGTTATATTAGGGGGCAAAATTGGCCTGAATTTTCTTCGGATTTGTATTTAGGGTCCCCAAATTACTACTAATATACCTATCTCCTGGTAAATTTTCAGTCATGAAAAATTATAATTTGTTTCACTTCTCGTGGGGACGCCCCCGTATCTTCCGTTATTTTCGACGTAGAACCATGAAACTTTTAGGATACATAGATACACTTAACATGAATTAACTGCACAAGAAGGGTCATCATACGTAATATACACGGGGGCGTTTCCGTGGGAAGTGAAACAAATTACAATTTTTGAGAACTGAAATTTTTATTGAAATTTTTTCAGGAGATAGGTGGATTAGTAGTAATTTAGGGATCCTGATCATGAATCCGAAGGAATTTTGGGCCAATTTTGCCCCCTTATATAACTTTCCAGAAAAATGGGTGGTTTCATACTGCTGGCATGCAGTGTATATCAAGTGGGATGACCCTTTTCGGGCAGTGTAGATATCTATCAATCCATGAATTTTCCCGATTTTTCGTTAAAAATTACAGAAGAGACGAGGGTGTTTCCATGAGAAGTGAAACCCACTGTATAGGGGGTAGAGGTTTGGCGACCACTTTATATTCATATTCGACATATGGGGTCTATTACAGATTCAACAAGAACACCTATTTATAATACAGGTACTTATTACCATTTTTAATAGCGTCATTGACACTTTCTGATTCGACTTTGCTATAGTAGCAGGGGAACCCAAGCGGGGATTTCGGGATTTACTGAAGCGCGGCAGATTAATATATAGGAGGATACCTTGTACCCGGTTAAGTACCTTCACCAAATATGAACCTCATAAATAAGGCCGCGTGTCCTGGATAAAGGTTCAGATGTGTAAAAAAAAATTGGTTATCAGAAATTCTCGAGCGCGTCAGATTAAGTTAGGGTGAGTTAATTACATGCTAAAAAGTGTATATTCTACTAATCTGACAATTTGAGAGTAACGTAAAGAGAGGGGAGGGCTACAAAGTTGTAAAAAATCGTCTTGTCGACATTCTCGAGCGTGGCATTTTTTTTTTTTATTTTGAAGGAAATAATTCAAGGATAATGGAAAATTTATAATCTGACGATTTCCACAATCCAAAATAACAAAAATTCGCCGATAAAGTCTAATGCGTGAAGCTGCGTAAGGCCTATATTCCCCTCTCCGCGTTATTATTTCTCTCTCACTCTTTCTCTATCTATTTGGCTTGGCCAAACTAAGATTTTGAATATAATTTGAACCGATTCGTACCGGTAGATTTTGAGAAATCTCAAAAGAACTACGAACTTTTCTTTTCAAATGTGTTTTTTTTTAGAATAACTTTTGAACGGCTTTATCGATCGATTTCAAAAACTAATCAGCTCTTACTATCAAAAAACCACGTTTCGTTCGTGAGTCATCGTTTTCGAAAGAAAACCGAAAAAAGTGTTTTTTCGGAATCACTCTGAAATTTCTAGTTAGATCAATTCAACTTGAAGATTCTTTATGGAGCTTGAAAAACCACGTGAAAATCGGTTCATTTATTCAAAAGTTATTGCGGTTTGAAAATCCAAAAAATTGTATAAACTTCTATCAGACTTGGCACAAAAATCATATTTTTGCGCTCGAGGAGCTTAAGTGAAATGTTGAGCGCTTAGGTATGGAGTTGCAGGGATGGCCTTTAGGGTCAATCGTTTTCGTAATTTTTTTTCTTTCAGATTAGGCGAATCCCTCTAGATAATCGTCAGCTTAGGAGACAGCACATCTAGGACATAAAGATGAACCATATAGATATATCTTAATCTGACGCGCTTGAGTATTTCAAAATGGCGTTTTTTTCATATTATATAAATGGCTGCGAGTTTGCGTCACATCGACATTGTCAGATTATTGCAAGGGAGCTTTTTTTTAGGTTCACTTAACACCCCCTAAAAAAATCTGACGCGCTCGATTGAATTTTTTTTTTTCATTTTCAACTCTTTCCTACGACCACCCCCATCATGCAAACGATCAGATTAACATACGTATATTGTTAAAGATTCGTAGGGCATTGAAGCTATCAATATCTGACGCGCTCGAGTATGTCCATGCAACAGTTTTTTTTTTACAAATTTGAAAATCTGTAGCCGCTTACCCCACCGATGAAAAGATAAACGTTACATAATTTTTTTTCTTCTTATCATCTAAGCTTTGCAACCCAGTAGGTCTCTATGACGCTCGAGTAAATCCACATTTAGCATCGTGGGCTCCCCTACTATAGGTTGTTCAAATTTCCCACTTCCACTATCTAGAATTATTCAGGCACAAATAACATTTCGAATATCGATTTATTCTAAAAACAAAATTTTTGTTTACAGGAACGTCTTCTTTTGTCCGTGTTACCACAACACGTCGCCATGGAGATGAAAAATGATATAATTTCGCCAGTCGAAGGTCAATTTCATAAAATTTACATCCAGAAACATGAGAACGTGAGGTGAGTTTCGCATTTTTTTCAATGTATTGTAGTGTATAAAAGCTCGCCTGAAGTGTACGTTTACAATAATTAATTTGCTCTGTGAAATGAATGCTGTAGCTAGCTCTATGTAAGAGCACACTTCACTCAAAGTTATCTAAACCAAACCATTCCTTTTTCTTTAATAAAATGAAAACATCGAAATAGTGAAAGTTTTCAACCTTCATCAGTTTAGGATCAAACAAGATTCCTCTAAAAAAGCTTTCGATTCATTGATCGATGAGAAAAGTTTTCTGTGTTGTGTATGTGCTTGGGTAGCAAATATTTCAGCAATGGAAATAATGTTATTGGAAAATTCCGCTGTGTGCTTTATTTTGTTCTACGGCAAAGTATCATATGTCAAAGACGCGATTAAGGGAAAGAAAGGTAAGACGAATCGATATACTATAAAAAGCAGTTTATTTATTGAAATTATTATATTGAACTTCATTCATAGAAGTATACATACATATTTAACATGAAAAAAAAAATTAGTTCAATAAACGAACGCATAGCAGATAATGAATATAGTTATAATCGATATCACTTGTTTCGATATTAACAGAATTTAAAATACAAATATACATACATAAAATGGAATATATATGTAAATGTTAATCGCAGTTTTCATAAATGGAAATCAGGACATCAAAACATTAAAATTAAGATGTCAGAACATTAAAATTAAGACTACTAAATATTAACATTAGAATGGAATAATAATTGGGACTAGAATGAGGATGTTAAAAAATGGAGAAAATTGAATAGTTACTAAATTGGGGTACTGAGAAAAGAGTCTAAGCAAATACAGATGATCAATCAAAAACACGTATAAGTTGTTAATTGTTTCGATTCTACTTGATCGCTTATTCATTTTCTATCGTTGCTCAGAATGTGATTTTCATATTTTTTTTATTTTATTTTTTCAGATCATATAGTATCCGGGACACTATTGTATAATTTTTTTGAGATATATAAGTGCGATCTTTGGGAAATAGATTTTATTAAACGTGGTACAATCGTAAGAGGGTTTTGGCGGGTATTATATTCATGAGTGGGTCCTGCTATATCACCGGACAAGTGGAATTCCACATTTGTACAGAAATAAAATAGTTTATTAATAGTAGATTTCGGATTGTTTGTATAGTAAGTCCGAAGAAAGTCTTCGGTTTTTCACCATCATCACTTTCAGAAATCGTTTTTGCAGTATTTTCAGTAGTTTATGGTGTATTCGAAGAGCACTGCCCCATATTATGATTCCATATTTTATATTTCTTTTCACTAAGGAGTTTCAAAATATTTTCATTGCATTCAGTGGCAGGTTATTACTCAAATATTCGAGTTTGTATAGGATAACAGTTTTTTTATAACCAAGTCTATATGAATGTTCCATTTCATATTCTAGTCCAGGTATAATTTCTCTCGTGGCTAGTTTCATATCTTAAGTTCAGAAAAATTATAATAAGAATTGACGATCAGAGATCTCTTCCATATGACGTGGTTGCTGTTGTACGCTATAAAATGTGTCAAACAATGGTTTATATACAGGTTGATTTACCACCACCTGCACAAAATTTGGGCGTGGGAGCTATCCGCGATGAATGAACCAATTTTTTTGTTTGTCAACCACAGTCGATACGCCACTGTAGAAACGTGAGGTGTGGCAGTGGTGCACGTATCTGTCACCCGTCCCACTCATCAGTCGTCAGTATGTTTTGACAGTGAGCGTATTTTACAATTTTGAGTGCAGCGTGAAGACTTTGTGATACCGGGTCATATTTTTCAACAAGCGTCGATCGTGTAGTGATTCGTGACGACAATCGATCGATCAATAAGCACTCTTGTGATTATTCGGAGACTTGGTTTAACGCAAACTATGGTATGGCGTATTATCCGCAAAAATCGGTTGCATCCTTACCATTTCCGAAAGGAACAAGTCCTCGAGCCTCAAGAATTGCCATGTCGTCAGGAGTCTTGTGAATGGCTTGTTGAGTGCACCAGACAAGATTCTCAGTTTCCTAGCAATATTTTGTGGACAGACGAGGCTGTATTCATCTGGGACGGGATCTTCAATTCGCCCAACAGTCATGTTGGCAAGAATTCCTATCCACAACACTTCACAATGGGCAATCCGCATAGACCAATCAAAACTCTATTTTAGTTGCGCCTGCATGGTGTGCAATGTAATTTTAAGTTACGTTGGGGATCAACTTGGATATCAAGGTCCAGTTTGGTTAGATTAGATAATTTTCCCTTCTTTTATGGCTTAAAAATGAAAAAACAAGGGAACATGATCTAACCTAACCAAACTAACCTTGCTATCCAAGTTGGATACTATACCGCCTTAGCATCGATTCAAATATACCGCCTTGGCCAGGATAGTTCTGATTGGTTCATGCGGATTGCCTATTGTGAAGTGTTGTGGATAGGAATTATTGCGTCATGTTGGGCTCAGGAAAATCCGCCTGTCTTGGCGGTCAGTGGCGGCGCGTTCCTACCAATTAATCAGTAAATTTTTTCATTCTATTTTTGTAATTCCTCTTGGTTTTCAACTTATTTTTGTGGGAAGAGCACATTGACCAATTTTGTGTAAGAGGTGGTAAATCACCCTGTAGAATGATTTTTCACATTGAATCATCTTCAATTCAGTCAACTATACTCCCAAATGAAAATATAATGTGAAAGTTTTCGATGAATTTCCATTGTCATGCAAAACCCCAGCATTTTTGACGCGTCCGGCGCCGGGACCGTCACTAGAGCCCGCTTTGAAGTTGTTATTTCCCCCTACAGCCAGAGCGGTCATTAGTGACCGACGGTAATAATTTATTCATTTGATAAGTACAGCACATAAGTACGACTACTGCGACTCGCATTTATTCTCTGTTAGTCATTTCTCTTAAAATAATTTTTCAATTTTATTTGCTTCTGTATTATCTGAGAGACCAAGCAAGTGGGTATAATTAGCATAATCACGTAAAAAGTTTCTAAAAGAATGAGTTATTATTTCTATCTGGCAGTAAGAAACATCATCAACATTTTCCCATTTTTCTGGTCCATCTTATTTTGGAAATGTAAGTGTAGTTTTCCTTCATTTAGTTGATGTGCTCTGCGGGACTGTGAAACAATTTTGCGAAAACTGCCATTGAATTCAAAGTGTTAGTTATTATCAACAGTGGCATAAGAGCAATGATGATGATGATGATACCGATGGGATCGAGGGACAACTTTGACAATGAAGATTAATTTTTTTACGGAATACTTGACAGACACTTCATATTCTTTTATTTTTAGTTTTAGTAAGAGCCAGTGTGAGAATAGTAGGTGGATTCCATACAATTATAAGTTCTTCCATAATCAGTTCAATAAATAAAAACTAGGTTAGTTAAGTTAGTTAAACGAAGGTACAATACAACCTGATGTAAATTCTGTGATTCCGTGGTTTGTCCGAATGTGCAAAAAGTTAAGATATTTCAATTTCATTGCGGCATGAGAAAAATTTTATGAGATTTGACACAAATATATTGCCGCACTAGGATGTATTGAAACATTCTTAGCCTACTACAGAAGCAAACATTATTCGGGAGCCAAAATATTTTAGTACTCAACATACTCTCCTCTCAATACATTTATTACAATAAACCTGCAACGCCTCTAAATCTTAAAAATAATTTATATCTTGCTATTCAAACCAGGCCACCACAGCTTCTATAACCTCTTTATTGGAAGAGAATATATGACAATTTCATCTTTTTTTCTGTTGAAAAAAGAGATGATAGTTTGACGTAGCCAGATCTGGTGGAACCCAAAATTACAAACTGCTTGCATGGTAACATGCGATTTGTGGGCAGAGGCATTGTCCTGCAGAAACAAAACACTTTTACAATTCACATCTCTCCTCAATTTCTTCTCATAGAGTGGTCAGTCAGTAACGCCGAATAGTAATTCCCAGTTGTTGTTCTACCCTTATCCAGATAATCACTCATGATTATTCCACAGCAATCCCAAAAAACCAAAAAACTGACGGAAGAACTTTTTCAGCAGATATTTGAACACTTATTGTCTCCATTCCATCGACTGCTGCTTTGTTTCTGAGTCGTAGAAATGTAACCAAGTACTCACTCATAGTTGTGCTTGCTTGGAGTTCGCGCCGATCACCCGGGGTGGTGCTGTAGGTTTTCCAAGTTTTCCTACAGCTGAAAAGTGAATAAGCCACCAAAAATCAGTATGTCGGCCCGCAGCGCCAGGGCAAATAATAGTAATATCCGTCCTCTACCCGCACAGGCTATGTCTTTGGGTACACTCTGAGTGTTGATGAGGGAGTATTATTATTATTATAGTAACAACATGGCTTGAGAAGTAAACATCTTTTTCAATCCGAGCACAAATCGAACGCAATGCTTCTACTCTTTTACGCTTCTGGTAAAAATTCAGACATTTGTTTTAGCCGAATTCAACAGTCTGATAAAATCATATCATGAACTGATCGCTCCTCATCTTCAATGGAAAATTTACATTTCTCTAAGCTTGCAATCCAATTTTTCACGGTCGCTAGCGAAGGACATTTGCCGTAATTTTTCTGCATAATCAACATGTTGATAAACTGGCATCCCTTGATATCTGAATGTTTCATATCAAGGTATGAGCCTCTCTCTCAGTGGCGTAGCTAACTTTCAGCAACCCCCCCCCTGCAGGAACCTGCTTGCGCCCTTAGGGCGGCAGCACATTTACTACAGTCGGAGCCGACTGTCTGAAACGGGTTCAAATCGGACCACTATCGCACACTGCCAACAAAATATTTCCGATTTTATTCGAATGTCTTTTGACAATTACATTACAGAAGATATGTTCGCGTAGTACGCGAAGGTATGAACTAGACTTTAGTCAAAACTGATGAAATCAAGGATGAAACGGACAAAAATGATCGTATGATTGCGGTAGACTATGCAGAAACAATGCACGGCTTGCGTTCCGGTAGTCGGATCAGATTTTTAATAGGTCCGATTGGTAGGACGCACTGCTCTTGCATCCGAGTCGGACGTCCGATCCGATATCTGATCGTAGGTGTGCGATGTAATCGCATAAACTTATGGGTATTTGAGCGTCAGATGCCCTGATCCGACAATCCTTTCAGACAATCGGATCTGAAAGTATGAAATATGCGGCCGCCCTTAACCCAGAAATTTTTAATAAACTCAAATTTATAAACTGATCGATGATTATACAGTGAGGACGTAAAAAGTCTTCCCCCCCCCCCTTAACTTTTGAATGGAACAAGCAGTCGAGGTCGGGTAAAATTTAGGTAAAAAGGTACCACTTTAACTACTTTGTGACATAAACATGATTGTGGTAACGTGGTCAAAAGGGCACCATCAACTTTTTTTTTTTCATTTTTTTCAAATGTAAAAGTGGATCTCATGGCTCCTGGTTTTGAAGGTCTTCCTATTCTCTATCCAACACTTTTTTGTGTGTGAAAATCGGCCAAGCCGTTTCGAACTGACAAGCGTTTGAAATTTGCTTCAAATATTTTACAAATAAATTAAAAACCTAAATAACTTTTAATTTCAACAGAATTTCAAGTAACAATTGCAACTATTTTAACAAGTGCTCAAAATGTTCACCGTTCACTTCTTGACAGAAAAAAAGTCGGTTGTGGAATTCATTCCGAACGATATTAAATGTTTCGGGGGTAATACCGTAAGCTCATAAGTTCCTAGAGTGACTGTGGCTGCGTGACGTACACCTTAGATTTTATGTACCCCACAGAAAAAAGTCCATAGGGGTCATATCAGGTGACTTAGATGGCCATTCAATGGGGCCACGTCGGCCTATCCACCGTCCCGGAAAATTCTCGTTAAGCCATTCTCGGACAGGTCTGTAGTAGTGAGGGGGTGCACCATCTTGTTGAAAGGGATCATCCATGGTAAATTCATTTCGGTTTGCCCCAACTACTTCTTGAATACTGTGAAGGATCTGATTTTGAAGCATATTTAAATACAGATGCCCAGTTAAATTTTCTGCCATAAATATTGGACCTATGATATGGTCACCAAAAATACCAGCCCATACGCTGATCCTCTCACGAGTTTGAGTATGATCCTCTCGAAAAACGTGCGGATTTTATGTCTGACCAATAACGCACATTCTGTTTATTTACTGTTTCATTTAGAAAAAACGTAATTTCATCACTAAAACAAATAGGTAGAGCTAATGTATCCGGGATCTCACAAAACTGCATTCTTCTATCTGGGTCATCTTCTGTTAATTGATGCAGAATTTTTAATTTATATGGGTGAAATTTGTGTTTTTTAAGATATTTTTTCACAGTGGTCGTAGATACGTCACAAGCCGTGGCTACTGTTTTCGTTGTTTGTTGCGGATTATTAACAACAGCTGCCAGAACGTCGATTTGCTGATCTTCTGAAATTGATTTTCTTCCAGATCATTTTTCCCTCGTTACGCAACCAGTTCTTTGAAATTCACTGACCAATATCCTTAAGTAGGTACGAGATATTGGATTATTTGGGAAGCGCTCATTGAATATTCTTTCTGCTTTATGGTAATTACGCCCAGCTTCAGCGTAAGTTAAAATTGCTTCGGTTTTTTCTTCTGAAGGACAAGGACGAGGCATTTGAAAATTATAAAGAAATGCTGAGATGTATGAAAACTGTCAAAAGTATTGATATGATTAACGTCAATATTAGACTGAGATTGAAATGAAATGCTATTTGGAGTCTCCAGCAAAATAACTAAGGTATAAGAAACTGAAACAAAAACCACAGTGTAAAATACCAATATTATGTGCACCTGTTTCCCCACAAAAAATTGTCTTTTCGGCCAGAATCAGTAACGGAGTTGAAATTCTGCTACAATTAATACTTAAAATAATTTATTTGTTAAATATTTGAAACAAATTTCAAACGCTCGTCAGTTTGAAACGGCTTGGCCGATTTCCACAAACAAAGAAGTGTTGGATATAGAAGACCTTCAAATCCAGGAGACACGTGACCACCTTTACATTTGAAAAAGAAAGTTGATGGTGCCCTCTTGACACTAGCCCACGTGACCACAATAATTTTTATGCCCCAAAGTAGTAAAAGTTCTCACTGTATACGTCCTCACTGCATACAAGTAAATGACGTTCAAATTCAAAAGGCTACAATTTTCAAACATGGGCTGAGGTAGGTAGGCTTAATACTTTTGCATAGGTATAGGATGATAAATGCAAAATACAAATTTAACTCTTTTATTTTCATAATACTTTTTGTCTTCTTAATTGTGGCTGAAAACAGAGCTTATGTAGAGATCTTGGATTTCGATGTAATTGCAAGAGGCACCTGTTGCTCAATCGATAGAAAGCGTTCTGAACTAGGTCATGTTGCCACTTTGTACAGTTAATAAAACTTATTATATATGACAACTAATTCTGGATGGAAAAGCAAAAATTTCCCTGTGAAAAAACATACCCTCTTTTAAACGCAAGGAAAAAATGTCTGGTTTCCTTGCGCCCCCCCTCGCTCCGCGGGGGTTGCGGGGGTGTTAGCTACGCCCCTGCTCTCTCTCTATTTTACTATTGATTTTTCTAAGTGTATTTTAGCACTTCCTTTACTCGACCCAGATTTAGTCAAATAGGAACCTAACCGTACCTGCTCGGCTACTTCAATTCGATCAATTGGATCATGATCTGTGGTTAGTTCGTGAAATACCTTACTCTCTGACATTTCTATTTACTTACCAAGACGATAGTAGTAAGGGTGGATCCATTCCAGGGGTAGTGAGTTGGTTCTTCCGAATGCATCACTACCACCTCGCTGTCCAGAGATTAGTCTAGCAGAGTTTTTCCGTTCGCGTTGAGCTGATTGGATCAATTTCCACTCTGGCCTCCTAGCGTTCAGGTCTCTAATCAGCAGTACCTTGTTACGTGTGTTGAATAAATTCTCTAAATCAAACTATGAGACTTTCTGGTTATGTCGATAGTACCCGACCTATCCGAGAAGACAGCTGTAGGTCTTCTCGATCTCGTATGGAATATTCTGTTCAATACTACAAAATTCATCAAAACATTCTGACTAACTTGGTGTCTTAACTCGGTGAAAGTAACAAAAATGTTTCAGCAATGGAATACCGAAGGCGTGTTTCATATTTTACCGGTCAGAGGTGGAAAAAAAGAAAAAATCTTTTGTGCGGGCCTTGCAACTGTGTCGTAGAACCGTGATATTAAAAGCGATAACAAAGCATGATTTAATGGATTCCGTAGGGTACTGGATAAATCCCGGGCGAAGTTGAGTACAAAGGGTCAACTATGATTATTAATCGTTGAGTCGCAGCGTTATGAAAATGCTTTCATCTTGGTGAAAATAAATTAAATTATCATTGGCAATGCCGTTGATATGGATCTTGGATAAATGCACAGTGTGTCCCATTTTTTTAATTTACACAATAAAGGAGATTGAACTGCATTAATCGCTGTAGCAAAAAACGCTCATCGGTAGCACAGATAGGAAGAGTGATAAAAAAATTCGAAAAATGTGTCGGGGAGTTGGGAATAAATGAAACGACAACATTGGGATCAAATAACACAACCTAGATGAGTAACTCGCCGCACACGCATTAAAATTTGTGCGTAAGGTACATCTTCCCCCAACGGCAGTGTCGTGCGTTGTTAACAGAAATATTGAGGTTCAATAAAATAGAATTAATGGAAACCCAATATGGAATGGAAACCTGAAATAGGATTTTGAGAAGAGCCGATGATCTAAATGACATGTTTTTTCATAATTCATTCATTTTTCTCTTTTCCAATTAGGTTTCCCTTTCTCGATAGTTACGACACTGGTAGCTTACCTATGAAATGATATATGTTGATTTCCAGCTTCAAATAGTCTTTTGCACATTTCGCAATGCATCACCATTGCTTAATAATAAAAACTAACGATAGTTTAACACAAATTAACTCAGAATTTGCCCTCTATTCACGAAAAAACACTTCAATCAGCCAAAGACGAATACAAACAGATTTTTTGTTGTTGTTCTGTCATATTTGACATTTGATATTTCAAATGCATCGTTGCCGTACTGACCAGACTATATCGACAACGAAGAATCTCCGTTCGGCAATGGAAATACTATTGTTTTTACAAGCTCCCAACACGCTGCAATGGACGTTTCAATTGCCTTGTTGTTGCTATTTATTTCATCCAAGACAGGATTTTTGGGTTTTCGTTGCCATGAATATACCCGACAGATGTCAATATCTAGCTGACGTGCTTATTGCATCCTTAAAAAATTGCGACATGGCAATAATGTCATGATTTGTGGGATAACATTATGAAAAGATGTTACCTTCAGTTCTATTTGAGAATTACTCATCTATAGTGAATTCATATTTCAAATACGCTCGATGTAAACAGTAATCAATGCATGCTTGCAACGTGTCCACCTCGTGATCGCCATTTCTTGCAACGCTATTGGTCGATTGAACATCATCCTGACACAACACCAAACGAAATGTTGTTGCAGAGATGTATTCAGCTTGGCTGCGTTACAATTATTGAAACTGCTATTTGTTCGAAGTTGCAGCGTTCATTTCTTTTTGTGTTTATAATTACATTATTGATTGTTTATTTCGAATATTCGTTTTGGTGTAAAGTTCTGGGTTGGTTTTGGATGATGTTACATTTTCAAATCAATTTCATTGGGTAAACAAGCTTAATGTACAGATTACAGAAACTTACAGATGAGAAGCTCCACCCATTTCCTTTGATGTTTGAAATGCCGCCTCATTCACCTCGGACCTTTTAATTTTGCGCGCCAGAGTTGCCGATTTGCAAAATTTATGTCGACATGGTTGCGGATTTACATTCGTTTCTGCTTAAGCCGAGTACATACGAAAGCTTTTTGCGCTTCAGTTCATGGCAATTCTGATTTTGATTGGTTTCCTATATAGGTCTAGAAGCGCGAAGTTCAAAGAATTTTTTTTTTAATTAGCCCTTATATATTGCAGTTCAATGTGGATTCTCATAAATTAACAATGAATAAAAATTATAAAATTGAGAGCATTTATATCCGAAAATTATCGCTAACACCAATTAGCTATCTGAGTTCAATCCTCTGTACCTGGTACACTGCACACTTCAGTCAGGTAAATTATAAAGTATAAAAACACTATACTATTCCTACGTGACATCGGTTGTGTTTGGTCACCTACATATTATGAAAGCCTTATTAAACAACTTGGAGAAAATCAAGAATACATTACTGTGCTTCGATGACTGTTAGCGAACACTCATACCTATCATTAATCTTTTAGTAGTGATGCTATTTTATGTTATTGTAGTTGTCTATTCAATGATCCCAATCATATTAGTAACACCAACATTCCAATAGGAAAATATTCACATATTCACATATTTCATTTCACTTATTCTTCAATATTTTCCCATTGAAAATGTTTTACATGTTTCACATGAATTAATTTTCAAGTACTATTTATCGATCATATAGTCACATACTTATTTGAATGCATTTTTTTTACAGATAATAACATTCTTGATAGTCACAATGGACTATTACAAAATTATGTACAATCTGTTTCCTAGTATTTCACTAAAAAACATCAATTCGAGTTCCAGGTATTTTGAAGTGTGAAATTCTGATTCGGAGCACAGTTCATATTCTTTGAATTGATTATTTTCAAAATTAACATTTTTCTGAATGCCCTAATGAACTCAAATGAATTAAGGTTCACAGCATGGCCATTCTGCTGTCTGATACAACTGAAGAAATCTTCTAATGGTTCTTGGTTCAGTTTTCTGGTAAATAAAAATATAAAACCTGCAACTGGTAAATTTTCTTTGGCCCCTTGAACACTTTCAGTTTATTGAAAAAACATCCCATCTCTGATAAAAATCTAGCTGAAACTTTTCTAGTTTGAATGTTTTGAATGCAGTGCTTGTATAATAGTGTGGAAGAATTGAAAAGATCAAATAGTTTATTGAACTTCGAAATGACATCAGTGTCCATAGCAGTTTCAGGCAAATTATTCAAATTAATATGGCTTTTGGTTATTCGGTCGTGCATTCATTTGTATTGGCTCTTGACGTTTTGCAGTTGGCTTCTTCAGAAGTTACAAGTGTAAAGATTATTCCCCAGTTTGGTATAATCTTTCTCAAGCTTCTTTCCATATTCTGCACCTGTAATACAATGAGACAATCAGTATGGTGAATTTATGCAGCAGTTTGAAGTCATAAGAAAATTTGTCAATTATTGGTTGGAAATAACGGTCCAACCAATCGATGACGAACATTCTTTCTTATGACTAAACAGTTCAAATATTACTGGAAAACACATACACATCAATCTGTTGAATCACTATATCCTTAAGCTGAATAATAATAATTTAATACATGTAAGAATCCAACCCTTTGCTTTTTCTAATGATTGTTCCTAGGTAAAATGCGAGGATTCTAAGTCATTGAATAAACAAAACTGTACTTACTTCATTTCTTCCTAAGGAAGGAAAACTATGTAATTTGATGTCCGATTTGCTGTTAGCTATTACTATCTCTGCAGTTTCTGTATACACATTCGCCACCCCTGTGAGGTGCTTTATTCTGTTCAACACTCATCGTTATACTTCGAAGAGAATCTAATAATCGTAAATGATATATCTTTTCTAATAACGAAAAACAATGATCAACGGATTTTATCATCGGTTTATACTGAGATCGAGAACACTTGTTGTTATTATGTTATTGTAACATCTGACATCTGTCAAAGAGAAGAGGTCTTTGAATGTCAAATGTCGGTGTGGACCTTTAAATTTTGCGCTTTTCTTTCTCTCTCCTCAAATACGTTCCTTGTCTGACCGTCCTATCTGTATTAAGTTTATACAGTGAGGACCAAAAGTCCGTCGCCCCCCCTGTAACTTCTTTATTCTACATATTACAAAAAAATGTTAAATACATAAGTTGTAGGGTTTCATTCGATATCTTTAACGGTTTAAGTTTCATTCATACAGAGTGTCTCAAAAAAGCACGGTGACTTAGAAGTTAATTTTTTTAAATAGGACATCCTGTATTTCATTGCATTATTACATTCTACGTTTAAGTCTGAACAAGTTTGATGAATGGTTTTCTATCAAAAAAGTTAACAGTTTTGGACTTATGAACACTTGTAAATAATTATTTCGACTACTTTTGCACCAGTTCACGAATAAATTAATGAGGTAGGCTATGCACGCTAGGCGCGTTTATTTTATCCATGACAACGAAAAAAAACTCTTATCTGTTTTTGCCAAATGTCATTGACATTTTGTAGGTTTTCAAAACTTTGTTTCAAACGGTTTTCAATTTCTCTTGTTGATTAATATGGCTCGTTCAGTAGCAGACAAAGTTGAAGCCGTTATCATATTTGGTGAAGCTAACCGAAATTACCACGCTGCTATTCGCATTTTCAATGAACGGTTTCCAGAACGTCCGATGTGTCGAAAATATCTGCAGAAATTGGTGGCAAAATTTAACCAAACTGGCACCGTGAAAGATGCTCCGAGATCTGGGAGGCCGAAAATAATTACGGAAGATGTTGAAATTCAAGTACTAGCCGAAATGGTAAATAACCCACAACAATCAACTAAGCAAGTAGCTGAGACATGTGATGTTTCTAAAACATCAGTAAAGAGGGTTTTAAAACAAAATAAATTCCATGCTTACAAAATAAAAATTTTGCACCAATTGGTTGAAGATGATCCAGACCGGCGACTTGAATTTTGCGAGACCATGGCAGAAAGAATTGTTGCAAATCGACTTTATTTGCAACACATCTGCTTTAGTGATGAAAGCACTTTTTACCTAAATGGAAATGTGAATACCCAGAATTGTAGATATTGGAGTGATGAGAATCCCCATGAATTCCGCGAGGGGCATACTCAATTTCCCCAGAAAATTAATTTGGGCTGGTATTTTAGGTAACCACATTGTAGGTCCCATATTCTTCGAAGAAAATTTAAATGGTCCCAGATACCTCCAAATGCTGCAAGACACAATAAGTCCCAGTATCGATGAGATCGTTGCGCAAAACCCACATGAATTTTACTTGGATGTAACATTTCAGCAAGATGGAGCGCCACCACACTATTTTCGGGAGGTGAGAAATTACTTAGATGAAAGGTATCCAGGTATGTGGATTGGACGTCGAAGTACAACAGAGTGGCCAGCTCGCTCACCGGACCTCTCACCGCTTGATTTCTTTCTCTGGGGCTATGTGAAATCCGTAGTTCTTAAGACAGTTTGTGGGTCGTTAGATGAACTGCGCCGTCGAATTATTGAAGTGTGTTCAGAAATAACCCCTCAAACCTTGATTAATGTTAGGGAAGAGTTTACAACCCGACTATTTATGTGTCAAGAAATGCATGGTGGACATGTCGAACATCTTTTGAAATAGATAAAAACTCACCGTTTTTAGTTATAAATTAAAATATCTTTTTATTTGTTAATAAAATGTTTCAACTTCATTTGTACTAGTTTTTCGTGACATTCAACAACTCTAACAATTTTAAAATGGTACGACGAGGTAAGTTACACATGGTGCCATCAGCAGTTTGCAACATTGGATAGCTTTCAAAAAGTTAGGATAGGAAAGTGGAATACATTGTGATCCATTTGTTACGATTTACTCATTGAACTGGCGCAAAAGTAGTCGAAATAATTATTTACAAGTGTTCATAAGTCCAAAACTATTAACTTTTTTGATAGAAAACCATTTATCAAACTTGTTCAGAATTCAACGTAGAATGTAATAATGCAATGAAATACAGGGTGTCCCATTTGAAAAAATTAACTTCTAAGTCACCGTGGTTTTTTGAGACACTCTGTATGAATGAAACTTATTTAACATTTTTTTGTAATATGGAAAATGAAGAAGTTACGGGGGGGGCGACGGACTTTTGGTCCTCACTGTATAATCTGTGCTCAAGGTCGCCGTTTGGTACGGCTTGACAAACTAATCCGACAGAGGAGCCACTATGCCTTCTGTTTAATATTTATCCAAGTTTCCCTCCGTACAAATGAGTAATGATACTCGAAACTAATGTCTATACTACGACTACGCTTTGCAAACGCTGGGGATGGGGACGAAGCCAGTGAGCTAGCTCTGTTGCCAATATTGTTACGTATTCCGTATAATATTTCTCTTCGACTATCAATTATCATTTGGTTTGGAGATTATTCAAGAAGAAATGATTCGTTGAATACTTATTCTATATCAACATTATTTAAAAATGAAATTCAACGTTGTTATATTCATTACTATCAGGTCTAACCGCGACAAAAAAAATAAGCCTAGAGATTAGTAATTACTTATATTGGCGCACTTGACAACATGCCTAAATTCCTACATATGCCAGCAGGTGTCCTATTCTCGAGTTTGTACGTACCAATGCGATTTCGAATTTCTGTTTCACATCAATGCATGTAGTATAAGGAAATCCTTGGAATAAATTATTTTAGCACCAGTGGCATGGAACCGTTATTGAGTTTTTGTTTTTGATTTTTTTTAGTGATGTTTTGAAAATCTCGCATTGTCAACCAAGTTTATATTAGTTTTGAATCCTAGGTAGGTAGATATGTTCGTACCTATATAATTTGATTGCGATTGTTGGAAATGGACCGATTTTTATGAAATCAATTGATTTTTAACGATTTGAATATTTATCTTCTTCTTCTTATTTTATTCGTTTTTAAAAAAAATTATCGAAGGATATTTTCATATTGAACATTTCAAAGGTGTGGTGTTTTGAAAAAAACATATTGAAGTCAGATAAGTGAAATGTTCAATCAATGGAGTGCTTAGTTCAATCTTCATAGAAATAGTATATTGTGCAACTAGTGCGGAAAATAAGATATTTCGTACTAACCACTCGCCTATGGCCCCCAACACTAGTATGAAATATCCAGTTTCCGCACACTATACCTTTCCGACAACCAACCTGAAAAACAAGATATAGCGAATTTAAAAAATATTTTTGAATGTGAACAAGTAAATTGAATTTTGCGTGACACCTTCATATCTACCTACCTAAAATAATTCTTTAGAAATGAGTGTGCTTCATACTACTTGCTCATGATATGGAATTGATCGATTGAAGAAGTATTATATTATTCAGTGAGTCTAAGAGGTTGTCCATCCCGGGGATATCGGAAACGGTTATACAGTTTCAATTCAGTGAGAGAAAATTTGCATACCAAAAGTAAAATTTATAAAAAAATATTTACAAATTTTTCTGGAAACACTGAATTTTGAGATCATTAATTTTATTTTTTTCTGGTGTTATCGTCAAGCTGTCATGTGATGATGTCAGTTTTACTGTCCGACGTTTCGTTATCTAGCAATCATCACCAACTCAATTTTTATACTGCCTCGTTTAAAAAAAATAAAAATTTTGATAATATGTTTCTTTCAAAATTTGAATTATAGAACTAGTTTTTCTCGTAAAATTATTTGTAGGTGGATGAATATTCTTGTTCAAAAATATTTTCAAAATCCGTTATATTTTGTTTTTTAAGTAGGTCGTCGGAAAAGTATAATGTGCAACTCATGCGGAAACTGGATATTTTCTGCACTAGTTGCACAATATACTATTTCATTCCTCACAAAATTATCGACTTTTGTTTTTTTTTTAATACCTTCGAATCTTCAAATTTCTTCCACATCTGGCAGTGAATTCCATATTTTAAAAAATTGTGTTATTTCGAAAAACATCGAAATATTTTCAAGCCTTTTTACAACTTGCTTGTTTGTTTCTCTGATTATTTCGGAATATAAGTGCGTTCTGTGTAGATTTACCATCGCAAAAACCGAAATATATATCAGAAAGTACTTTTTATTTTTCTAGGTACTTTCCCATCCTGATTTTTGAGTATTTTCTTGGGAACTTTTGCAAATGATTCACCAGCGATATTGGTCGGTAATTAGTGACTTGCATTTTATCAGTTGCTTTATAGGTTTGTAGACATTGGATTAATCATAAAAATATCTTCCCATTTTTCTGTTTAGAGTTTTTCAACTATTTTTATTTGTTTCATTATTAACAGAATTTTCTTTTTAAATTCAGTAGAATTAATTTGTAAAATCATCGGTAAGGGGTCTGTGATGTGAATAAAGATCATGTTTCGTCTACTATTTCGTGTAACGGGTGCGTCCAAAAAAAAGTGTTTTCTGCCTCACCCTGTAAGTAGGTACACCATAACTAATAGATATATTCGAAGTCAATCGATAATTTTCATAGCATTATAAATCAAGAAAAATCCACTGGCAAACACTCTTTTCCGTATTTGGCGTTAGACATTCAAACATTTTTGTAGCTCGCCCTGTAGAGCCAGGGAACATTTCAAGAGAAGAAAGTTATTTCTTTCTATCTTTAAAATGATAAATCCCTAACTCAAAAAAATACACAGAGCTCTAATAATACATGTTTCTAGTGACATGACCCTTCATAATACATTGTCATCGAAATCATAAACACTTGCCCAATTTCATGATGATCGGGCAACTATAGGTATAAGTGGGTCAAAGTTCACTTGCAAGATTTCATCTGAATATACAAATGAATGAACAGAGAAACAAACAAGGCACGTTTAATAAAATCTTGAAAATATGTCAGCGTTTTCAAAAATATTGAATAAATTAACACTATCCTCAGCAAGAAGTTTAGAGAAATTACTTCGCATGTGCCAGGAAAAGTTTCGTTGTATTACATATAATAATAGATTGAAACTCCGGATCCCGTCATCGATTGTTGATTTTGATTTATGCATCATCAAATAGCACTCCATGATACGCTTATGATTGATTTGGGGATCCGAAACAACACAACGTCTTTCTTTATTTCATTTTCTTGGCCTGGCTCCTCCTACCGATGTTATCAAAATCACATTCCGTCTCATTGAGGAAATTGAATGAATGAAATATACAATGGCGCTTTCTATCCGAAAACTGCCGAACTAAAAAATGAGTAAGAATGTTGGTAAAGTAGGAACTGTTTCGCGCCATATGTTCGAATTTGGCTATTCCTAGCCCATTTCTAACTTGGAATTAATCTCTCAAACGATATTGTCTGGAGATTCGTTTCCAATCGGAAGTTGCACCATTTTGATCAATCTTTAGATTGACATAAAACAGAAGCCACTATTGGCTTATTTTACTCAATTGCTGATCAAAATAATCTCAATATTCGAAATGAAAAAAATCTCAATATATTCACTCTGTACTCCAATCTTTTTTGAGTTCACCTACCAAATTTCAGTTCTCTAAGTGTAACCGTGTCTCAATGCAATTAAAAGTCGCAATACACGACATTAGATGCCCACCTTAATGCGTCTCTGTTCTAGTTTGGTGTTCACGTGCTCTTGTTGACATCGTCCGTATTCGAAATATGAATGCACTATAGGTTGTGTTACTTGATCGGACATCCTAGCACTGATACGCACCTTGGATTATATCATGTATGCAAGTGTCATTCCCAACCAGATGAGGGATAATATTTAATGTTTGATTGCAATTTGATTTTGCGATAGTGTCCTCTTTGCATGAGGAACATTGCACAAATAAATGTCAGATGTAATTCAATGTCCTCAAGGGGAAGTAGATGTTTGCCTTGCATTTTCTATTTTATTTGAAACTCCTCGGTACATATTTTGAAATCGAATCGATATTTTCCATAATAATAAAGTAATATTTCTGTATGTGGGCAGACTAACAAATTTTCCTGGCCGATGTCAAGCAGACATGTTTAGAGTTTAATTTGTTTTTAGTGAATCTGAGAATACATCCGCCCATGCCCCGATTTGGTGGTTCTATAATAACATATTTGATTAAAAATTCCCCTTTCTACTCTTGACACCAGCTGATGTAGTGTTTGGATTCGGTTTTGACCTCGCATTCATAGAGGTTTGTATTAAATGTCATTCAGTTAGTTTTTCTACTATTTTTATCACGAATGATGACGGCATTATAGGTTTGAATACCTTCGCCTGAGACTTCTAGGCTTGGGTATTAAGATTGTATTTTTCTGCCGTAGGGTATTTAATTCTTCTCAAGACTTATTCTCAGTGATCTAAGAAGAACTACTGTTGAAGTAATCCTGCCAATTATTCCATCGGTTCTAAGTGCTTTTTATGCATGAAAAGATATATGACCCAGATGAAAACCCGTACTTTTTAAAACTTCTTTGAGTAAAGGTTGGGTTGCATGGATTCTTCTGATGCCAATTCGATGAATATAACAGAAACTGTTTCATCCAAATATGGTTGAAAAACGACTTGATTTTAATGATGGTAATGTAATTATTACTGATTGATATATTTTGGTGTTAATTGTCGATTTCTTGTGGCTCACACTTCTCCTAGGAGTAAAAGGTGCAAGGAATTCAAATTTTGGGGAAATATTAATTTGTACGAGAGCACAAAACGATAATAATAATGCATAAAGAGTGGCCCAATGGAAATGAAACGGTCGGCTTTCCCGGTAGTTAGAATCAAATGATGAAAAAATCTCGAACATGCCAACATCACTTTCTGAAAGAACGTGCGGTTTGCAATGAAGACTATTTGCTACCAGAACCCTTACAAACATACCCACCTAGAGATAGTATAATTTAAGTATTTCTAATTCGATTCTACGATATGAAAACACTGGATTTTTATCCCAACACCAAACCGCTATTTTCAACACCTCGAAACGTGTTTCAATCACTTAGTGGTTGTATTGAAAATGTGTAATTGACAGTTTGAAAACACTTGTATCGCACGTGGCTAATTTTTGTTGTTACTGAAAATCCTAACAATTATATATGTATGGAGATAATTATTGATGATGATTGTAATTGGTCGAGTGAATTGGAAATATATTGCCGTGAAATGGGAGGACGTTCCACATACCTACCTGCTTATAATTATAATTGTTTGTTTCGGAGTGTGCCAATATTTATTAACAATCATATTGGCGATAATTTTTCCAGTGGTATTGTCAAACATATTTTTACGTCAAAAAAATTAATGGTGTTTTGGCTACTCTGTATGGTTTGATAGCGTAGCAATATTCAAGAGAAAACTGATTAGAAAGAATTCTACGTTATTCTAGATTTCAGTAGTATCAGGTATTTTCTGTATTATACTCATACTTTTATACTACAAATCAATTGACTGAATCAGTTTTAACAAAGTGACCAAAATTATTTTATGGAAATTCAGGCGGTTCTTCTCGACAAAGTCGACAAAGCCGAATGTTATCTGTTTACAATAAATATACGACAATAAAGAGACGGTGTTTATCTTTTTATCATCATCAGTAAACGTTACACGATTACAGACTCATTTAAATGGGATTAAATAACATGTTGTAGTAGTTTTACAGCCTATAATATACATAATATTGTTGTTACGTCTCGTATAAAGTTCACTCCACCCGCCTCCTTTCAGAGATTATCTTTTTTTATTACTTCGGCGAAGGTATACTTCATGCCCTATAAAAGGTCAGAGTTTATATTTGATGGGCAATTTTCTACGTTCATTATATGAAAGCATTTTCTTGCGAGGAAGAAGGGCAGATAACTTGAAGTTGCTTGTTTTTAATGTTCGTTTATTATCTGAAATGATACGAAGAAGCTACGGTATTGTTCCGAGCCAGGAGAAAACACCGTCGAATATTGAATATTCTGGAAACTCTTACAATTCCGTAGAAATTATCATTAACATTTTTAATGGGTTAACTTTATAGATTTTAACTTTCTATTGTAGGCAAGAAGTTTCCTGAGTATTCTTGAATAATCAAAGCACAGTTTTTTGCGTTGGAAAATAGTCAGGTTGAATAGATTCTCCTGAATTCCGTACGGGGTGATCAAAAACTGGAGCCGTCAAATATCGGTTAAACATAAATGATGAAATCAGTGGTTTCTCCTATATAAATATTTGTTAATTTTCTCGTATAATGATAAAGGTCTCTATTTCTAATCTGAATTTTGATGGCACTTCCCACTACATTGAGCATTAATATGAAATATTCTCGTTCCACCTTTACATTGCGGATGTGAACTTTTGTGATTTTTGTCAAATGGTGCATCGTTATTGTTCAATTTGGGAACTACGATGTTTGGCTCGCCTTGGAGTTCTTCAGAAAATTTTCTCTAAACTGGAATCTGCGAATTTCAGCACCGTTTGACCAAATGGAAGGGTCATAAGCAACTTTCAGTTTATATAGTGGAAAATATACTTTGTATGTTAAAACTTGATCATTTCTGTGCCATTTCTCACAGGTGATGTCAATTTCAGGTGCAGATTTCTTAAGTAATTTCAAAATGTCATCGGCAGTTACTTCATGTCCGATACGATATACATGAAAATATCCTCTTCTTGGAACTACTGCGACATTAGAATCGTTATTGCTTCAGATGATCGATTTGGTCTGATGTCTTCTAAATGGGGGATTCTGTTGGTGATTCACGTTGTTGGTATCAGCTGTGTTCCCAGATAACAAACCCGAGTTTTCAGGTTTTTGTTGTAATTTATCGACAACTGTTTTTTAAACATCGCTGAGTGTTTTATAGCTCTTCTTATCTTCTGGCTTTTTGTTATCTGAATTTGGACCGGAATTGTTCAGTACGTTTAAGAGAACTCGAAGTGGTACTACAAGAAGGCGTAGTAGATTTCTCAATAATATTGAAATTATTATATTGTTTAAGCAAAAGTATAAGATCTTCTTGCTCCTGTGTGCGTTTTTCTAGGCGAGTTTGCTAATTGAACTTAGATCACTTCTTGCTCTCTCCAAGTTTTTAAAGTTATAGTCACATGAAGCACAGGTTAAGTTATTTTGCGAATCGTTGAACTTCTCTACGACACTGTTCCGATTGCTGTTATTAAAAAGTTTACTCACGTAATTCACTAACTGAGTATTTGTCACTGATGAAGGTGCTTTCAAAATAACGATTATATCGATCAGTTCATTTTTCTTTAGCTTATTCTGCTCAGTCGTCAACACTGCGGCTATACTAGATTCCGCCATAGTACTTGGAGACCATGTAGAAAAGTTAATATCTTTCAAATTAATCGCTTAATATAATTAATATAATTGAGATAACTGAACTCAGTCATTATATAGTCGAAGGGAACATATTCTCAATTCTCAAGACTAAATTGATCACCGTGATGTTACCGCATTTTGTTAATCAATGTGCCCGAAATGGATTAAGATAGTGCCCTGAATCCATTAAAATGTCCTTCAGCTCGATATGGCAAACATTGTTCGTCCTCTAGCACAGCCGCAGACTCTGAATGCCATTAGATTCAACAATATCCCTTCCCTTATTGAAAATGTTGGAAATGAGATTAGGAGTTTTGGAAGGTCCTCGAATTGCAAATAAAAATTCAGCCATATTGTATATACGATAATCAGTCAATATTTAAAATGTTCAATATTTATTTTCATCTACAAATTCTTTTAATTTTCTAACAGAATAAAATTACGGTGAACAAGATATTGACATAAGCATAAGATATTATACAGTGCGCCCTAATGTATCAATCAATCAATCAAAATAAGCTTTATTATTAATAGTTATTTTTGTATCTAGTGCACGAAATGCTACTTTGGTGATCGAGAACTGATTTTTTTTAAAGAGGCGCAGCCGAGTTAAAAAAAATAGTCGAGATCACCAAAGTATTTCGCGCATCAAAAAGTGCATTCTTTCAACTGCATAATTTCAAGTGATAAGAAAAATTCATATTTGCACCCGGGGGTTTCTCAGGTCGCGAAATCTGAATATCATGTCCAAATTAGCCCCCTGTACACCTAGAGGTCAGGAGGGCATTAGGAACGTCATCTCCTGGAGTTCCTGCTTAACTTGTGATAAATCAAGGGAAACTCGTGCCCTGGGGGTTTTGTAGGCTGCTCGTCACGAATTTGACGTTGGTGACTTACCCCGGAGGACGTGGTGCACCGGACGACCTGACTAGTATAACGGCATTCCCTGGAGTTTTGATGGAACAACTCACCGAATCGTTGGAAAAGCTAAGTATTCCGTCGGAAGAAAATCTAGTACCTACGTCAATCTTTTACTGGACAATTTTCATCATTCAGGTGTTTGTAATAAAAAAATTCAGCTATTTTGGAAATTATGCCTACATTTTATTTGGACCCATACCTTGTCTTTTTCCTTGCTCTAAAATCTATTGAATTCATATATAATTTTAAAGGGTATTAATACAAATTCGTGACGAGCGACCCGAAAAACCCCGAAGGGCGAGTATCCAACGATTCGGTGAGTTGTTCCATCAAAACTCCAGAAGATGACGTTACTAGTCAAGTCGTCGGTGCACCAGGTCCTCCGGGGCAGGTC
This sequence comes from Chrysolina americana, assembly GCA_958502065.1. NCBI lineage: Eukaryota > Metazoa > Arthropoda > Insecta > Coleoptera > Chrysomelidae > Chrysolina > Chrysolina americana. The sequence goes on from OY293416.1 coordinate 44,664,914, forward strand.
ACCGATGCCAAATTCGTGACGAGCGGCCTACAAAATCCCCGGGGCACGAGTTTCTCTTGATTTCTCACCTTGATTTATCACAAGTTGAGCAGGAACTCTAGGGGATGACGTTCCTAATGCCGTCCTGACCTCCAGGGGTACAGGGGGCTAATTTGGACATGATATTCAGATTCCTCAACCTGAGAAACCCGCTGCTGGTGCAAAATTTCGTATAGTTCGGGTGTTTTTGTGGCAGATATAAATTTTTTCCCATCCCATGAAGTAATGCAGAATGTACTTTTTGATGCACCAATGAATTTTTCATGAAATCTGGAAAACAAAATACAAACAAAGTTTGTACATGTGGGTTCGAATGCAAAAATCTGCATCTCGATCCGTTTGTCTGCGCAAATTTCCTGGATTTTGTGCTAAATTTCCTCGCCTACCAGGTGACATATAAAATTCTATCAATGAATATTAGAACATAGAGTCCCATCACGAACACTAGTAAAAAAAAATTTGGGAATGAAGATTTTATGACCCGTTTTCATTCTATCATATGCGACTGGATGTTTTTGTTAAACTATTCATCGAAGCTTGGCTTTTTTTTTGGTTTTGTTCTTCCCATCAGCCGGCTGCACCCTTACGAGCAACCCTCAGAAAGACTTGACATTGTTGACAATCTGTGGAATCCACTCCGATACTATCTTTCTTTCAATCTGTCATCTAATCTAATTGAGTTTAAGTTCAACGATTAGAGCGTTAATTATCGATTTTCAAATAAACCTCGAGGAAAATAAATGTATTCTATCCAAACCTGTCGTGAACTAACTAACTGAAATTGAATCGGATGCTGATCGAAACAATTTCGCCAATAGCCTCAGAGTCGAGTAATTAGTTTTCCGCTTAGCCACATTCTAGTATTGATTAGTCTTAATTGAAAGAAGTCTTACTCCTAATTGGAAGTTTTTTATGCAAATCCTGCCTCGCTCATGGAAAAATTCAATTCTTTCCGCTGAATTATATCCACTTTGGACTTAATTAATTGCATCGTCCGAATAATTTGAAATTACTTCTGGCGTGATATCGAGTTACGGCCTCGATGCAATGTCGCTGTCAACAGGTTCCACTTTCTTTTGTCAGTTATTTTTTTTGTTTTCTTCATTGAGAATCTGATATTTGTGAAGAAGAAACTGGGGCGATGTCGGTGCATACCATGGGCGTACGGTAGCTATATAGTTTTGAATTTCAGCTTGGTGGTGTAAAACACGAAAATTGTTCCGTCTAGAAACTGTTTTCTGTGAATCGATTTCTCCTGAACGAAAAATCTTCATGGCACTTGTTCGACTTTTTATTATAATAATTACTGTAGGATTGAATAAAATTTGCGTATTTTCAACCAACAATGCACTGATTTAGTTTTTTGCAATAATAACTTTGATATAGTTTTTTTTTAACATCAACATTGAGAAAATACAACATGTGGCCCAAATTATTCTGAAGTATATTCAATAGACTATGTATCTCGTCCATATAATCTGAATTGTCCACTTGTATACAAGCAATATACCAATTTGAGGGTGGACGATAGCTGCTTCCCTATTTAAGATAGGAAAAACTGTTTCAAATGAAAGTTGTAGAGAGTAATAAAAGCTATGTTCCAAAATAATAACCAACATACTGGGTGTTTGATAAATGTGTGACTTATCAAAGGTATTTTTTCAATATTTTCACTCATTAAATTTCTTCGAAAGAGTGTTTCTAAAATGTAGGGTTCTGAAGTTATCTCAAAATCAATAACTAAGAATGTTTTCACCAAATATCTTCAAAATGGTGTATTTTCATTTCATATTCATTTTAACAAATAGCACTTTTCCTCAAAGGGCCAACCAAATCTCAGGATACTTTTTCTCAGTTTTTTCGAATGGAACACCCTGTAAAATGATACCATACCAAAATAGTCCACACTGTATATGAGCTTCCAGAAAATATACGTTTTCTTAAGGAAAGTATGAAAAATGTCATAAAAGCAATAATGATATTTGTATTCAATGATGGACAACCACGGCAACAAAATAACCTCAAAAAATTTTGAAAGGCGTTAATTCACAGATGTTCAATCTTCCATTTTGACCTATGCACAAATTGAGTCTATCCACAATGGCTGTTCGAACTTGAAATTGATCTTGTAATAGATCGCAAAATTCCTTTTATTTGATTTTTTTTAGGCGTTATTGGTTTCTTGCGTTATTGCTATTCCTCTTCATATTTCCAGATAATAGAAGGGTATGGGGTCTTGGGACATAGCTGCCCCTCCCTCCAAAAATGTATCATTTGTAACTTTCCTTGTAGTTACGTGAAAATTCACCTTCACGACATCATCGCTAATTTATCCTTTCTCTTTCACGTTTTGGTCACTTCTTGTCCTTCACAAACCTTTCCTTCGAAAACTCTCCGAATTGCACATTCCTTGAATCAGAATATCGGACTACATACATTCTACCGGCTGAATTCCGATTCAGTAACATCTTCTTACCCGTAATGTAGATCATTTTATCAATTATATCAAATCATCCTGGGAACATTTGAATGTTACAGGAATTGTCGAAAAACGTTACATTTGATCATCCAAGTGAATTTTTAGTTGAAATATAATATATATTCTCCTTTTAAATGTAATTATCCACCGAAGAAATGCCACTACTACTCGACAGAGAATCCCCACTGGGTTAGACAAGTTGATAACCAAAAAAGATGGTCGGTAAATGTTTGGGGGGGCATAATTGGGAATCAGGTGATAGGACCATATTTCTTTTATGCAAAAGGTTTACAGAGATTTTCTTTGAGATTATTTACCAAATTTGATGGGAGATATACCGGATGACACCAGACACTGGTTATATTATCAACATGATGGCCCACCTCCCCACAATCAGGTAAAAAGGTTTTTAAACAGATGGCGTCGAAATAAATGGAGAGGAATAAATGGACCCATTCAGTGTTCAGCAAGGTAATAGGACATTTGGGCGTGGCCAACTGGGCGCGAGTCAACTCGGCGCGGCCAACCAGACGCAGGGACAACGAGGCGCAGGGACAACGAGGCGCAGGGACAACTAGGCGCAAAGACTACTGGGCATAGGGACGACTGGTCGCAAAAAAATGAGGCACAAAATTATCCACTAATCATAATTATTATGAGCAATGCCCCGTAAAACTTTAGCGTGAGGAAAAATTTATATATACATATTTGCACGAATCCGAAGACCACATTCCTAATTATCGCAAAATTTCATATTTTGAGATAGTACGCGTGTGAAAATAGGAATGAAGTGTTTTGTCTACGTTAGCTTAGTCAGGTTTCTTTAAGAATTAGATACATTTCCGATGAAAATCAAGTAGGCAAACCCTACATATTCTGAAAGCTCAAAGTGTGGACTATTCTGGTATTTACATTTGAAAAAACTGAGAAAAAAGTGATCCCGAGTTTTGGGAAAAGTGTCATACATGTAAATTTATGAATATGATATGAGAATTTACCATTTTCGAAAATATTTGGTGTTGTATTTTGGGAAACCAACTCAACCCTATATTTTTGAGAAATACTCTTTCAAATAAATTCAATTGATTGATATTATAGAGGGTGTTTTATTTAAAAAACATAATTTTGATAAGTTCCAGTTTTATCGGACACCCTGTATGTTGGTATTTATTTTTGGAACATAGCTTTTATTGCTCTCTACAACTTTTATTTTAACATTCTTTCCTACTTGGATAGGGAAGCAGCGATCGTCTACCCACGCATCGTTGATACACCCTGAATACAGGTTATACCACGATGAGCTGAGTCGATATGTATATGGAAAACTGCTGGAAGTATTTTCCTGAAAATTTGTTTACGGGAGTGTTTCGAGAAGCTCGTTTCAGTTGAAATATTTTCAGTTGACTACGACTTCCGGTCATACCGGAAATGGACTCCAACTTTTTGTTTTTTAATGGATCATCCTGCTTTTTATTGCATTTTTAGAATCTACTATGAATTTCAATATAACTTCTTTCGAAACATCATATGTTCAAAGGGTTCCAAAGATTGAATTTTTTCGAAAATTCCACACCTGTAATTTTGAACCAATCTAATTACGTTATTTTGACAGATCACTATGGCAACGGAGGTATTTTGATGGCTTTTTTTTTCTCGAGGGATACCCAACAGCTAATTATATTGGAAATTTTTTGACGTTCACAGTAACAGACCATTTTTGACAGACTGGTTTTTATTTGTTCACATAAAATTTAGTTTTGATACATTTTAATTACAAAGCTAAGATGTTTTCTATATTCTTCGGACACCTCCTCTCTTCTTAATGGCGAAAATGCAGGACTTTGAATATTTTCAATTGAGTGTCTATGTCTAATAAAATATATATATTATTTAGTTAGACACTAATTTATTTACCTTTTTCCCATTTAGTACTCTCAATTTTGCGTAGTTTAAATGAAAATATTCGTGGACAATTCTGAACAAATTTTCTTTCTTCAAGTTGGAGCCACAATCCTTTATTAATGCGAATAAATAAGTCATGATACGATGATTGATCATTACATCAGACAATTTCACGCATATTTTGCATATAGTATTTTTTCAACAAAGAATTTTATCGATTTAACTGGCTGTGCAATATTCTTTATTGCAACAAAACGCGATTTTTTTTATGGCTTTGAAGTGTCAAAATCCAATGATCACAGCCTCCTATGATTGATGCTTGCTGACGCTGGTTATGAATTCCACACCATTAAAGCGCGCATAACGCACGTTAATAAAATCGCAAAAGAAAACAATTTTCTACCACTTTTAGTTACTCAAAACTTATGTAAAATTGAAGAATATACTATTTTCTACCTTGAAATGGTATTCACATGCAACTAAAATGAGTAGAAATTACCAATTTGAAGGCCTAGATAATTGCTGACAAAGCAAATACGCGCTATGAATCTGTTCATGCAGCTTCCCGAAAATCCTTTAAAATTATAATTTTATACCACTTGTATATAGTATATTTTATATGAATGGTTACAAGTGATTTTGACTATTGTAATTATTGTTTATATTATGGAAAACGCAATTATTATAAACTATGGCAGGTTGATTGGAAGTAGTTGCTTGTTCTTGATTCAGAGATATTCGAATCGTCTTTGCCGAAGTTGAAGCAGACCTCATTTTGTCAATTATTTCCTGATGATGGCCCGAGTCTATTTGCGATATGGTTTTATTGAGTGGCTGCTAACATGACCGGTTATTTTGATCAATTGCTGTTTTCCAATTCCTGTTTTGGCTAAAGTTGAAACAGCAGTGGCCCTTGCAGAATGATTTGTTATTTTGATCTTTTCGACATCAATTCCAATCAATGATGCATCGGATTTGAATCAGGAATATATTGTATTCTGTCCAACTGGACTGTTTTTGTACCAGCCTTTGGAACTGAGATTGTTCCATCTTGGATTTGGCGTCAAAAATAAACGCTTCGTTTTAATGGGGCCTCGCTTGCTTGTTAGTTTTTTGAACAGTCTCACTGGGCATATTTCTTCGTTGAGTGTATTCGGTACTAGCCACTAACTGTCAGCCATTTTCTTTGAACCCCCTTGGGTGTGGAAAAAACCGGGTTATACTCAAAGCTGCCTGTTGGTTCCCCTCTATTGTTAATTTCCTCTACAAAATATTCGAGTTGTGCTGCCGCTCTTTCATTTCCTCTCCAGGCCAATTCATGACCAGCAACGTGGAAAAACTTTTTCTGCAGTCCTTCCGGAGTGTTTTTGTCCCAAAACTCAATAATTTTTCTCAGCTCGTCTGCTGATAGTCCAGATGAACTTTCCTCTCTCTTGATTGGATCCATTTGAAGCTTCCGGCGCTTATCATTTTTTGCAGCTCTTGCGTTCAAAAATTGTATGTCAGAGAATGGATTAAATTTGCGATTATACTTTTCAAAAAAATATTCCTGCAATTTCTTGGTTGTGGAATTCCATAAAACTTTGATAACACTCTCCTTGTAGTCTTCGGAGTTCTTTTTTCGCATGTTGAACTCATAAGATTCAAGAATAAGCGCCAGTTCTTCCACAGGTATATCTGCTCTATCGAAATTATATGATTTTTCCGCGCAAAAGTTTGTAAACTGCCTCCTTACGCTTGACTTCGATTTCCTGGTATTCGCGGGTGTCAACTGCTGAATCTCCTAGCGAATATTTTCTTTACTTTATTGACCGAAGTGAAACATTTTTTTACGTCGTGCCACTTGACAGCTTCAAAAGTGAAATAATAATTTCGAGGTTAGCGTCTCACTTAGTTACCATGACAACTCAACAGTCAAATCGACCTCACATTTTATGTTTCGCTGGTGACTTGATGAAGAAAATAATTCGCATTGTTGAGAATCGAAAGATAAATTTTGAAAATATTTGATTTTTAACCACAATTCGGTGCGGAATTTTCTTACCGAATAACCGGAAATGTTTTGATCTCTGGTGGTATTATACTAGTGAAAATTAAATTTTTTTGAAACAAGCAGAGTCGGTCCGAAATTGCTCAGAAAATGTCGCCAAATTCGGCTATCTCCAAAATTTTGTAAATCATTTTATTAAATGACAACCCCATATTTTCTCAACGCTATTGGATTGTATACTAAAATCTAGGGAGGGTTTATGCTACAACCCAACATCTAAATTGAACGGTTTTTGTAGAAACTTGGAAAAACTGACAAGAAAAAAAGGTGAAGTGTTAACAAATAATATTTACTAATAATTTGACGTTGAAGCATAACTATATCGTTTAGGATTTAGTAACGAAAAAATACTTTGTTGTTTCTGTTCTATATTTGTTTAGGTTTTCATCGCAGTCCTTTCATTTAATTTCATAAATTCTCAATATTTCTGAATTCTCTACTTTGTCCTTTGGATTGCCCAATGGTTCTGTAGTGCCATACTTGTTCTGAATACCACCCTCACACCTAGTTCCTTGAAAATCTTTCCGAAGCTCCAAGTGTAGTGCTGACATGAATCTGAGGTGTATTTACCATCGGTTGTTTCATTTTGGAAACGGCAGGAGCTCTGTTACGCTCTCCGATCAAGGAACACAACCTAGCTGAGTAATACTCAAATAGAACTAAAGTTAAAACATCTTTTCATAATGTTATCCCTCAAATCATGACATTATTGCCATGTCGCAATTTTTTAAGGATACAATAAGCACGTCATAACAATAAGAAGGCAATTGAAACGTTCATTGGAGCTTGTTGGAATCCTGTAAAACCGATAGTATTTCCATCGCCGAATTCGGAATATCGTCTTTGGCTTATTGGACTGTTTTTTCGTGAATAAAGGGCAATTCTAAGTTAGTGTTAAAATATTGTTATTTTTTATTATTAGGCAATGGTGAAGCATTGTGAAATGTGTAAAAGACCATTTGAAGCTGAAAATTAAAATATGTCATTTCATAGGTAAGCTATCAGTGTCGTAACTATCGAGAAAGGGAAACCGAATTGGAAAAGAGTAAAATGAATGTATTATGAAAAAACATGTTTATTAGAGCATCGGCTGTTCTCAGAATCCTGTGGAGATTATTCCATCATAATTTCAGGTTTCCATTCCATATTGGGTTTCCATTTTTTCTATTTTATTGAACTTCAATATTTCTGTTAACAACGCCCGACACTGTCGTTGGGGGAAGATGTTCCTTACACACAAATTTTAATGCGTGTGCGGCGAGTTACTCATCTAGGTTGTTTTATTCGATCGGAGGTTACGCTGCGTTCGTAAATAAAATACTCGTTAGCAAAAAGGCGTTTATAACAGTGTATAAAAACGCAATTATGGCTTTATTTGCTGATGATACTTCATTAGCAGTTACAGGCCGCAATCATGAAAAACTAGTTTTACCCACTAAACAGTTTATGAAATGTTTCAACAGATTGTGTGAGCAAAATTGCTTGATTTCGAATATCTTCGAGAAAGATTGTATGAATATTACTTTTCTATTCTATTCCATTATGTCCACTCAAAGTGCACATTGTTTGGGTATAAATGTTGATCAAAACTTACATTTCACCGACCGAATCGATATAATCAGTAGTAATACTATAAGTACTTCAAAATAATCAGGTTATACATCGATAACTTGTTGCATAATTATAAAGAGTGTCAGTTTGACAGTTTAAATAATCCGACCGCGAAGCGGGAGGGTTATTCTGTCAAACTGACACGATTTGTAATTATGTAGGAAGTTTGAGATGTATAACCGTATTTATTTTGAAGGTATTGTATTTGATACGATTATTTTTTGAGTAAATTAAGTAAATATATAAATAATTTATTAATTTAAATACAAATTGGTGCAATGAAAGTTACAATTATTATATAAGTACTACGTTTTTTTTTAACTGAGTTATTTTCGGAGCAGGAAACGTGGCCACTGCTCATTGAAGTGCTGGAAATACTGGAGGTGTTATTACTTGAACCTGCAGCGTTTTTAAAATTGGATCTAATCTTATTTATTATGTTTTGGTGATGTTGTTCATCTATCTGTAGGTAGGGTTTGATAGAATTGCTATTACTATGTCCTGTTATTTTAATAAGTTCTTGTTCCGATACACCTGCTTTTGCCAATTGTGAAACAGCAGTGGCTCGGTGAGAATGATTTGAAAATTTTTTGTTTATCATATTCAAATTTGCCAATTCTGCAGACTTTTTGGTCCATTTACGAATTTCATGCACTCCAATTGGCATATTTTTGTACCAGCCAAGGGTTTCTTCTTTTCTCCAGTTGGGATTTACTGTCAGAAATAACCTTTCTGTTTTAATATTGATGTTTTCGCTTCTTTTCATCATTAGCTTATCTAGAAGTCTCACTGGACAACGACTCACTTCATTATGGTTAGGTACAAGCCATTTATTATTAGCACATGGTTTTGCTCCTCCCTGTGTGGTTTTGGTAAAAATAGGATTATATTGTATTCTACCAGTTGGAGTATCATCATTTCCAGTTTCTTTTTGAAAATAATGAGTCAAGCATGACACTCCTTCATTTCCTCTCCACTCAAGTTCTACAGAAGCAATTAGAAATTTTTTTATTTGTAATCCTTCCGGTGTATTTTCATCCCATGCTTCTATCATTGCTATGTGCATCGTTATCTTTAAATGCTGATGCACTAACCTCTCTCTTGTCCGGTAACATTTGAAGTTCTCTTCTTTTTGAATTTCTTGCGTTTCGTGCGGCTAAAAATATGGGACTAGAGAATGGATCAATTACTCTATTAAACTCCTTCATATGTTTTTCTTGTACTTGTTTTGCCGTATTGTTCCACATCGTTTTAACCACATTTTCTTCCCAATCTTTCAAAATGGACGCTATCATTTCAGTGAAAATTGATTCATTTAGCACATAGTTTCTTTCACTGCAAAACGTAAGAAATTGTTACCTTACGTACTTTTTTGTTTTCACTGTATTATGAGGCTCAGTATTTTGTATACTTTCGTCTATTGCATTTGATGATAAATCTCCGAATCGACTCCTTTTTGAACAATTTTTGATAAACGTCACAATTTGACAGTTCTGTTTGTTGTATATTAATGTCGATGTGGTTACTATGAAAATTAAATTATTTTAAAATTTTCGATTGGTGGAGCTACTATATGTATAATTAGGTATTATCGAAATTATACGAGGTACCTTAACTAAATTGGACATTCTGATTGTTTGAAAATCATACGAAAAAAATAATCAGTAATAATTTGATCAAATCCTGATTTGCAATATGACGGATAATTTCTTTAGGAGCAAACACTACCTTGCTAAAAGGGGAATCGGTTTTACGCCTGTAATTTTTGTTTAAGATTTTTTTAATCTTTAGCAAATGACTTAATGTTTTTGTATGAATTCGGAAACTCCAGTGATTTTTGATTACGATAATTTTTGAGACATTTTTTTTTTGAAATTATACAATGACTTGAAAAATAAAGTCCATACAAAAAATATCTCTTTCATGAAATCAATGTTTTTGCAAAAAAGAATCTGCTTGTGGACATATTAGGCGCTCGACGGAAGAGGGCAGATATATATAGTCACAGAGAGTTGCCGGTATAGTTCCAAAGTCCAAAGGTAGAGAGTGACAGTGAAAATAAATTTGAAATAATTTCTGTGGTGAGAGTATAAAATAAATTAGCAAAATTAGTTTAGTGCATTTTTACTACATTAGCATTGAATTAGGCTTTGAAGAATTGAATATCTTCACTGACATGCTCCATAAATAAACTTTTTAAATAGTCCCCCCTGTTAACTTTCAAACGGTTTGAAGTACAAACATAAAAAAAACGTTTGGGGGTTTCACCGATACTACTTTTTGACATAAAACACATTGTGATTGCTCGATAGATGGCGCGGGGGGCACATCAACTTGAAAATTTAAATGGCATGTGGAGTCATGTGTCACATCGTTGAAAAGATAATTCAATTCTCTTTTCAGTTTATTTTTCATGTTTGTACGTCGAACCGGTCAAAAGTTAGCAGGGGGTGGAATATTGAAAGCTGCACTATTTGCCTACAAACCTTTGCTGCCCGGGGTGAGGAATACATTCTATTGTTCGGTGTGACGCGCTGATGATGGCTCTTAATACCAACTGAGTCTTTGTTGATGGTGTTTTATAGGCTTGTCTAAACAGTCGAATTTTCTATAATGTCGTTCTCTGAGAAAATTGTGGTAACACTGGACGAATTTTCACAGCACAGGAAAGAGTAATTCGCACTGTTCGAGTTATCTCCACAAGAGTTGGGATGGCCATGCCTTATTTTTCACAAAATTTCTAATATTTCCGCGTTTGTACATATTTGAAAGCGTATTGAAAATTTACTACAAATTTAAAACAAATTCACAATACCACAATCACCCTACCAGTAACATAGAATAGAAATATCTTGTATAATCCGAAACTACACAACAAAAATTTGAACGATCTTCCACCAACTAGGGTATTTCTTCAAAACACTTTCCAGAGATCGTGAGAAATAGCATTAAAAAGTATTCACGAGCAGAGTGAAGTACTATATTCTTCCAAAGGCTTCATTGAGTGATGAGGAATAACTGTAACGTGAATAAATTCAATGTCTTCAGACGCTATTTGTAAATATTAGGTCTTCTCAGTCGTTATTCATACTTTGTTAGGAATCTACAACTTGACTTATACACAATACATTTTTGTCAATTTCTGAATGGACCAATAAAATTATTATATTTTAAAGTTTTCATGTAATTTTTGTTAATTATTTAAACATACCAAATCTTCAACTGCTGAAATTGTCCCATTTTTTTGAAAAATATATACTTTAAATATGTATTGTATATTTTTCTATGAATTCAGTAATATTTCGAACGAATTTCAAATATATTGTGCCAGAGAGGTATCAACAATGTGAAAAAATACGGGGTACTCTTCTCTATAAGCGTTTCCACCAAGTAGAGAAATTAAGGCAAACATCTGTCAGAAAACAACTACTTCCCGGGCTAATACCACGACGGACATTGAACTACATCTAACAGATATTTGTGCAACGTTCTTCCAAGAATACCCAATTGCAAGTGCTTGTCTTGTAGTTAAACAGAAGATTATCCTTCATTCAGAAGGAGAAGGGTACCCCGTATTCTTTCACATTGTTGATACCTCTCTGGCACAATATATTTGAACTAAGTTCGAAATATTACAATTTACTCTTCCCGGAGTCTGTGCTACTTGGGGGTGTTTCGTCTTGTAAATATTCAAACGAGTTCGAATATATTGTGCCAGAGAGGTATCAACAGTGTGAAAGAATACGGGGTACCCTTCTCTCTGAGCGTTTCCACCAAGTGGAAAATAAAAGGCAAACATCTGTCAGAAAACAACTATAATGCAATTACAATGTTGTCCGACCATCCTGTCACTGATGAGAGGCAATAAACCTCGAAACATGTATGTCTGCAGGTGGTCATTCCCAGCCAAATGAAGGATAATCTTCTGTTTAATTACAAGACAATTACATCCGGGTCTTCTTGGAAGAACGTTGCACATCTGTCAGATGTAGTTCAATGTCCGTCATGGTATGAGCCAGTGAAGTAGTTGTTTTCTGACAAATGTTTGCCTTTAATTTTCCATATGGTGGAAACGTTTAGAGAGAAGGGTACCCCGTATTCTTTCACAGTGTTCTTTCTTGTTATTGATTTCCCGTGCGGATGGCGCTGCGATCAACTTTGTTGTGGGTCGTAGTATCATCCGTGGGGAAATATTAGTTAAACGGTTGATTATTATTCATTTGGCAGAGACAGGACAATTATAATGTTGTCCGACCTACCCTGTCACTGATGAGAGGCAATAAACCTCGAAACATGCATGTCTTCAGGTGGTCATTCCTAGCCAAATGAAAAATAATCTTATGTTTAATTACAAGACAAGTACTTGCAATTGGGTCTTCTTGGAAGAACGTTGCACAAATATCTGTCAGATGTCCGTCGTGGTATTAGCCAGGGAAGTAGTTGTTTTCTGACAGATGTTTGCCTTTATTTTTCCACTTGGTAGAAACGCTTAGAGAGAAAGGTACCGCACCCCGTATTCTTTCACATGAATTCAGTACATAAATAAACTAAGCGACAACAGCGCTTGGACTATACAGGCAATTAGTTTAAATACGATTGTACAATAAAAACTTTATTTTGAACGTTGCCTAGGTATGCGAAGATATGAATATTACTTACAAAAAAAAAAAGAACATGTGGGCTAAATACTAATAATAATAATAATATAATAATATTCACTCATAAACAACTCATAGAGTGTACCCAAAGGCATAGCCGGTGCGGGTAGAGGACGCCTATTATTATCACTTGCCGTGGAAGTCCCAGAAAACCTACAGCACCACCCAGTGTGGAAGTGTATATCACGAATGCATTATATCATCATGATTATGGGACTTGTTCTTCAAAGTGCATGTTTATGAACTCTAAACATTGTCATACATCAAGCTTTTATGGTTCAGTCGATCGTGAAAGCTATTACATACAATTCAAAGAAAATGAAAAGGGACGTCTATGATTTAAATATTTGAGGAACATTATTAACGATTATGTTTTTTTCACTATCACTTCGCACGTCTTATGGGTACGAAAACACGAGTTATGAGAAGATTTTAGTTGGTATTGATTCATTTTGTCTTACAGAATTGAGACTAAATGCGAAGGGGTTGACTTACGATCCCATTAATGGTCTAGAATCGAACTATTACAGTTTGTCAGCCATATGAAACTCAGCTTCAAGTTTTTTGTTCTTTTAAAAATATTAAAGTTTTCATTTTCAAAAAATCTGAATTTTATTATCAAAATCGTGTATAACGTATGATAGGTCATTGATTGACCTGAATTGAAATATTGCGGCAAATAGCCGTATTGAAATGGGTCGACAGAAAACAGTAAGTGACCCAGCGGGAAACAAGTATCGCCTGAGAGTAACAGTCTAAGAACCCCTATTTTATGAAAGCTGAAAGTTTCTCAATGCATGCTCAATACATTGGTAGGTCTACGAGGGGCTAACAGACTGTGCCATCACTTGTAAGACAGTTGCTATCTTTTGGCAAATGTTATTTATTAATTTGTTACAAATATTTAAAAACAAATTTTTGTTAGTGTTATCCTCATAAAATAAAAGCTATCACAGCAATCTGGTTGCTTCAATGAGAATGATTGTAGAGAATTGAAATACGAACAAAATTAGATCTTTCACGACCTGATCGAATCTTTAGTAATTGATTCAGTGTAAAATTTTTCAAGATGTGCATTTTTAAAGATACTGTTGCAAACTGGGCCGCAGTGGTCATGATGGTAGAGCGCTAGTCTATCAGTCAGAGGGACGTGGGTTCGATTCTCAGCATGGTCACTGGTCTCGTGCTAGGAATCGCACGTTAAAAGGTAAGACCTCGTTAATCCTTAGCTCGCACAAGTTTCGACTTCTGAGGGCTGTTGTTCGTAGGGGGGTGACAGCTGGTTAACGGAAAAAACAATATTTTTTTTTGAAACAAACTCAAAATGAACAGTTGAGAATTAAAAATGTAATGAAATACAGGGCGTTCCATTCAGAATAAGGAAGTTTGTGTCCACTTCCGGTTTAACCGGAAATGCTAATCCACTGACTACAACTAGATGGATTGTTTATGTTAACTTATGTGAAGTTCCAATGTTACAGAATATTATTCAAACGCGTTACGTGATAATACGCTTCCCCTCATCTCCCGTTTTCAGTCATGTTTGCAAGCATTTCGCAGCATTGTAGCACAGAATGATGATATACGTTTTGTGGTACTATACTTCTACTTCCAAAATATGTCAGATGTAGTAAATGTCCGTCGTGGTAGTTGATTTCTGACAGATGTTTTTTCTCATTTTTTCTATTGGCGGCAACGTGTGGAGAGAAAGGCTACTTCTACTTTGTCGATTTTATTCGTTTCATTCGTGATGGTAGTACATTTTCTCAAGAGCTATGACTTGGAACGCAAAACTCACTAAACTTGGCAACATTGACTCAACTACTTTACTATAATAACCTAGCCTAGCCTATAACAGCCTACGTTCAGTAGACGACTACCGAAACGTAAAATTGTTCTCTGCGACGCCGACTGTATGAGTCATAGCTCTTAAGAAAATCCACTACCTCTACTCTCCAGCACATATTTTCGAACTTTGTTCGAATTGATTCAATCAACAGAATGTTTCAACTTAAATATTTCATTGAATCTGTTTTACGGTAAGAATTTGAATCGGAGTAAAATTGAACAGGACGAAAAATATGTTACAGTTTTTTCTCAGAGAAAAATTTTTTATTGAATTATGCAGTTACTTTCCAAGAAGACAGATTTCTATTTTCTGCAAAATAAAGGAATTATATACCAGTAAGAGTTTTGAGAATTGCTCTTAGAGGATAAAGAAATTTTATATTTAGTTAATAGGTTGAACAAAATATTAAATAATGAACAGAAACCATAGTGATGTATTTGAAAAGGGGATTCGCCATGATCATATTTTTGAACACTTGCTTCAAAAACAGATTGTGATTCCGAGTAGAAAATATTAATAATTATTTGCTTCAAATGAATTTTACTTTACCAAAAGGAATGTTTTGGCCCATGAGTTGGATGCACGCCCCCACATATGACAATTTCAGTTTTCCTGGATTAACCTGTATGAAATAGAATTATATTTTTGTTCTCCTCATCCCCACGAAAAGGAAAATCTTATATAGTATTTCTAATACTAAAAGGTTTCAATAAAGAATTCTCTTTTCAGTTGCCGGCTTGACATAGGCGTCGGTATATTGAGTGATATTGTTTCGGTTACTTATTCTAACAATCATAGCAACAATAGATCGCCCCATCTGAAACACACACGGCACTGATTAAGGAATATTGTTAACTGGCAAAATTGTTGGACTTCAAATAACAGGTGTATATAGTCCAGCTAGCCGAGCATTAATTCCTCAAGTATATTTGAAGGCGCCTTCACTAATGATCTGATGACAGAACTTTTTTTATGATTGAACCAGGAATGAATGCTTTGCCAGCAGTGCATCTGAACACTCCTCGTAGTGAGTGCTCTTATTTTTATTGTCGTTCCAATTAGTTTTAGAAATACTGTAAACGGTAATATTGATACGAATCGGTTCTAATAATAAAGTTGACTTCCGTCTACGTTATTCTGAAATTCACCTTATACGTACATGCATTTTCAGAAAATCATGATGTTCAAGTCTAGGGGCGATACAGAACGAAATATCGGGAGAGAAACTCTCAAGTTTGTCCCGATTTGAATCGAATACTATATCAACCAGACTATCTGAAATGTATTTTACGATCATAATAAATAATCGATTATAGGTGAAAAGGTGAATATTGCATCCACGAAATTCAGTGAAGCATCTGGAAAATTGAATTACGGTTCTTGGAATAACACACAGTTTGCTTGCCAACGTAGACGAAACTTGTTTGTTTAGTAGATAGCATTATGTTCATCATGGCGTTGAAATTGTTCAGATATGAAATTCCCCCAATTCATTCATTGTATAGTCATTTATTTTACTGAATATTTTATCTGCGATTAGGTGTCGGTCGTCGAAACTTCTGCTAGCGCTAGGCCCGTGATAAGCGCCCACATGTCTTGTTGAAAAATCAAGTGTGACATGAGCCTATATGCCAATCCCGACGTCTGGTGCTCGCTTAGAGTGCGTACTAACCACCCGGGGTGGTGCTATAGTCGTAGACTTTTTAGGTTTTTTATAATAATTAAATATATTTTTCTCTATATGGTTCTATATACAGGGTGGCCCATTAGTGGGGGGAAGTACAGTATCTCGTCTATCATGAGGATTATGAAAAAATGTTTCAGATAATAGTTATATGGTTTACTTTATTACTTAATAAACAAATATTTTGCAAAATATAGAGTGTTTCTCGAATGCGGGGCAACACAAAGCATCAATTTTTTTAATGGATCACCCTGTATATTTTTTTCACCGTTGAACTGAGTAAAATGTTTTACGTACGGTAATATTTCGTTTTTCCGGAAACTTTGCTGAAAGAAAGAAAATTTTCGGAAAAATAAGTCATAACAAATGCCACCATAATAACTTCATCAATAGAATTTATGCAGAAATATTGGAGACATGCCACACCAAGAGTGAGTTAAAATGTCGGATTAGAATGAAAGTTACATTTCTCGAACAGGAGGTTTGATACAGAGGCATCAACCTGACAAACTTCAAATATCAAAACCTTGATTTTTTGAAATGAAACACCCAGTAAGTTATTCTTCCATTCTGAAGAACTACTTCATTCCTAAAATTTTTGCTAATATGACTTGGCCCCTAAAATAGACAGATTTTCTATTGTATATGCTCCGTACAAAATGCTCACTTAATCACAAACAAGTATCTACAGAGCTAATATTACTAACCGGTTGCTTGTAAAATGGTTCATGGTGCGGAAATAAATTCATCATGCGCATCTCAGTAAGGCAAGTAGTGGTTTTCGTGTGCGCCATGCTCAATGAAACTGTTATCAAAGTGTGCTTTGAATTTGACATTCAGTGATCGATAAGTTTCAGCATATAACAAAAATTACTGTCATACAATTTTGTATCTATCATTTTAAAATAAGATGGATATTTGAAATGAATTTCTCCACCGAAGAATTGACTGGTGATTTTTTTTGTGGAATGGGGGCAAGTGATAAAAACTGTTTATCAGCGACCAGAATATAAAATGAATGATATCGAAACATACGATAACACAGAAAAAAAAACGTATGTAAAGGACCCCGCAAAATCCTTATGGAATTTGAGTCTCGGTGTTTTTTTTTGAATATTTGATATGATGTAGTCCATGTAATTCTCAACCAATGTTACAATCGCGCCAACCCCAAAAAATGAACAGTTTTGCCGCTAGGGGTCGTTAAAATCACCCCTTTCTCAGAATAGAATATTTATTTCCGAAACTGGGAACGACATTTTCACCTGTTTCATTGTAGATAATGTTGCATAAGATTATGCTCTTTTATAAAAAAAATCTTCACCCTCCTCCCTCTTCCCCCCACCACATATTATGAAACACAAAAAATTATATCTGGATTACTTTGAAATGCATCGTCAGATGTTTGAACAGGCTTGAATTAGGGAAATAGCACTTTTTCATGATTATTCCCCCTCCCCCCGAGGGGTACAAAACAAAAAAATTCGATGGCTTTTTCTGATTTTTCAATATGATGCAGTTCATGTTATTGTGAATAGAAATTATTCAGGTGATAAACCCAAAAAATGGATAGTTTTGGTGCTAGGGGGCGTTAAAATCACCCTTTGCTCAGAATTGACTATTTATTTTCAAGACCGAGAACAACATTTCCACCAGTTTCATTGTAGCTAATGTTGCATAAGATTGTGCTCTTTTATAAAAATATCATTCACCAAAAAAATTATTCACCTCCTCCCGCCTCTTCCCCCCACCTCCTATTATAAAACGCAAAAAAATCATATCTGTATTATTCTGAAATCGTTTGTTTGAATAAGCTTGAATTAGTGAAATAGCACTTTTTCATGATAATCCCCTCTCCCCTGAGGGGTACAAAACAAAAATAAACTGGGGAATTTTTCTGAATTTTTTATATGATGTAGTTCATGTTATTGTGAATAGAGATTAACTAGGTGATAAACCCCAAAAATGGATAGTTTTGATGCTTGGGGGCTTCAAAGTCATACCTTGCTCAGAATAGACTATTTATTTTTATAGGAGGGAAAGATATTTGAACGTGTTTAGTTTTAGATTACGATGAGTCATATTGTAGTTTTTCATAAGAAGAATTCTAAAACCTCCCCCAACCCCTATTTTAAATCACTAAAAAATAATTCTAGACTATACTTTTAACGGCGTAGTCAAAATTAATGTTTTATTCAGCTCAGATAAGGGAAATCATACTTGTTCATTTATACCTACCCCACTTAAAAAAATTAGGGTGAATGACGCGCTGTTTTTTTCAAGACCTACTGTGAGACTCCACTGATTCTTAGATGTCAGGGTTACTTACTAAAACGTCCACCTCTATGTAGGCCCGTCAGGCTATTGCCCCCGGTGACACTTAGGCCTTGCCGCCCATCGTATTATGCCTATATTAAGTACTGTCATAGTCTTGTAAGACTTTGTATAAGTTCAAACAGCAACAATTTGAATTTGGGGTAGTGCTTGATTTGGATCAATTTGTGCCGGTCTGTTGGCGGCATCCATTACTACATCCAAGAGCTTCGTCCATGGGTATCTGATATTCGGTTCATGGGTTGCAAATCTCAAGAACCATAACACACTTGCCACATGTGCACAAGAGCCCAAAGTTCTTGCCCCCGTTTTGCAAGTGCAGTAATATCCTAAAATTGGTAGAACCTCCTCTTCGTCTTGCATGTTGGAGTTAAAAGCAATCCAAAGCTGATGTTTGAAGATATTAAACCCATTCTCATTCAAATGTTCATCTACCCGCATCTCTCTGAAACTTGTCCTGAATATAGGATGGAGCCGGCCCAACTTGATAGGCACCTGAAATCATAGTTGGGAATTAAAAAAGATACCGGAAGTTGAACATCCAGTTTAAGTCTATTATTACAAAGAAGCCAAAATCTCACCTAATTAACCGTTTTAAATATTCCAAAGTAAGGCGAGGAAATTGTGGCAAATAAATAGTCTATTCTGAGCAAGGTATGACTTTAACGCCCTCTAGCATCAAAACTACCCATGTTTGGGTTTTTTCACCTAGTTTATTCCTATTCACAGTAACATGAACTGCATCATATTAAAAATTCTGAAAACTCCAGTGAAATTTTTTTGACATCGTGGGAGGGGGGAAAATCATGAAGAAGTGTAATTTCCCTGATTCAAGCTTATTCAAACATCCGACGATGCATTTCAGAATAATCCAGATATATTTTTTTGCGTTTCATAATAGGAGGTGGGGGGAAAAGGGGGGATGAATAATTTTTTTTTTATAAAAGAACACAATCTTATGCAACATTAGCTACAATGAAACTGGTGGAAATGTTGTTCTCGATTTTGAAAATAAATAGTCAATTCTGAGCAAGGGGTGATTTTAATGCCCTCTAGCACCAAAACTATCCATTTTTTGGGTTTATCACCTGATTAATTTCTATTCACAATAACATGAACAGCATCATATTGAAAATTCAGAAAAATCCGCCAATTTTTTTTTGTTTTGTACCCCTAGGGGGAAGGGGGATAGATAATTATGAAAAAGTGCTATTTCCCTAATTCAAGCATGTTCAAACATCTGACGATGCATTTCAAAGTAATCCAGATATAATTTTTTTCGTTTCATTATATGTGGCGGGGAAAGAAGGAGGGGGGTTGAGAATTTCTTTTATAAAAGAGCATAATCATATGCAACATTATCTACAATGAAACAGATGAAAATGTCGTTCCCGGTTTCGGAACTAAATAGTCTATTCTGAGAAAGGGGTGATTTTAACTACCCCTAGCGGCAAAACTGTTCATTTTTTGGGGTTGGTGCAATGGTAACATTGGTTGAGAATTACATGGACTACATCATATCAAAAATTCTAAAAAATCCACCAAGACCCAAATTCCATAAGGATTTTGCGGGGTCCTTTTCCTCGTCGATTTACTCGAAGAGGAAATGTCGCATGTTAAAAAATATAAAGAACCAAAACTGCATTTACTAAAGAAACTGAAATAACTGTGCTCTTAAAAGTTATATCTAGCATAGAGAAATATACAAACTGACATAAGTCGAAATGTCATGCAAACAATTTTGAAGAAGATTACTTTTCATCCATACCGTATTCAGTTACATCAAGAGGAATTAGATGATGATTTTGAGAAAAGAGTAACAGTTTGTGAATGGCTCAGATAGAGATTTTTCAATTATATTTTATTTTTCGATGATCCAACATTTCATGAAAATGGGTTTGTAAATAGACATAAATACAGTTCGATTATTATATCGTTACCTTAGACATAAAAAAATTTCGATTATTATATCGTTACCCGTCCGTCGTCAATGCAATGCATATGAAATAAGTCGAGACGTTTAAGCCAAATGACGTCTAAATGTAGAATGCCGTGGCTAATATCCCGATAAAATTACGTGTAGATAATAAGGAATTAACATTTTCAAATTCATGGAAATGTCGAACCACCTACAATGAGAGTGTTTTTTTTAGTACCAACAGTATACCGTGTGACACACTCATGGGTACACCCCCCTTTTCTCCATTCATTTTTTCCTTTATTTTCCAAATATGTCAAAATGTGTCGTCCAGTGAATATTGCTGGAGATACAAAGGCAAAAAGGAATGAATCTTTAAAATTGTTTTTTCCGTTAAACAGTTGTCGTCCCCTCACGAACGGCAGCCCTCAGTGGTCGAAACTGGTGCGAGCCAGGGATTAACGAGGTTTTGCCTTTTAACGTACGATTCCTAGCACACGACGTTTTCCAATTATTACAAATCTAGTGACACTAGGTTTTATAGGATACTAAAACATGGAGGCAGTGAGTTTACTAGAAACTTTTGATCTCCCTACTGTATTCTAATTTCGTTCACCCTCATATAAGGAAGTTGTTTCATCCATACCTCCGCAGCCGTTTGACACAAATCCATCACATCTTAATTTTATCCACATTAATGCAAGTTCTCTAGGCAATAGTTAACGAAAAGAGTTGTTCATAAAACTAGGTTGGAGTGCAATATTTTCAAAACCTTTGCATACGGGGATATCAAAAAATGAGTTTCCATTCAAACATGGCAGAGTTTTATGACGACACATTCTAATGTTTCACTAAATATTTGATAACATATGTATTTTTTTAGCCATGATCATTCATTATGTATACACCTACACGCCTGCACTGCTTTTAGTCGGATATATTTTCGTATTTTAGTATTTTGTAGCTGTGATATTACATGTTATTAATTTATTATTATATTTCATAATTCTACTGTGTTGGTCAACAAGAAATTGTTCTTATGTACAATAAACATATACTTACATGACTAAAACTCAGAAAATGAATTCTTCAATTACCTATTCGTGCATGGATGCAAGGACCTACTGTATAATGATAAATAAATGAATGCAATGAAAGAGTTGTATTTCGTGTAAAATTTAATAAAATAAAATTACACGAAATACAACTCTTTCATTGCATTGAATAGTTACGTGTACACAGCTTCAAGAACTTCACCTAAATAAATGAATATCTAAGAAATACAAAACACTAGTTGAAATATATTTGGTAATTAAATACTCAACACATGATTAACAAAAAATGTATTCATACATTTATTTATGTAATGCGAGCATGTAGAACTATGTACCATTTATGAAAGTAAAAACAAAATTAATATATTTAATCACTTTCTGATTCAGAACTGTCACCAATGTTTATTATGATGAGTTCAATAATCATATCACAAAGGAGCTTTTCTCGTTCATACCATTTTTCAATGAGCGATTCGGTGTGTTTTACACATTTTGCCCAGGATTCAGTGTTGCACTTCTCTAATGCTTCACTCCACATACCCTATACTTTTTCATCACTGTATCCATCTCTGCCAATATGATTGTTGTAGTATGTCTTACAATTAGCCCAAATTAATTCAATAGCATTAAAGTCTGGGTGATAACGTGGTAATCTTAATACTTCATGCCCATGTTCTCGTACCAGTTCATCTGTAATATATGTTTTCTTTTCGGTTCATCTTAGCCAATTGCAATAACTCTGGTTTTGTTAATTTCTCATCAAAATCAATGTTATTTTCCTGTAGCCAACAAACAATTTCCGATTTTCTTGAAGAAGTGGTAGGCTGTTTATTCAAAATTTCACTGTGGTATGGTGCATTGTCCATTATTATCAAAGATGGCTCTTCCAAACTGGGAATCAACTGTGAAGTGATCCACTCGGTGAACATTGTACTATTCATTTTCTCCATGATAATCTAGAGTCAAAGATTTTGAACAGAACAATAAACTGGCTTCTGCAACAAATCCTTTCGCAGAACCAGCATGCACAACAATAAATCGTTTACCATCATATCCTTCGAGTCTTTTCAATCAAAGCTCTTAGATTATCATCTTTTTTTAATTTAAATCCCAGCTCTTTCAGTAAAACATTCAAAGATGATTTGCACATCGAAACAATCTCCTTATTTTTCAGTTCATCGTTCAAGGATTGAAGGGTAACATATTTTTCTGGAAGAAAAAAATTCAAATAAATGAAGGTACATATCAAAATTCATACGATAGGACTGATATTATAACTGCATTTCAAAAACGAGATACAAGTGAAGTTTCAAATTAAAAAGAAAACTAGATGTGACAATAAAGTTTGACTTTTCAACCAAATCCAATGACTTTCCTGATGAAGTTGTGATTGATGATAATGAGGCGGTTATATTTGTTCAGAAATTTTTCTCACTAGTCAGTGTCACGTCCTTCGAATGAACAATCAATATTATCTTCATTTGCCTCACCAAGTAATAAGAAGGTATACTCACTACTCACTTTTTTCATATATATCGTACAAAGTATTTCGTACTGCCATTTTCTGTCATTCAGGAAATCAGCTGTTTTCTTTTTGAGAGTCGATGGAATGGGTTTATTTTCGTTTCTTATTTTGATGTTGTACACCGTTTTTCGAGATATTTTAAGTGCATCTGCAACTCTCTGAAATACAGTAAAGAAAAGTGATGACATTTCTTTTGTGGTTTTAATTGTTACCTCTTGAACAGATGAAAGTGGTAACAAAGATCCACCATTCCCTCTTTCCCTTTCAAAATACTCGCACAAGTTCAACACAAATTGTTGTGCTTGTGAGTGTAGAATAGTTCCAGGCATAATCTAAAAAATAATTAAAATATATTATTAATGTTTTTGACATGTATTTATAGATTTAGGTAATGATATTTTCTCTCAATAGAGTTTCCACATTATGAATAATTGTTGTGTTAATATCCCGGTAGTACGGAATTATAGTCACAAATGTAAATTGTGAAGTTAAAAATTATCGTACTTTGAAAATTATGATTCCAAGAGACGTTTAGCTTTGAAAAATACTGTTTTTATAATATATTCGACTGTAAAACAAAGTAAAACTGGCGACAAACATTACCCCAATGACAGAAAACAATGACGCAATTGATGGTACACGCTAGCCAATACAATGTGTGGCAAGTTTAGTTGAAACGTAAAAGACTGTCGGTTTTATGGCTATCTCTTTTCACTGTTTTGGGTTATAATCGATCATCACAATACCATAATTCTTAGCTTAGAAGACAAATGTTAACGAACTTTGATTCGCTCATAGCTGTTGTTAGAAAGAAATGATTGATAGAGGGTGTGTGATTTCTTCGATCATAAATTAATGACGCATGGGTAAAGATATAATAATCGAACTGTACACATCAATATTCAACTGATAATCAACCCCCATTGCTTCCCAACCACCAGTCAGACAAAGTGGCCCCTAAATGTATTGGGCGGCATACTTGCAAATTAAATCGTTGGGCCATATTTCTTTGAAGGAAGCGTTGATGGCTTGATTCACCATATTTTTTGAAAAAGCAGTTACCACAATCGAGTAACCATTTACCACCCATTCGATTCAAAAGAAGAATGTGGTATTTATACGATGGAGCACCTGTTCTCCACACTGTTCTTTTTAATGATTATTTAGGTAATGAATTTCCCAGAAGATGGATCGGTAGAGAAGGCCCTTTCAAGTGGTCACTTCGCTCACCAGATTTGAGAAAAATGGACTTTTTTATGGGAGGCTACGTTAAAGATCAAGTTTATAGAACACCCCCATCGACAAAGGAGGATATGAACAAAAAAGAAAAGAAAAGGACGTATTCCAAAATTCAATATGTTTAGGAGAGTAAGTGATAAAATTTTAAAACGGTGCGGTGGTCACTTCGAACCCCTCTTATAAATTTCTTATAATTTTTTCATAATCGTTCCAATTGTTTTAAATAAAAAAAAACCTTTAACCAGCTGTCGTTCCCCTACGATCAACAGCCCTCAGAAGTAGAAACTTGTGTGAGCCAAGCATTAAAGAGGTCTTACGTTTCAACGTGCGATTCCTAGCACTTTCTCAGGCCATCAGAAAAAATATACTGCAATCGCTAGGCTTTGAACCCACACGACCGGTATCCAGAATGATTGAAAAGCGGTGCTTCAACCAAGTGTCAAAATCTAGCTATCCTACGTGAATAGAAAGACAATTTTTGACAAATTGAATTGTAAATTTCTCAAAAAGTGTCAGTTTCAGAGACTATATCATGTCATCCAAATTTGTAGCGATGAAATAGTTCTTAAAAATGGTGACATAACATACTAGGTGTTTCATTTAAAAATCAAGTTTTTTATATTTGAAGTTTGTCAAGTTAATTCCTCTATTTATAAATAATCTCCTGTTTGAGAAATGTACCTCTCAGTCAACACTGCCATGTCATCTCACTCTTATTGATGCATGTGTCGAATATTTTTGCTCACATTCTATTCAATAAAGATTTTATGATGGCATTTGTGATGGTCTGTTTTTCCGAAGATTTTTTCTTTCATGCGGCAATAACTTGACAAAGCCGCAAAATTTCCGAAAATAAAGAAATATCTTAGTATGTAAAACCTTTTGTTTTGTCTAGTTCAACGTAGGAGAAATGAACAGGATGGTCTATTTAAAAAATTATGCCTTGTTTTGCCCCGCTCCAAGGGAACACTCTGTATATTCCAAATTTTTTTTTTACAACAAAGTAAATCATATAACTTTCATCTGGAACATTTTTTCATACTCCTCATGATAGGCGAGATACTGTACTTCCTCACACCAATGGGCCACCTTACAACTTTTTAAGCTATACAATTGAGATCTTTTATGATTTTATATCACCTTTTTCACAGAACTACTCGAATCATTCGCTAGAAAATCGACGGGAAGTTGAAATACTTCACATCTCTTAGCCTTTACCCTGATTTTGGACCTTATGAACCAACGTTTATAGGAATTTTCTGACTTATAGTGAATTCAAATTTCAAATACGCTCCATGTAAACAGTGATCAGTGCATGCTTGCAGCATGTCCACCTCGTGATCGCCAATTCTCGCAACGCTATTGGTCGATATAACATCAACCTGACACGACACCTAACGAAATGTTATTGCAGAGATGTATTCAGCTTGGCTGCGTTACAATTATTGATGCTGCGATTTGTTTGAAGTTGCAGCGGTGATTTATTTTTGTGTTTTCAATTACATTATTGATTATTTATTTCAAGTATTTATTTTGGTGGGTGTGAAGTTCTGGGTTGGTTTTGGATGATGTTACATTTTCAAATTAATTTCATTTGATAAACGAGCTTAAAGCGTCTCCGTTCTAGTTTGTTGTTCACTTGCTTTTGTTGACATCGTCCGTATTTGGAACATGAATGCACTATAGTTCAATCCATCCCCATACTTCCCATATTCCATCGATTCAAACCCTTTTGTATAAAGCCGCAAGTACTATCACAAGTTGAGGAAGATTATCCCAACTTCCTAAAAATTGTTCCATTTTTACTCTAACAAACTCTCGAACTTTTCATTAATAATTCAGAATGCTTATACTGCGAAACTTTCTAATGGTCTGCCACTAGGGTATCTAACTTCATGCAAGTTTGGTAGAATTGCACTGATATCGAAACATGAATTGGTGGAATTAAATGGTGATGGTAAAGGAACGACTGATGAACTTGGTTGAGATTTCGACAGAGAAGAGAGCGAGCACAACTTTGTCATCGGGTTGGAATGCGGTCGGAAAAAGTCCACAAAAAATCCTACATCCTCAGAAGGGTGAACCACCAGCATGCAACATTATAAAAGTTTTTTTCTTTATACCTATCTGAAAACACTATATTTACATGCTTACATGTCAAAATAAAATAATAATATGTTATTGACAGTTCTCTAGAGATCGCAAATTATTTGTATATTTCTTTAGCATTGGGGTAAATGATGTTTGTTTTATGGCAATTTCTGGATATTATAGTGGAAATAATATTCAAAAATGATTTCACCAGAAGAAGAAAAATCATGTGAAGCGGCAAAAGTAATTTCATAATTACTACCCAAAAAGACACGTGAGAGATAGAAAAACCTGTATCGACTATTTTGCAACTACTGGCGCCAACAAAAGAATGTTATAAATATGTAAGTGATGATATTCTTCTCGTTTATTTGTCAGAACAAAACTCCATGGAAGCTTCAACTTTATGGAGTCAATTTTCAATATTGAAAAGTTGTCCGGCAGTTAAAAAAAAATTAAACGTTACTGATTTACCAAAAACTACTGCATTTCTCAAACTAGAAAGTGTTGGTTACACACTGAAAATTTTGAAGTTTTAACTGCTGATTGAGTAAAGTAATTTTAATATTTGGCATATTCGGTTCCTATCGAAGAGATGACTTGATTCGTCTGACTTTGGGAGACGTGGAAAATAATGGCCGGTATTTGATCTTCAGCATCTATGTTAGTCGAGGACGGAGGAAATTTGCATACTCTAAAAAGGCATGAAGATTGGCGTTCCTCAACTGTGGCTGAAGGCTAAATCGGTAAGCAAAAAGATTGAAGTTTCTCGTAAATTATGCAGCCATTCAAGAACAGTGAAAACAACGCCAACATCAGGATTAAGAAAATAGCCCAGAAATCCAGAAAGAAAGAATGGCCCTACTGAAGATGTCAAATAACCAGAGGTGCAAGTAAAATTTTTTGAACAAACCAGTGCAAATATTTATAAACTATTACTAAAAGTGCTGATCTCCCCCATGAACAGTTCCATTTCTCTACATAAACTATAACTATAGGGATACAGAACATTAATAGTCACGCTAAAGATTTTCAATGAACAATAAATACTGTATTTGAACTGGGAGTGCGTGATATACTCAGCTGTACAGAAAATAAACTTATTTTCAATAGTTTTTACCTAATGATTTATTTTTGATGTTTGAATAATATAAGTTAGAAATCTCGTATTCCAGGTAATTTAATAAGGATATGAATTGAGTTTTTTTGTTTTTGCTGGGAATTTTCTTTATTTTATAAAATTAAACTTGATTTTTGCACATATCATAGAAATATATATTTGAATATGAAAACTATTTTATTTTATTTTTTCTTAAACTGGCACACAACTTTGGTAAAATACCGCTAACTAATTGCCACAAACTTTCTACATATTTTTTTTTGAAACTTACGTAGTTTGTCCTCCTGAACAAAAAATCCAAATAAGGATGAGATTTTTCCTAAAAAGTGCCCTTTTCAATGAAGAAAAAGTGTGGAACAGGTCAATTAGGGTGTTTACAGTCTGCTAGTAATGAGAAGGAAGAATTTTGAGTGTTTTTTATGTTTTTTGCAGTAGAAATGTGTGCTAGAAATATTCAGTCATCACTCAAAAATAGGCTCACATCTTCGAAATTACTTGAAACCGCCGAACATTTTATTTGGATTTTTGTTCAGGGGGCCAAACTAAATGAGTTCCAAAAAAAATTGTCGATAGTTTGTGGCTATTAGTTAATGGAATTTTACCACAACTTTTCTCCTATATTTTGACATCAAGAAAAAGCCGAACCACTGCAACTCTCTTGAGAGAGAAATCATCTCATGTTCTTTGGACCCAACTGAGCCTAAAAAAATGAAAAAGATTAAAGGTGAAAAGTTTTTATAAAGCCAGGCAAATTTTTTTATTTTCATTCAAAAACTCTAATTACAAATATTATTTTTAATTTACAAAATATATCAAATCATAACAGTATACTATAAAGAACTTGAGCCCCTGAAGAGTTGTCTTGTTACAATAATCAGCATATGCAAATCCGGCTTCTACTCTTCAATCGACGCTGCATCTTATTGTTATCATCTTTGGCACTGCCATAGTCTAGACGGGACATTGATATTGAAATATTGAGATCGTCCTAGAAAATAAGAAATTATTTAAACCACTCACTCTCCACACTCAGGCAAATACCATTTAATTGAGCTTTTCCACCATCAGAGTGAGTCGATTCTCGTCATGATATTTTTTGTCTTCGATCGAATTGGATGTCATCCAAAAGGAACGATGAAATATCAATTTTTACTCTTTGAAACTTCATATGCCCTATCCTTTCTAGCGTGTTAAAATAGTGGTTAATACTGATTATAGATATTTTCAATACTTCTTGGAGTCATAATTATCATCGTTACCTGCTTTTCCTAAGATGACATAAGTTTCAGCGGAATAAATGATCGCAATTTTCGAATCCTATGACGACCACCCTGCGATTGCGGGGAGTGGTTGCTGGGTTAATGACACCAAACGCCCGTCGAAAGTATCGAAACTTCGGAGAACAATCAATAGTAATAAAAGTTTTATAATGGGTGTTGATATGAAAGAACTTGTGTATAACTGTTAGTTTTATAGGGAAGATATTTGATTTGTTTTGTGAATGAACGCCTTTTAGGAGATTTCTTGATATTTATAATATAGTTATTTACATACCAAGAGAAGAAAATAGTATTTTTTTCGGGGTCCATACATATTAGCAGAAAAGCAGAATATCCGACAAATAATTCATAATATTAAACGATCACGGAAACTTGAAAAATGAGAAATGAAACTCACTATGTTTTTGTACATAAGTGTTGACTCGTGTTGCGAATCGTCGAGTCAAACTCGTAATCAACGTCAGCCTTACAACCCAAAAGTCATAATGTAAACAGACCAACATTTTCATATAGCCAGTATTCTGATATACAGAATTGAATACTGATCCAAGCGTCGTGGGTTCGATCCCCATCGCCTACCACTGAGCTAAAGTGGTTCGGAGTCCACTTTTTATTCAAGATGTAGGTCCCGGATCTCCCTTGCTCGCACAAGCTCTACTTTTGAGGGATTTTCTCCGCAATTTTACAATTTCTTAACACCAGGAGGAAAAGTAGCAAAGGGAAGAAAATCAAGTAGTTAAATTTTTTGAATCAATAAAATATAGTTTAAAAACCGAAAAAAAACACGCTTTTCTAACACATTAAACTAAAAATAAAAAAATAATTGTTTACATAGGCAGACATTAATAATAAATGGAAATTATTAGTATCACTGTGAAAAAAGCGTGGGGCGCTTTGTTTCATATTTTTGTACATAGAGCACCCCACGCTTTTCATCCAGTGATACTAATATTTTTCATTTATTATTAATTTCTGCTTATATAGACAATTAATTATTTTTAAAATTTTTTGTTCAATGTGTTATAAAAGCGTGTTTTTCAGTTTTTTTAAACTATATTTTATTTTTCACTTTTTAGTTCTCAATTTATTATTAAAAAAAGTTTATTAGGATCAGCGTTTAATTATGAAGTACCCTGTATATCTCTTATAATGTTAGAGGTATAAGCGTTGCTGATAATACCATGGAGGGGGAAGCGTGCTTGAGCATCCTCTATGGACAAAAATCAAGTAGGCGTTGCTGAAGAGGTAGAATTTGTTTCAATATATCTTCATCCTTAGTTTAGAAAGCGATATGACAATCAACAAAAATAACTCTTGCTCATGTAAAAGTATTATAAAACTTAGAGGGAGGAAAATGTTTGTTCTCAGAGAAGATATAATTGTTATCTCCCCGGAAGGAAAAGAACCATTCCATTGTTTAATGGTCTCAAATTAAGCTTTTTAGTACTGTAACTACCAAATAAAAGTATGATGCATTTCTCTATATTAACAAGTGTATTTTTTTTTATTTTTTGTAATCCATAATAGTTATGTGATAGTTATTTAGGCTTCTGAATAATATGATACGGATTGAAGTGTTTTTCACGTAGTATATATTCGTCTCACATCACATTGCATTTTGGAATATTTAATATTCTGATGAAAAAGGAACAAGTATAATTTGAGGAAATCGTTTTATTTATGTTAACATAGGTAGACATGCACACAACGGCTATTATAGATTATTCAAATTTTTCGTATTATTCGCAATAATAGCGCAATTTCAAGAGAATTAACCAAATTAGTTCATTTTGCTTGATAATCATACTCCCGACAGGATTTAATTACAATGTGCTCTCTGTTATGAAATCAGATTAATTACTGTATAGAAGCACTACATAAAATCACTGCGTTGAATGAAAATTACATTGTAATTCAGTTTTCTCCGATAATTATTATGGAAAAAGCAATGTGGGAGTAAATTATTTTCATAATGTTGAAAGTATAATCCATTTGGTATACCAGCTGTAATCTTATTTGCTGCGTATTTTTCAGTAGATTGGCAGACTATTTTCAACTAGATAGGTCAAAACAATCAAGAGGCTGATAGACATTGCCACTGAAAATATCATTTCGTAACTGAGAAAAAACTGTATGTAGCTCAGTTATATTTACTACAAGATGAATACGTTTGATGAGGAACAAATGGAATAAATTGTACTTTTGTCTGAGGGCTCAACA
Source organism: Chrysolina americana (assembly GCA_958502065.1). Classification (NCBI taxonomy): domain Eukaryota; kingdom Metazoa; phylum Arthropoda; class Insecta; order Coleoptera; family Chrysomelidae; genus Chrysolina; species Chrysolina americana. Next base: position 44,695,968 of record OY293416.1, read on the forward strand.
TATCCCAAGGAATAATGCACGAATAATTTTCCTTCGACCTCGTAGGAAAGTTACTTTCCGCACGTGTGCGGATAAACTGTCAAATGCTTAATTTCTGTTTAGCTCTACTGCCGCTGTTAATCTTGCAAATATATTCAGATTCATCTACGAAATATTTACGTTTGAAACATAATAAACGAATTAATTTGAAAAGTGTTATTTTTTTATAATAATTTTGTCACCCTAAATAAAAAAAATGAACTCTGCTGGGAATAGATCCCGCGTACTCAATGAAAGCTCAACACTTCTCCAACAGAATGTAAGCCTTGTATTTTATTAATTGTTTGGGTGATATAAAAGAGATTAATTAGGTGTTTTAAAACCTCAAAAGTGGTTGACTACAGAAAATAATTTTTTAAGTGCCCAGTTGGGTACGTTAGGCTTAGTAAAAAAAAAACAACTTTTAACAAGAATGAATATGTAATTGGTCCTGAGAATCCAATGGCAAAATATGCTTCAGATCTTAAATTTTCAGTTACTATCCGTGCTCACTGTTTTGAAATTAACTCTTCCTGTCCGCAGACAATCCTCTGAATATTAAACAAGATTATAATAACTGACCAAAATCAGTTCGCTGTGTCAGCAGACAATACTCTAAATATTAAACAAGATTATAATTACTGACCAAGATCAACTCTTTGGAATAGTATATACTGAATTATTCAACAATTACTTTCAATTCATTAAACATATTATAGTATGATGATAATAGTAATACCGCAATGCACTTTGGTTCACAATTTAAATGTAATATTAAATCAAAAGACTTTAGCAAGTTTTTTATCCATCTATTTTATTTTTTATTTTGTAAATTATTCGTTAGTTAATAAACATACTATTATTATTATTATTATATATCAATATGAGTGAGTAATATTCTGTTAAATAAAATGATGACTGGACCGGAATTCAGTAGTTGGTGGTAGTCTTTAAATACAGTTTTTTTACATAGAACGAACTCACCAGGGTTGAAGCTAGATATTCTGCATTTCATTCTGCATATTCAGGTACACAACCTGTAAAGTCAGGAGCAGGTCAGCTCGATGACGATGATGCTCATAAAAGGAAACAAGATGTAACGGAGGCAAATCAGGTTGGGTACCGAGGACGGTGCCCACAGTTGGTACAGTAAGCATAACCTACGGTGTCATCGTACCAACTACCGAAATAATATCGACAAATGAACTACTGTCAAGAAAAGTCAGAAAATTTTTCCCAACAAAGAAGAATACAATTGTGCTCGAAGTAACAGATGTCATCTGTCAGCCATCAACCTGTTTTTTGACAGTGAAATTTCCTCTCAATATTATTGATAGAAAAGGTAAACAATGATTACAATGAAAATATTGTCGAAATCTCAGTGAGCTCGAATCCCTCACCTATTACAATATCAGAAAACCTTCAACAAAGAAATACTATATTCTCAAACCTAATGAATTACGGTAGGTATACAGTAGAATATATTTTGTAATCAGAAAATCATAACCCTAATTTAATTCGCAGCAGCTGAATAAAATACACAAGGTAGATAATTGAAAGAGACAACCCAAGATGAATATAAATGTGCATGATGAATACCTCAAGCTAATCGAATGCAAAGTCTGTTTTTCCGTAGTATTTTCATACCGTCGAAAACGAAGTGTAACAAGTGTTAGTTTGCTGGTAATGTTACTTCCTGAACAAAACTTAAAACCCTCGTGCTACTGAATTTATAGTTGAGAGACGGTAATCATATTTTCACATGGACCGAGGTGGTCGTGATGGTAGACCGCTCGCCTCTCAATCACAGGGTGGTGGGTTCGATTCCCAGCGTGATCACTGGTCTCGTGCATGGTATTACACGTTAAAAGGTGAGGGCTACGTCTTCCCTAGCTCGCACAAATCTCTCGAAGACTTCTGAAGGTCAATTTTAACATATATTTGTGAATTGTGAGCTATTGAGACTCCCTTCATCATTTATATAACACATTAATGTCCCGAGCCCTTGATAAGGATATGGGATATTTTTATCCTAACAGTAATTTTCAAATGGGCTAAAGCTAAAGTTACAGTATTTTTACTGGAACGAGCTCATCGGAACACTCCCGTATAAAAAAATTCAGAAAAATGAGTTCAGTAGTTTTTTATATCGACTCAGCTCATCATAGTACAAACAAGTACAAATTGGAACAAAATATTCCTACAGGAATTCACATAGTTTCATTTGAGTTCATTCAGAAATTCGGCTAATAATCACTGACTTCCTATGATTCATATTGATTTAGTCTCCAACATAAAAAGGAAGATATCATGTATTCAGGTTTTTATTATTTTGAAGATTATAATAAATTAAAAAATATGAACATTTCCATTTACCCTTCAGAGCCAGGTTTATGCCCGGTAAGTTTTCCGTAAAAAAATATTAATCAAAGAAAAATCCCGCATTCCTTTCTCGTTTGTTGCAACCCTAACGTCAGAAATGACTTGAAAAAATAAATGCGAAGCAATAACTTCTTCGATAAAAAAGTAGAGGAAATATGAAATCGTATACAGACACGTTTTGTTTGTTTGTAATTACCAGAGTAAATATGTCGGCGGCACAACTGTAAAAGACCCGTCTTTTCTATTTAGACTTTATTGGTTTCAAAGGGGTACTTCTATTTTTAGCTTTGGCGGTGACGAGTCTTCTTAGGCAAGTTCGAGTTTTTTTCTCGGGATATGTGATTTGAACGTGCACCTGTATTGCTTGAAGATGGTAATTATTCTTTTGGGAATTGACGGTGAATGAAATATTGACTAATACTGACGTGTACATTGTTCAAGAATAATAAAAACAGTGGTCGAACAGTTTCGAGATCGGACACTGAGAGAACAATTAATTAATATTATCAGGTTCGCAAAATTCATTCGAATGCATATTAATTTCGTATGAATGTATTGATCGTGGTTACTGATAATAATAATAATACTCCCTCATAAACACTCGTTGAGTGTACCCAAAGGCATAGCCTGTGCGGGTAGAGGACGGCTATTATTATTATTTGCCGTGGCGCTCCGGGGCGACTTACTGTTGTTTTCGGTGATGTATTCACTTTTCAGCTGTAGGAAAACCCGGAAAACCTACAGCACCACCTCGGGTGGTCGGTGTACACTCCAAGCTAGCACTAGACGAAATTGGCACCTAGACAACTCACAATACACTTGCTTTTCAACAAGGCATGCGGCCGCCTGTCGAATCCGATATAAAGTAGTTGAGAAAAATTCTCGTACCTACATCGGATTCGAACCGACTGTCGCTATGCTGGAGTTTCGAACGGTCTGTGCATTAGACCGCTGATCCACCGACCACCTCAATTCTGTTGCTCACCCATATGAACCATAATAATCTGAAAAACTCCCGATAGCTTTAGCTATAAGGGGTTAATAATGTTCATTTGGTCGAATTGATTTGTCTGAAAATACAAGTTACTTCAGACGAATTTGAAAAAATATTAGTTTCTATATCATGGTCTTCAGGAAGATTATGTCATGATCAGCATTATTTCATTATATAGTCAGTAGTAATAATATAAGTACTTCAAAATAATCACTTTATAAAAACACGGATAAATTGTTGCATAATTACAAAGAGTGTCAGTTTGATAGATTTAATAATCCGACTGCGAAGCGGAAGGATTATTTTGTCAAACTGACACTCTTCGTAATCAGGCAGGAAGTTTGAGATGTATAATCGTATTTATTTTGAAGTACGTTTTGTAGTAATGCGATTATTTTTTGAGTGACACAATGATGAGATAAATGTGAAAACACGTACGTAGCGATATGATTTGGTTACTATGGAAAATCAAATATTTTTGAATTTCTGATTGGTGCACTGTTAAAAAAGATGTGAAATCACACAATTTTACGTAAACCTTTTTGTAACCAATGTAAAATCATGTAAAATTACAGTTATTTATCTATTCGTAAGATTACATTATAAATAATGTGACAACGTCATGGTAAAAAACTGGATTCGTCATGGAAAATCAATGAGATGTTTTTAAATAAAAACACGATTCGTTATGGCGAACAACTGAATTTGTTATGGAAAATTACTTGATCTGCGATGTAAAACTACTATTCTTATACTGTAACTAGAAGTAATTTTTATGTTTTCTAGGTGTATAGTGACATAAAATATAATGAAATTTCACATGCTCTGTTCTTGTATGTATTACACAGTGAACAATGTAGAATTCACATATACTTTGTGACTCCTCGATAGAATATTAAATTGAACTTCAGAATAAATTGTAAAATCACACTGTGATGTAAAACATCCTGGAATTTGCCTTATGGTAATGATAAAACTCTATTCATTTTCACACACATACCCAATGAGAATGAAATCTACACTATTTCCGTTGTAAAAATTCCAAAGTGGTTGAGAGATTTCCTGTGTGTTTTATACTCAGAATAAATTATAAGGCATCACTTTCAAAGCATCCAAAAATGTTTTTTGTCCATCGTTTCTAATATTTTCCTTCTCAAAATATACGTAATAAATAACCATTGGTTTGACACCTGGAAAATATTGATGTCATTAGGAACGTAAAGAACTCGCTGGAAAATGAGAGTAACTAAGATCATTCTTTGCATCGAAGTGTATTACTTTCCCATACTCGGTGTAATTTACCCTCGATTTGAGTATTCGTTTGCTGATTTTATTGACACATTCCTTTGTGTAATTGCACTCAGCTATACTCGATTCAAAATGTGGTGTAAATTACGCTTCACTACACCACACCTCGCAGCAAATGGATAGAATATACCTAAAAGAATATACTTACTAGGTAATTGCAAAAACCATACAACCGAACCTAAACTATAAACATTTCATGAACACCGTATATCACCGAAACATTGAATGCAGATTTGCAGTAGAGGGGGAACAGATAATCTCACTAAGTACTTCTTGAAATAGAAAATGGCCGTAGATGACGCTGTGCTCAGGATATAGTTGCACACATAAAATGAACATGGAGGGTGTTTTACATAACAAAACATTTCATTATACATTTTAACGAATCAATCTGGTGAATCATTCGTTTTCACAATGTATTATTTATGCTTCACATGTTCTAATCTGTGGTACAATTCATAATGTATTTTTAGGAGATTGATGTGGAATGTTGGTCACAAGCCATGTTCTGTAAAATTCAACGAACGCATTAAGCTTTTTCATAATGATTTTTATCAGTGTGGAATTATCCTATGTATATGCACGTATAATCGAAATTATACGAGGTAACTTAACTCAATGGACGTTCCGTTTGGTTGAAAATCATACTAAAAAAATAATCATTCATATAACTTTCAGCATTTAATTCAACATATATTTTAACAACTCATAATCAACAAGAACATAAATAAATAATAAAACATCATTGAAAATGCAATTACTGTTGGTAATATTCACACCAGCACATGAATAATTTCTGACGTGGCATTTCAATTTTAAGTGACACTTATGCAGACAAAAGAATGCCGCTCATATTTATTTTTTTTGCTCGAGTAGCCGTGTTCACCTAAGTATCTAGTTGTTTACCTAAATGGCCGCAGATATCAATCATCATATGACTTCTATCATAACATTTCATAGGGCAGCCATATGTGAATGACATAATCAGTACTATCTATTCATACAATAAAATTTCTTCTGAAAGAGGAAACAAACATTCTTTTCCTTCTGAATACTTTTATAACTGGGAATGATAAATAGTATAGCTAGTACTAGTATCAAAAACACAATATTTCCATCACCCCGTTTCATAGAAAATGCTATCATAATAGGGCAGCCAGCACACTGAGCAACCATGAACGACCGACCGTCCGCGATCGTCCAACGACGACCAAAATTTCCAACACGTGTATTCTTATCGGACAACCACACTAAATGCTAGTCCTCGAACGGGTTTCAAAGACCATGTTTGAAATTCCAATCTGCTTAAAATGTTGGTCGATCAGTGTGGACTGGAAAGTTTTTACTGATCCCTTTCTATTTTTGGTTGTTGCTGGACGGTCGCGGACGGTCGGTCGTGGTCGGTCAGTGTGATTTCTAGCTAAAGTGATGTCATATTTTTCCAAAAGCTCTACATATGAGTAAAAATAGGTCAGATTGAGTAAAGAGATTATCTGAAAAAGTTTCTCGATACAACGTCATTTTGATAACTTTGAAAGAACTTGAAAAGTTTCTTCCAAAAATTAAGGATGAACTTTCAAGGGCTCTATCTAGACGCCATCATGATATCGTTCTCAACTTGATATTCCTCAATTAATGCCATAATTCTACACTATGCAACAAAAATTAGTTGTTCAAAAATATTCCGTTTGTTTCACTATCATGCACTGAAACTGGTCGACGTCCGCGCTTTACTAGATAATTACACAATACAAAATTTTACTCTTCATTTTTCACAGTGCCAAGTTCTACAAAGCAAAGTATACTTCCCTTCATCCACATTCATTTGAATAAAGCAATGCTTTTTATCTCTGTTCTGGTTTATGCAATAGAAGTCTGACACTATTTGTTGCTCTTCAGAGCCTCGAGGATTTTTTATCTCATTTATTTCATGTCGTCAACAAGCAAACAATGATTACGGGACAATTTAATTCTCTTCAATTTTTGAGCGAATAAACTCCTGCACAACCATTTTATCTACTCAGTTGATGGACGTTACATTCGCAATTTTTAATGGAACATAATTCGTGATACAATTTCAATTTTTCACGTCACGAACTGCAACCTTGCATTTTTAGGGTTAGGTTTGTTTATACTAGGGACCTTTATAATTTCATAACAACCTTTGCACAAATATGAATTCAATTGAATCAAAGACATACGTGAAATGATGATGATGTGTTGAAATGTTTGTATTTGCTTCAGGCTGTACAATAAACTATTGATTGATTGACGTATTATCCCATTGAAAACGGGATCGTTGAATAGGTCTTCAGTAATGCTATCAAACGAGTAATATTACATTTTTCAGTTAAAATGTCAATTTAATCGAAAGTAATATTAGGAGGATACAAATTTGTATGCGGTTAAGATCGGAAACGTCACGTAATCCAATTCCTGTTGTGACAAAAAGCAAGAAAAATTTATTTTCTTTTAAATGTTCTTTTTTTTTGTTCTTAAATTCTGTTTTAATATCTGACGTTATTTTGATAAATAGGTTGATCGGTATGAGTTATTCGCTATTCTGTTATTTCTTACCATTTGAAGAACGGAGAAAGTTCGAAGAAAGTGCCTGTATTCTTTAATAGAAAATCCGTTTTTCCGGAAGAAGGATGCACAAATATATGTCAGATGTAGTTCAATATCCCTAAATGGTATGGCTAGGGAAGCAATGGTTTCGTCAGATGTTCGCCTCATTTGTTCTACTTTTGATCACAATAAGTACTTGCGGTTGGGTTTTCCTGAAAGAACTTTGCACAAAATATCTCTCAGATTTAGTTTTATATCCGTTGTGATATTGGCCAGAAAATTATGCTCAATTTTGATGATGTTAATACGGGGTGCCCGTCAACCTGGAAAAGTCAGGGAATTAATTTATGTGTCCTGGAAGTCAGGGAAAAACGTTAAAAAATGCCCGAAGTCAGAGACTTCTATTTCCGTCCATCTAGGAAAATATAATATAAATCTTGACATCAATGCCCAAAGACTTCATTATCGATAATTAACCTACAATTCCCTTCCTTTACCCATTGGGGAATTGCAATTTCCTTTAACAGAAGAAATTACTTTTAATTTTATTCCATTAATTTTTTTAATGATGAGAAATTATGATCACTCAATAAATCTACCTATATATTATGATTCACTAATAATTAACCATAATTATCCACATTAGGCTCAGAGTCTGTTTGGACAGTGAAGGTTTCTTCAACATATCCGTTACTGGTCATGGAAAACTTGAAAGTAGGACCTGGAATACCTGAAAAAGAAAGGTAATTCAATTTCACAAAATTGGTGGGCACCCTGTTAAACTTCAGTATGGAGTTTGACACATTGAATTATGATTTAAAATTCGACATTTTATACTATATCGGTTTGTCTACAAATACCCTGTCATTCATAGAGAGTTATGTCAGTAATAGACGACAGAAGGAATTACTTCAAAGTAGAGCCAGTTTATATAGACCTCAAGTGTGGAGCCCCACATTTTGGAAAGTTCGAAATATTGTGAAATGAATTGGTCATATGCTGAAGACACCCATTTGTTGACATGGCAGGAAATCAGAGTCTCATAAATGCAAACATGTCTAACGTGATTGATCACATTTGGACCCAAAAAACACCAATCAACTTTGAAAAATTCTATAGAAAATACCCTTATGTTAATTCAGATTAATCGAAGAGTCTTGGTGTCATTTTCGACAGTGAGCTTCGATTTTGAGAGATATGTTAACAAGCTTGTGCAGAGAGCATGCTTCACAATCAAACTCATTTATACTTACAGACATTTATTTTGTTTTCAATGGAATTGAAAATGAAAATATGTGATTGCTTGCCTTTGTCCTCTTTCAAGTAATATCAGACTGGGAGATGGTAACAGATTTCAGGTGACGATTTTCCTGTTTATATATTTATGCCTCTGAGAGTACTGAAAGAAATTAAAGTGCTGAAAAAAATTATAGAAAATTTAAGCGGTCTTCGCGGGGATTAGGTTAAATGCATTTTGGCAACTGGCTGCGAAAAACAATAGGCATAAGGGATGGAAATGGCCCGAGTTGAAACGATGACGTGAAATTGTGAAAAAAATATGAAAGATTTCAGCGATTTCCTCGTTGCTGATTGGTGAAAATAAAATAGTTTCCATCATGAATTGCTAATAGAAAAATTGTCATGAGATCTACCAATGCCGAAGTAAGGTTGAGTAGGTACTGGAAAATTCTGTGTAAATTCAATAGGGTTTTTCAGTGAATTGAAAATGTCCAAAATAAAGGCATAAGCAATAATGTTGCAGAAAATTGGCAGGTATCAAAAAAAAGTTATTATAAGTCCGTAAAGCAAAAAATAAATATATATAAAAAAAATTAATAAAAGCTAACATTGAGCAAAACTATGCAGATTTTCCTCTTGTAATTTTCGTTTATTTCAATTTGCTTGCCTTTTGCATGCAACTTGGAAAATTATCTCAAGTTTGAATGCATAAAAAAAATTGGAATCTTTGGTGTGAATAAAATTCAAGAAATAGACAGTACCCAAAACACAAAAACAAGGACAATTTGACTCGATGCTCGTCTCGCCAATCAACAAGGTTGACATCCTCAGAAGCGCAAATCTCACAGTTACCAAATTGTCAAGTAAAATGACAACTTGAAATAATTCGCTGGCCCTTGGTCTTTATAAAATAATATTTCATGTTTTTTCACATGACACGGCATCTTAGATACGTACCTATACCTTCTGTTATATAAGATCTTCGAATGTCTTTGTCGATGCATATAGAAAATGGCATGAGAAAAAAATTGTGAAAATTATCACACGTATTTCTTCAAATTGGTTAGGTGATTATTTTTATATGAATGACATGCCCAACAATCATGCCATTTTGCGTAATGAATAGTTACATCATGAAAATATCACTCTCTATTTCATTGAAGACATAAAATCATTGAAAAACTCTTGCACATAATTTTGACCTTATGGCAAATTTTTTAATGTTTCTCTACAATTTCTCGTCATCATTTCAGTCATGAAATTTTATAGGTGCAGTCATGTGTGAATGAAATAATCAATGAAATTTTACCCCAATTGTGTAATAAATTGAAATTCAGAACATATGTACGTACAATTGTGTAATAAATTAAGATTTACATTTGATGTCAATAAAAGAAATTTCAACACTTCTGTCTAAATGAATTTTTGAAACGGTTTAACAGTTTCCAAAATTGCAACGTGTGTGATAGCCATATTCCTACCTCCATGAAATCCTGCAACTGTCAAAATTTGAAAGATGTCTGAAACTTGATATAGAATACTTACCACAGTGGAAAATGACTATCACTACTCTTCTTATTGCTCTGCTTAGAACCCGTTTCATCAGCTTGAGGCCAGAGTATCCAAATAGTCATGAGGTGTGTGATAATCCGGATGAGGACACTCTGCAGTGAGGAACATCGCATATGTATATTTTTGGTACAATACAATACCTATCGTGGTATGAGCCAGAAGAACAGTTGTTTTCTGACACGTATTTGCCACAACCGGTTACACTGTGGTGAATTGACGTACAGAATAAAACAAACGGTTGGCAACGACTATCGTTACTTAACGACCTCTCAAAATATTTCGATATGTAGGAATTCAGAAATGCATACTAAATTTTTTGAGGATTAATATTCGGAACATTTAAGTTCTCATGTGCTTCGAGGGTGTAGAGCTAAAACCCGACCCACTGTATATACTTTTCAGAGAGATCTTTATATGTTTAGGACAAGAATTCTTCTCAATATTTCCTTTAGAACGAAACACCGAATAACTCATAATGGTTTTTTGAACCCGATCTGAACCGGTCCTGCAAAACAGTTGTTATCAACTAAGGCTCGATAAAAGGCTAATTTTCAGACGGAGTCTTACATTTTAATTGTAGAAAAAAGGCGTTACAAATTACACCCGAGTTTTGTAAACCAGTTTTTGCAGCCGTTCTCGAGCAACACATACCCATACAAAGCAAATGTGTCAATTTACGATATTAATTATTATTGTTGGTGACAGTTCAATGTTCACTCTGTTGGGGATATGGACTTCTTGCCAGCATGCCATTCATTTATGTGACTGACATTGTACACGATTGTACTGGAAGTGAGAGGATATTGATGTGTTCTACTGAGAGATATAATATGCGTTACGTAATGCGTAACAACGATTCATACGAGGGTATTCTACTAGAGATTTGAGAGAGACAAGTGAAAACAAATATTTATAATCGGAAATAGCTTCAGATTCCCAAAATATTCTCCATTAAGACCTTTCAATAAACTTTTGCATGCGTTTGAACCAATTTTCGATTGAGATACCTCCAAAAAATGTGATCTGAACGCGTTTTTTTGGTCGGTAAGAATAAAGAGACATCATTGGATGCCAAAGAAGGATTGCTCAAAAATTTTGCTGTTTGAGCTGACGTGTGACAGCTTGCTTTGTCGTGGTGGAGAATGATTCGTCTTCTGCGATTGGTTTCTCTGATTTTTCCAAACACTGCTAGCAAATGCAGGTGTGCCATTCAGAATTGAACATTCTACATTGCTCTAAAGGAACTGTGGCGACGTGTCCAGTTATTCTAAATAACCAGGCGACTATTTTTTCCGAAATGCCTCATGCGCGAACAAATTTTGTTGGATTTGACTCGTCCTGAAAAATCCATACAGTCGATTGTTGTATAGTTTTGGGTTATATGCATAGATCTATGATTCATTACCAGTCTTATAGACGTCTTTTAAAGTACCGCTGTTGGATTTTTTGAACACTTCTTTGCACCAATCGACTTGGGCTCTTTTTTGGGCGATGGACAAATTATGCGGTATCCAAAGCACACAAATTTTTTTGGCGGCCAAATGTTCATGCAATATTGAATGTATGGGAGTAGAACTAATGCCCAAGTATTCCGCAATGTCAGGGTATGTCACATGACGATCTATCAGTTAATGCTTTCTGGTCCAAAGTGCGACCACGATTGAATTCGGAAAACCAGCGACACATGGTGGCTTGAGATGGTGTCTTATCACCAAAGCGAGTTGGTTGACACACCGCTGTTGGTTTAATCCACGTCGAAGACATAAAAAATCATCGCACAAAAATGTTCACGATTTAATTGAATGTTTTGACCGAGACGAATGTTTTTAGTAAGTATCTGTAAATAACACAAATAGCACTGGTATAATAACACGTTCTGAGTACATTCACCATTAAAAATGTTAAACTTAACGCAATGTCAGATTTGGCATATTCACATCATTGTTTCCATATCTAAAACTAGAGTAGCAATCCTAGATGAACATGATTTGCAAAATATACAAAATAGATTTTTTCACTCCAATTTCTCTTTCCAAAGATTCAGTGTGAATCATTAACGTATGTGGGCTTATTTATGCATTTGATGGCATCCACTTCACTTTATTGCAACGTTATGGCATGAATTGTGTTCGAAATTGGTTTAAATTACTTATATTTGATGGAAAAAGTCGTGTTCCGAAAGTTAGGAATAAGAAATCAGTATTTTCCTTTCAATATGTACCTCTTGTTTGTTCTCCATGCAAAAATTGTAAACAGGCAATATTTTCGGATTTTAAAGCTCTGTTGTGAAACTTATCTTAGATAAATAAGAGCGGGACATGTAGAGCAAGGGATTTTTATATACACCATGGTTATCGTTTGAAACTTTGTTCTTTGTTGATTTGATTACGTGGGATAGTTTTCATTCAGGGATGAAAACTGTTTTTTGATTATATACCTGCATCATAATACATCATGTTTTAAAGGCTGCCAGGCAACTCATAATGAGAATATTTGAATTTTGATATAATTAGTTTCAATTTAGAATTAGCGGAAAACTTATTGATTTTTTGGAAATGTTACTTTCAACTATAGATTTTATGGATTATGTAAACCTTCGAACATGAACTATGAGTTTTCGAGCTTGAGCAAATTATAATAATATCCGTCTTTTACACACAGCCGTTGGGTACACTCTACGGCTGTTTATGAGAGAGTATTATATTATTATATGTCCAACATTTTTTTAATATATTCGAATAGAAGAAAAATGATGATATCAAATTCATTCCTTCCTTCACTGCTGATAAGTTATACTTTTTATCTCGATTGCATGAAAAATCAACTGGTACACACTCTTCATACATCAGTTACGCATTCTTGTATTCAGTAACGATTTAGTGGAGAATCGAACTAGATAGGAAATAATTTCACAGAATTGGAAATGAATTGAAAAATAAATTTGTAAAAACAAAACATTACAATAACCAATTTTCATCACCAACTAATTATCCCATAATCAGACTTTTGAAGAACCAAAATTTGATGAACTGAAAAATCACAAGACGGTATATCTGTAATACCTTAAAATGAGAATAAACACAAATGTGAAGACGGATATTCGATCAAACCGTCAAATTACAGAAACAATATCTCATAAAAATGATAAAATATTCGAAAGTCAAAGGAATTATAATCGTCGAATCAGTATACCACAAGACCCTAAAATTGGCATATCAAAAATCATCAGACGAATAAATGCTAATACCAAAAAGTAAAGAACCGAAAATTTGCAGAAATTAGAGAGGTTATAGCGTAGCGAAACGCCGGTTGATCTATTCTCTCAGAGATGGCGTAGCGTGCGGTTAATATACTTAAATAAATTCTCATATCCTCAATAAATTCTATCTTTCTGTCTCACCACTTGATATTACTAAAATGCTAAGGCTCACATAAAATTTTATTACCATTATTAGGTATCACGAAAACTCGCACGAAAATAATATTGGCTGTTTTCTTCGATATTCTTGAAAATCACCACCCAGCCATTGAATTCTCGAATAAATCGAGGAAGGAACAAACAAATGAACGATCAATATAAGTCCGAACCAGGCGATTCGATTAGTTCAACTAGAAGTTAGCGTCATCTAAGAGCTAAAAGAGCAAGTTTCTACCAGACTGGTATATTTCTTACACATTACGTTTCCATAAATTTCACTATACTTTTTTTTTCGGGTAATTTGTTGGTTTTACGTTTTTAGATAATGTTAAATGATGTTTCGATGAAATTTTGTTTCGTTAGTTTTTTTAGTTTGACGGTTTTATGATATGAATAGCTTAGGTTATTGAGATTTGCGATTACTTAGTTTTTTCATTTCACTTTTGTTTCTTAACTAATTCAGATCTATGAAAAATAATTCTTACCGTTTTCGCGTATGATGCTTTATCGGTTCTCATACAAACGCATTAGATGAATTTCTTTTCGGATTATAAATCAGTTCTATACATTTCATTCTGCTATATTTACGTCTTATAAAAAGTTAATCTGTTGAATGATCAGTTTTTCCATTATATTGGTTTTACGTATTAACGGTTTTTTCATTCATTTTTATTAAGAAAAAAATTCTACTATATTTTGGCCCACCACGCTAAGAAATAAAGTTGGAAAAATCAACTATTTGTTGTGGTTATTAATTCGTGGTAAAAAATACCGAACTTGTGATTGAATCAACTACCATAAATGACATCAAGTATCTGAACCTTATTTGTAACGACTATGATAAATTGGTTAATCAATTAATGATTTTGTAGTATTATTTACCAAGACGCCTGAAAGTTTCATCCATTTGATATTAGTTCGTGGTACCAAATGCGTATTTATTGTGTCACAACTTTTATTCACTACACTGGATGGTGATTGCCACCAAAATTAATCTTACCTTGGTTAAGAGTTGTACAGAATTATAACTATATAGAGTGACGAAAGCAACTATTAATTGTTAAATTTTAATAAACCGCGTAGTTTCTCATCGAACATATTTGTCAAAGTTGATTTCATATGAAGAACTGTAACTATGCTCTCGCCAGTAATAGCGTCACTTCGATAAAAAGTAATGTGTACAATGAAGTGCATTTGATTATACTTAAAGGTCGAATAAACTTAGTTTACCATTATCTTTAGTTTTTGGTGCGAACACAAACTACATCAACAAAATTTCATAATTAATTTATATGTTCTATGCAATATATAGTCAACCGACATAGCTTTGGAGTGGAAGTGATATTTCTCTTGATATTGGTGAATGCACAATTTCAGAGGTAAGTTAATAATTATTGTCTAAAGTAAGTAACACTGATGCAAACTTTTTTATAGAACCCAACAGGCACGTGAAGATGAAATATTATATGCCTCAAAGAAACAGAAGGAGTTTTCGAGAATGAGAGTCCAATCATCTTTGAGTATATACCAAGAAGTTATTTACAGACAGTTTTGAAAAAAAAATAATATTCACTTATCAATTCATATCAGGAATGGAAAGTATTAATTTGAAAAGCAATTAAAAAAATAGAAAGTAGATGCCATGTTTCAGATAGATTAAGAAAAACATTTCGAGTTTGTTCAAAATCCTTTCGGCCACATTGAAAGCAAAATATTGGTATTTCTTAGGCAGTCTGGATATTTCATCGAACATGTCCAATCAATTTTCAGACAAGTTGCAATTTACAAACCACGTCGTTTATTCTTTTCACTATCGTATATGGTCCTTCCCAAGATGGTGTTAATTTGGGAGAAAATCCTTTCTTACGACGAGGATTGTTCAGCCACACTCAATCTCCTTCTTTGAATCCACCAGTATTGGCCTTAAGATCGTATCGAGCCTTCATTCTGTCACTAGTTGTCTTCAATCTTTTTCTTGCAAATTTGTGGATCCCATTCAAGCTATCTCGCACTTCGTCTGCATAATCCTGTACCTCTTTTTTTTCAGAACTTGGTGATCCGAACACCAAGTCACAGGGCGACCGAAGTTATCTCCCGAAGATGATGCTGGCTGGAGTGAGCTTTGTGGAATCGTACACAGAGGCCCTGTAAGCCATCAAGAATAGTGGAAGATGTCGATCCCATGTCTTTTGGTGCTCCTCTACTACTTTGGAAAGATGTTCTTCCATAGTCCTGTTGAACCTTTCAACCATGCCATCAGACTGTGGGTGGAGGGCCGTTGTTCTGGTCTCGCTAATTCCCATCAATTCACAAACTTCCTTGAATAAATTTGATTCAAAATTTCTTCCTTGATCGGATTGTAGCTCCATTGGGACTCCAAACCTTGAAAACATGTTATCCACCATAGCTCTTGCAACTGTGGATGCTTCTTGATTAGGCAAGGCATAAGCTTCAACCCACTTGCTAAAGTAATCATGGCAACGAGGATGTATTTGTTGCCATCATTCGTCATCGGAAACGGTCCTGCTACATCGATGGCGATTCGTTCGAAGGGAGCGCCTACATTGTATCGTCTCATCTCTCCTCTCGATCTTGTCTTGGGACCTTTGCTTGCTTCACACTTCGGACATCTTCGGCACCATCTCTCTACATCTTCACGACATTGGAACCAGTAATATCTCTGCCGTATTTTATCCAAGGTCTTATTCATTCCAAAATGTCCACCTGATTTGCTGCCATGAATCTCCTCCAAGACATCACTTATTCTCGACCTTAGCACAACCAATTGAGAAATCACTTTTCTGCCGTCGGCCGATTCCCAAGCTCTCTTCAATAGACCATTCTCAACAATCAGGAAGTCCCATTGTGCCCACAATGCCTTGAATCCTGGTGATCGTAAGGAGATTTCCTTCCAGGTGGGTCTATCCGCTCCGCTTACCTTCCAACGTAGAAAATCTGCAATGTTTGGATCACTTTCTTGGTCCTGCCTCATTTTCGTTGTGGTTCATTTGTCGTCAACCATTAATCTCACTTGGTTGATTCCTTTTCGACGTACAATTCGCTCACAAGTATTCGAACCAGGTTTTCTGGACAAGGCATCTCTATTGTTGGGCAATTCAGTTGTTCTTAGCCTCTTAGCTGGGATAGCCTCGGGGTCTTCATCATTGCTAGTCGGCATGCGCCCTGGTATCAATTCGGTTGTTCTTACCCTCTTCACAGGCATGGCCGTGGAAGTTATATCTTCGCTAGCCGGCATGCGATATCAATTCGGTTGTACGTAGCCTCTTAACAGAGATGATCCTGGGGGTTCCATCATTGCTTACCGGCATGCTCCCCGATATGTTGGCTGATTCTAATTTTTCCTGCCGCCAATTTGAGGTCTCGCTGGAAGATCTTGTCCTCACAGGTGACTGCGAACGTGGTGGCATTCTTACCATGCAGTCTCTAATAAGATGTCCCAATTTCCCACAACGATAGCATGCCCTGTTCTTCTGAATACTTATTCTGCTTTACAAAGATTTAATCTCATCCAGAACCTTCTCGAATAAACTAGTATGTGCGCTTGATCGTTGTTCGGGCTCTTCCATTGAAACCGCTCGCACTTTCGGACTCAAAGAGTTGAGGGCCGCCTCAACTTCTAGATAACGTACCAAGGCATCACTACTCCTCTCGAAGTGTGTTAATCGCAGAGTCCGTTGGATTCCGGTGTCTCTCAGTCCATCTATAAACAACTGTACCGCTAACTGTTTCTTGAAATCTCCCGGTGCTTCTGAGTAAGCCAGCTGAATTAGGCGTCTCAGATCCGATTCAATTTCCTGCAGGCTCTCACCTGATTTCTGAGTGCGCGTTTTCATTTGCTGTTCGATAGGTATCGTCTGTAACATACCCAAAGCTGGCCCTCTCAAAGCTACTATAAGGGCCGTAGCTTTTTCTTCTTCGCCCCATCCATTTGCCACTGCTGCAGCTTCAAATTGTCGGCGATACATGGACCAGAAGACTGTCCATCAAAAGTCGGTGGTTTTACGGAAATTCCAGATGTGGCAACCCTGTCTCGACGATCTTGCTCCTTGCACCCTATCAAATTTCTTATTAACCTCATCGTCGATTTTCTTGACATCTTCCTTTAGTTCTTCTTTCAGTTCCTCCATTTGTACTTCGGTTTTCTGTAATACATGTTGGAAGAATTTTTCTTGATGTTCTAGAATTTTCTGGAAGTCTATTTTTCATCTGTTCTTCTACTCGTTCTGATTCGGTCTTTTGTTGTTCGAGAATTTTCTGAAGTGCTTCTTCTCGTTCTTGTTTTTCTTTTTCTCGTTCTTTCTTTTCATCCAACCGTCTCATTTCCTCTTCTTGTTTTTCATTTTTTTGCTCTTTTCTCTGTTCTTCGAGAATTTTCTGGAGTGCTTCTTCTCGTTCTTGTTTTTGTTTTTCTCGTTCTTTCTTTTCATCCTACCGTCTCATTGCCTCTTTTCTTGTGTTTCAATTTATTGGTCTCGTTTTTCCTCTTCTTGTTTTTCCTCCTGGCGACGCTTTTCCTTTTCTTTTTTTCCTCCTGGCGCCGCTTTTTCTCTTCTTGTTTTTCTAAGTATCATAATCTAGAGAAAGTACAACTTTCATTGTATGTAGTTGAAACTGAAGGAAATAAGGGGTGTGTAAAACGAGCCATTATTGGCAATGGTATGAATTATACGATGAAATTATCAGAATTGAGATTCAAGTAGATTATACCCCCCATATGATGTTTCAGAAAACAACGTGTTCGAAGTTAATGATTTGTCACATGGCTTCATTGGAAATTTAGTAGGAAATCCGAAGGATAGGAAAGTTCTTCACAACTTTTAGAGAATTGTCTACAGAAAGACCAAAAATCTGAAAATGTTCTTGGAATTTGTAACAAATTGACACGTATGTATGTCTTCAATGTTTCACAGCGTCTTCATAATGTATAATATTTTATTGCAGATGTCACAAATGAAGTTCTTCCAGATCTGAATTCCAATTTGGTTTTGTTATCAGAGGCGGGTCCTTCTACGATTACGCCAACTTCAACTGAGTATGTGAACAATGTAAGTATTAAATAATGTACCTAAGTAAGAAAAATACTTTTGATTAATTTTCAGGTCACACGCGGGAAGAAATAAAATGCTTTTACTTCCGTGATGTATCAGTCGCTATTATAATATCATCAAGTGACCATGTCAATTAATGAAGATCTTCAATAAATGAAGAAGAGAAAAATTACCAAAGGTTTGATTTATAAGACGAATGTTTTTTTCAGAATGAGCAGTGAGAACCTTATGTCGAAGACTCTTTATAACTTTTCGAGTGAACAGGAAGAAGTGGACCGGTGTCAACTCGCAAAGTTTCTGAAGGAAAGTTATCGCCAGATGTGAACAGAAGGTTAGTGGTTTGCATATGACCATACCATCGGATCAACTACGGAATCTATTAAACCATTTCAGGATCACCAGAAAGATATTTCGAAGATGTGGTGGACGAAATAATTGATCTTCTTCAGCTGGAATTGTGTGGAGAAGAAAAATTTTTTGCAAAAAAATATTACATGATAACTATTAAATATTATATTATATTTTTTCACATCATGTACCTGATGTTTATTACTCGACTTAAAAGATGATATTTAACGCAGCATTGTTTTTATCTCATTTTCCTCAACTATTTCAGGAATAGATGAACGAGTACTATAATAACCAAAAAATTATATTTTTTCACATCATGTACCTGATGTTTATTACTCGACTTAAAAGATGATATTTAACGCAGCATTGTTTTTATCTCATTTTCCTCAACTATTTCAGGAATAGATGAACGAGTACTATAATAACCAAAAAATAATAATATTAATTACTATTTTCATAATTGTTATTGCAATTTTAAATACTAAGTTGAAAACTGACACACCTACTCAGTAATGAGACTAATGTTGAAAAGTACTACAATTTTCGACTGATTCATTAAAAGAAGTAATTAAACAAAGGTAAACAGTTTATATGAACATTGGCTGAGCGAAAATTGTCATTCGAGGCCATTTAATGGCACTATTGGCGATATTAAAGAATGCATGCTTCAGGTGCCGTTGTAAAATTGGTTGAGATAAAGTTTACCTTCTGAGAATATTAGATTTTGACACTATAGAACGATTATCGCAGTGCCGGGAGTCCTGGTGAATTTTACCATAAACAATGAAATGGTTTTATTGTACTATAATAATTATCAGAGTGTCATGAGTCGTGGTGAATTTGACCATCATTCATAATATAGTTTTACTGTACTAAATGTGTAAGGGTACTTTTACTTGCGATATTATCCACCGCTTGGTTTGGTATAGAGGACATGTCGTGGTTGTGTTACCATCATCAATAATTTCTAGTCGAATCAATCACGACAAATGTCTGGCGCTATACGCACCATTCTGTGTGGTTGATTTCATACCGTATTTTTCTCTGCGTGCTTCAGTGAGAGAAATCTTTTATGAATGTATAAGCAATTGCAAGCGAGAGAGGGGATCTAATAGGTGCACGTTTTGTTTATATATGAATTTATACATTTTGAAAATGAAAATGTGTTCATTTTGCATCTTGATAATGGTCTCAATAAGAGACAATATCGAAAATATCCAAGGTGTCTTCTAGTTACTGTGTTAATAAGAAAAGCTGTCGAAATTAAAAAATTACCAAATTGTCTGGATATCAAGGATAACTGCTGAAAACTAGACCTCTTCTGCAAAGCCTTTCTTTCAATATAACAATCCACTTCCAGAATCAAGATATCATATATTGAGCTCTCTATCAAACAGACTGGGGTTGGGATTCTGTGTACCATAGAATTCTATAGTCGATACTTATGATTCTTTCTCTCACTTATCTGATCGACTATAGAATTTTTGGTACACGGAATCCCACTCCAGGGCCCGCCGAGTATAACGAAACCACGCCAAAACCTATACCAGTACGCGCCTAACAAGAGTTTGTCAGAATGAAATAATAATGTACACTCACATTAAATATCCTTCCAAACCAGGCCGGATTACGAGATTTCGACCAAAACATTTATTGTTTGTTCATTCCTATCCTAGACACTGCAGTTTTGATAGATAATTGCGTATTTCAAATCGAGTACACTCGAACAAAAAACAAACTCTTATTCATCACTGCTCTTGTTTCCACATGGTTAATTGTGTTGTACGTGCTATTTTTGGATAATTATTATGAGACGGTTGGTAAATGTCTAATTTTGTAGGCAATTCATTGTTTTCATTCTCAGAAATTTGCTGTATCCATAACAAAAAGTGATCAATATAAAATTTGAAAATTATAAGTACCTGCATAAATAAACAGGACTATTTATTTGGATTAACGGTGAAAGAAAGAGCGGTAATTAAATGGCGGCAAAGTTTCCTATTTTAGAATACAAATACGTGAAACAAAAAAATTGATTTAGCTTCTTTGGGGTTATTCAGAAAAAATAAAAAAATTCGAAATTATATACAAAGTATCGTACCCTCAACTATTCATTTTTAAATACGGACCTGTATTATTTATTTAATTATTTTATAGAGGCGTAGTATTTTCATCTGAACTTTGAGTTTTGGAAATATTCAACTGATACCAGTAAAATTTCAACATTTTTCAAATTTTATAACAGCTGTTATTGACAAATATCAGAGAATAAGAAGTGAATCAATGAAGTTCACATTATTCAATTACCGCTGCAATAAAAAGTACAGGTCCATATTGTTGTAAAGTTGCTACGGCCAAGTGCCAGAAGTTTCAAAAATTTTTTCAAAATTAGATTTAGGCAATAGAAGAATTTTGATTTTTTTTATTTCTCCTGTATATTTCCAGAAGTAAAAAAGCTGTATCCGATTCGTTTCACGTAGTTGGCCTCTGAAATACACCACTCTGCCCCCATTCAACCACAGCTCTAACTTTCACCGATACCGAGATCCCATGCATGGACTCGAATGCCCTATATGTATGTTCGACTGCAACTATACTTCTTATAAACACTACGATACAAAAAATAACATTGGTGAATAGCAAATATTAATTGACAGAAAGTTTTTCATATTTTATCGGATAGATATCCGTGCCCTTGCATGGCATCACACCTTGAAAGGTAAGCGCCTCGTCTTCCCTAGCTCGCACAAGTCTCTCGAAGACTTCTGAGGTCGCTCGTAAGGGTACAACCAGTTGACGTAAAAAACAAACTCTGGTCCAAAAATACATTTTTTTAGACCCCGACAGCAACTGGTATCCTGACAACCCTACCATTCTGTCACTTTACCCTTCACAGGATCATACTTAATTTAGGAACGTACTTTTAAGGAAGGAAGAAACCACGACATACTTTATAGTATAATAGTCGCATGGATATATTAATGTCGATATTCGACGAATGCGTGAAATCGATTAGAAATTAGGTGGAAAAACAAACTGAAATCAGAATTAAAGGAAAACATATGCTTGCTTTAACACCATTAAAAATGGAATGAAGCAACATCAACAAATTATTCCAATTGGGAAAGCTATAATTGCAATATTTCTTGTGTAGGAGGCCAATTTTGTTGATTCATTAAACACACTTTTTCATGCGTGCGAGTTCAATCGCTATTTTTATCTGTCATTTTTATAGATGAAATATGGAAAGAATTCAATCACCTTGCTCGTTTATGTAAGAATGAATACATCACTCAACAACTGAATAGGATAATAACAAATATCCTAAAATTTGTCCTTGAATTGTTGCTGTAAACATCACTTTGCATACTGTCAATAGACACTCATATCATTTATGGCCCTTTAGTTTCTTTGTTTTCTGCCCTCTTGAACCACAACATATTGGAATGCGGTTCCATTCAGTCTCACAAAAAAAGCTTGTATCAAATATACTTCTTAATTCTCAAGCACAGGGGCTCAGTCCAGTACGTGGGTACCGAAAAGGGGTGTTTGAATGCAAAATGTGGGGTAGTAGCTTGGGTACCTCATGAAAAATCCAAGTTTTCTACCTGGATTTTAGATACAAAAA
Organism: Chrysolina americana; assembly: GCA_958502065.1. Lineage (NCBI taxonomy): Eukaryota > Metazoa > Arthropoda > Insecta > Coleoptera > Chrysomelidae > Chrysolina > Chrysolina americana. The sequence continues at coordinate 44,718,515 of OY293416.1, forward strand.
TTTATTTTTTTGATAATAACTCAAAAACGGTGGCTTTCACGGCAAAAGACGTTCTATACAAAGTTGAAGAAGACAAAATTTTCTACATATTTTGTGAAATTTTTTTTTACAGATCACGTACTGGACTACGCTGAAATTAGTTTACTTACAATGCAAATTTCTATTCACACATCTCTTATTGAATTATATTTTGGGGAAAATCGTGGCAGTATGTATTTATATTTCAAAATAGAGCTGTCAGAATCATCTTCGGTCTAGATTCTTGCAAGGAACATTTCATTCGAATGAGGATTTTAAATTACCATCTCTTTGTATTCTCAAAGTCTTATGCTTTGCCCACAAAAATAGAACTCTCTATGCATTCAGTTCATACTCTACTCGTCAGTATAATCAAATGATTTAACTTCCCAAGCATAATAAATCGCTTTGCGAGATCAGTGTGCACTATAGTGGTGCTAAATTATTAAACAAATTATACCCAGAATTTTAAAGTATGTACTATAATAAATTCATGAGGTCACTCAAATACCTCCGACAAAAAGCCTGCTATGCAGTCGTTGACTATCTAAAGGATGTATTGTTCGAACTGATAAAGTTAACTCTTTCTAGAATCTGTGCTTTTCGAGCCGTGTGTTCCTTGATTTTTCATGCGGATGGCGCTGCGATCAACTTAGTTGAGGATCGTAGCTTCATCCGTGGGAAAAAATATTAGTCAAATAGTTGATTATTATTCATTTGGCAGGGACAGGACAATTATAATGTTGTCCGACCTACCCTGGCACTGATGAGAGGCAAAACCTCGAAACATGCATGTCTGCAGGTGGTCATTCCCAGCCAAATGAAGGATAATCAGTGTTTAATTACAAGATACGCACTTGTAATTGGGATTTCTTGGAAGAACGTTGTACAAATATCTGTCAAATGTAGTTCAATTTCCGTCGTGGTATTATTGTTTAGTGACATATGTTTGCCCCATTTTTCCAGTTGTTGGAAACGTGTGGAGAGAAAGGGTGATTCGACTTTGTCGATTTTATTCGTTTCATTTTGGTGATAATCTACATTAGCACATATTTTCTCACTTTGTTCGAATTAATACTAATTGTATCGTACACTTTCCTACAAGCATTATAGTATTCTCTTTGTTCAATCTTGGTAGTTATCTGGTTTGACCAGGCAATTTCATCTTAATGAAAACTTTGAGAAGTCATTCTCAAGTCAATTTTGTCGAAGACATTCTTGGTATAATATGAGCTATACGATGTGTTGAACGATGGATTTCTTCAGCTCCGTTCTTTCCAAAGCAAAAATCAATAGTCTGACAGATTTTCAACACATTGGTTATTACACAATAACTATGTTAAGTTATCTAAATTATACAATTTTCAAGGTAAAAAAACGAATATCCATAAAAAATTACTTCTTGAACACAATAAGCCTAATTTCCTTGGTCCAGCTCGGTAAAACATAAGACAATTCAAACCTTTTTCCTTTCTCCACTCTTGTTATCTTTGGCAGATGAACGTAAGCCACGTTATAGAATTGCAATTAGCGTCTTTTTATATTAATGAATCTGTTGATATGAGTGATATTTAAAGCTAGTTTTCCCAATGCAGAGTAAATGCGAAAATATGGATCTAAACTTTCTCATTGGATCGCTAAATGGATGCGCAAACGTTTTTCATCGCATAGAAAATGATTTTGGACTTTCACAAAAAAAAAACATAAAGCAGTATTTTCTGATGAATGATTTTATTTAAAACATATCAACAGTTATGGATTCTTCATCCAAAAACAATTTTATTAATTATAGTAATATATTTTAGGAAGGTTTGAATAATTATTTCCAATATATAAATTCCTGAAGATGTTCTGTCTTTCTTCTTATCAAAATGCTAGAAAGTTTGATTATGCATTACATCAGATTAAATGATATTTTACTCAAACTATAATCGTATATCCTGATGCGGTGGCAGATTTCTAGCCACCGTGACGTTTTATGGATGTCATGTCGCTAATGTATTGGCCAAGCGAGATGCAGACCTTTTCCTAAAACCTGTATAGTTTTTCTTCTTCAAGCTATTTTGCTATGAAGCTGGGAATTTTTTCAATTTTATCCATTGTCACATGTTGGCTGACTGCTAAAAAACCCGTCAAACCCAATGTGGTTCCTTGGTTTGGCTATTGATATTTGTATTTTCAATATTAAACGATTTGTTTTTGTTTCAGTATTTTATTTGCCGACATCGTTGGATTCACAGTACTAGCATCGCAATGTACCGCCCAGGAGTTAGTGAGGCTGCTCAATGAACTTTTTGGACGTTTTGATCAACTGGCTAACGTAAGTAATCATTTTCCTATTCTATTCAATTGGTGCAATCGAAAGCGCTTCTTTTTCTTTAAAAACAATAAAACTCAATTACAAAATACACACCATTCCAAATAAGAATTCAATGCTGCAACTCAAAAAGGTGAGTTCCCAATACAGCATTTCCCTTTCTCTCCTCACTCTCCCAAAAAGTTGAAAATTTCTGTCAGAAATTAACTGTTTTCCCCTACTAACATTCAATTACATCCGATATCTATTTATGCAATGTTCCTCTAGGAGAACATATATTGCAGGTGCTACAATTTCCCATGTGGGTGAGAACGACCACCGGCATATATGATAATTATGTTTCAAAGTTCTCTCTCGTCAGTGATAGGATAGATGAGATAACACTAGTCACCCTGTCCAATTCAACGAACGATAAAACCCCAAAGCTCAACAGTAAGAAGTACTCCTTGATACATAGATTCGAAAAAAAAATAGAAAAGAGTGTGCTCTTCCTCTTTCACTCGTCGACATCAAACCCGAGCATCCACCATTATCTCGGAAAATTTTGAATAATAATGACAACGTTCAAATAAAATTTAAATTTATGTAGATTCGTGTATTTTTGAACTGGCAAACTGCATTATGAAATATTACATTCAGGCCATACAATGAATTAACCTGTGGAATAATCACTTTCGTGTTGGTCTCTTATCTGAATCATAAACTGCTTTGATCTCATGAAACTCAAAACTTTAATGTTTCAAATTCTTCTGCACAGCTCAAATGATAAGAAGATTCACTGCAGAATAGATTTAATGGGTGAAAATCTTCAACGCCCATATAAATCGCAAGAAATATGTACGGATATCAATACAAACTGCTGAAGATGAATGGTTCAAAAATATCTATTGAATTTTCATGTTTTATTTCTTCCACTGATGTTGACAACCATCTTTGTAAAATAAATGAAATATTTTGATGATAAACTGGAATGCAATTTTATTATGTACACAAATTATTGTCATGTTATTGTCAATATTGTAGAAGATACTTTGAAGTGTCTTTCAATTGCCGAACAGTTTACTTTCAATATATATGCAGATAGTCACGTATTGTATGGACGGGTATTCTGTAATGCTCTAGGCCCGGTCTTTCGCGCATTTTCACATTCGGATGCTACCAGTAAGGGAAACTTTGTATCGGTAGCAGTTTGGGAGACATGTTCAGTCGATTTGCTTGACGTTTTAGGTACATTATTGCGAGTGCTCTCTTAGAACTGATTGTACATACCGTTGTATTGTGAGAGAATAGTGTTTGGTATATTGTTGGCAGCTATCATAAGAATTCAACTTATATAGGATAATTTTCTCTACATGATTTAGTAATAATAATTATACTCTCCCATAAACACTCATAGAGTACATCCAAAGGCATAGCTTGTGCAGGTAGAGGACGGCTATTATTATTATTTGCCGTGGCGCTCCGGAGCGACTTACTGATGTTTGCTGGTTTATTAACTTTTCAGCTCTAGGAAAACTCGGAAAACCTATAGCACCACCTAGGGCACGGCGGTAATGGATTACTTTCTCTTCACATATTTCTGTAGAGAGAGGCAAGATGGGCAACATACATACTACACCAAGCGGCCATTAGTCTACCGCAGGCAGTGGTCAGGAGAAGCAGCAGCATGCTGGAGGGCACAATAGCCCACAACATTCTAAGAATGCCCTCAGACATCATGCCCAAAACTATCAACCTTCACACGCCCTACACTGTGATATTCCCTGAAAGAAAAGATTGGCTTCGGAAAGAAACTGAGCTATGTAGGGCAAATGAACGTTGGTTTACCGATGGTTTCAAAACTCTGGAAGGCGTCGTAGCCGGAATATACGGGATGAACCCAGTAGTGAAACGCTCATTCAGTATGGGTAAATCAGCTACGGTATTCCAGGCAGAGGTATATGCCATTGAAATTTGGGAAAGGGAGCTGGAAAATCAACACCACACACGAAAAACAATAAAAATATTTCCACGATGAAGAAAAACTCAAAATCATCTCCACAAATTTAATATAACCACCAAATGTTAGTGCTGTTAGAACGATAAATGAATATCGATCAGTTCAATGGTTTCATAGTAGTACATGTTTCGAACCTATATAGGTCCATCATCAGCTAAGTTTAAAATTATGGAGAGAAAAATTATGTAGAAAATTATTAAAGAAATAAAATGAGTGTCACCACATGATTCCCCATGGAGTTATGTGGGCACTGAAAAGTTAAGTGTTTTTAACATTATTTAATATTTTCAGATATTCAAGCAGCACTGAAAGCGCTTGAATCCAACTGCTTTAAATCCAGAGCAGTATGGAACTGCAGAGAAACCTTAAACCGATTAGCACAACGCAACAACGTTAACCTAGTCTGAATACCAGGTCACACGGGCCTAGAAGGGAACGAAATAGCGGACGCAGTAACAAAAGGGGGGTATAGCACATAGCTCTGCCAAGAATGTTATGACATCCTGGGCAGACAATAAAAGACTCGAGTATTGGCGTAGTCTACCGGGCCTAGCCTATTCCAAAGCATTTATTGCTTGCACTAGGAAACAACAGGACTCTACCAAATTGCTAGAACTCAGTAGAGCACATCTCAGAGTTATAGTAGGTTTGCTCACTGGCCACTGCAAACTCAAACACCACATGTATAAAATCAGACTTGCACAAGATGCAGAGTGTCGTCTATGCACGGAGAAGGATGAAACGGCAACACATTTTATGTACATGCCCCGCAACAGCCAGAACCAGATTTTCAACATTTTGCAATTCAACAGTGAGGCCAGAGAACCTGGTAGATTGTTCTCCCAATGTACTCCTCAATTTCGTTGAGAGATTGGATATACTGGGAGAAATATAACCATAGGGTGAGCCACAATAGGCCATTGGCCGCAGTGAAGGACCTGATATGGGCCCACTCACGTTCAAACCTAACCACCCAGGGGGTCGTGCGCACTCCAAGCAAGCATCAGACGTCGGGATTGGCATCTAGGAAACTCACATCACACTTGCTTTTTACCAAGGCATGTGGCGTACTCAGTGTTGTTAATCGGCGGACTAAAGTCCGATTTTCGGACCTTGAAATATTTCGGACTTTTTGGATGATATTGGCCCTATTAGATATTTGCAGCACCATCAACTAACAAGTTTTGATTGGCAATAATCAACAGTCAAAATTAACACATTAACACGGAACGCATGCACTGAACCAGGAAGGGGTTCACATGCTTGCCCACGCTTATGGCGTATTATTTTCTGATTGGCTGTTGACTACGAACATGTCGTTCTGTCATTCGGTGACCAATCGGAAAACAGTGCGCTATAAGCTGAACTACATTAGGCCGGCATATGAACTCGACTTTAGACTTGTACATTCGTTGAAATCTTTCTAGCAACACTGCCGCCCGGATGCTCAAAAATATCTTCAGATAAACATGACAACTCTTCAATGACATTTTCCCACTGACCACTGACACTGAAATATATCAGTGCTTTTTCCCGCCTTTGAAGACCTTTTTACTGTTTGTTTTACAGGGATAGTATGTCTAATGGGAAATAAAGATGAATAATCATTAATTTAGCGTCTCTCCGCATTAAAAAGGTGATAGGTGATACAACTTTTCATTTTTGAATGGCGGACTTTTTCGTGTAAAATCGGACTTTTTTTGGAACGCAATCGGACTTTATGGTTTAACGCGTCCAACAACACTGACTATACTGAGTCCTCGAACCTCTGTCCGATACGAGGCAGAAGTCCACAGCCAGAAACCTTATATTAGGATCTGAGCTACCGGCCACCATTGTTTGAATGGAGACCGTTTTTTGAAGTTCATTCCGAAGAATTATTTGAATTGACTTTTGGAATATATTCCATTTCAAACACAAAAAACATATGTGGTTTATGCATGTGGCACTCCTTCTCATTTTAGTTTAATTGTGCGGATGCACCTGTACCATATTTTTTCCAATAGATGCATTGATAGAGTAGTGCCATAATCATGACCACCGCGGTCTTGAAAAACGTTTTTCAGTACAAAGGCGTGGAAGGGTCACGGATTATTTGTTTATCTATTTTTTTGTGGTGGATTTCGAGATTAAAGTCGAAATTTCGAGATTAAAGTCAAAATTTCAAGATTAGAGTCGAAATTTCAAGATTAAAGTCAAAATTTGGAGATTAAAGTCGTAATTTCGAGATAAAGTCGAAATTTCGAGATAAATGTCGAAATTATGGCAGATCACATAAACACATAATCCGTGGGCCTTCAACGCTTCTGTACGCGAGAGAAGGAGGCCATATCGAGCAGTTTTTGTAGTGGTTTTTTCATTACAGTTCTGCTCTTGAGGATTACGAGTTGCGAGTTTTGTTAGGTTCACCTATTAGTTTTTATGATAATATTGGAAATGAAACTTCATGTATTTCATGATGTTCTTCTACCATGTATTAACGGTACCTATTATCCATCAAATCATTATTTTTAATATCATAAAAGAAATTAATTAATGGTGGATGCCGTCAATTGAAAGTACATTTTTTGAAAAATCGTTGCTCCTATCGACTTGATACACACTAATACTTATAATCAGAAATATTGATTTTAGGGTAAAAGGTATACAGAATTCTGAGGCCATTTTGATCATAAGAGATGAAAAGGGGAAGTCCTGGAACATAGTCTGTGAATTGCCTACGGTCGAAATAGCTGAACTAAAACAAATGTAATAATACGTGGGTTTCATTGCTTCTCATCAGCACAGGGTGCGACAGACGACACTTGACAGCCGCCAATACGTCCCGACCACATAATTCGCAGCCCTGACGTTTAATTTAAATGTCTAATTAGAAGAAAGTAGGTAACAGCTTTGAACCACGTGATCGGGCTATAGACAATTGTCGAGTGTTCCGACCTATCCTGTACTGAGAAGCAAGAACGTTGAAACCAGTGTAAGTTCATCATCATATCCTGTCTATATATGGAGGCTCTACTTTTTAATACCTCATATTTTTGCAGTGTTGTCCCTAATATTTTATTGAGAAACGTTGCACATGTGATAGCATTCCAGTTGTGACAGGACACATATAATCAAAGACAGCAGATCCAACATTTAAATGGCGTTCTTTATTGAGAGTTAACTGAGAAAGTATATTGAGAGTAAACTAAAACTAGCGCGACTCCTTTTATACATATAAATGTTGGTTTGAGGCCTAATTTATCTCACTAATTAATCAAAAGTATTAACATAAATCTATTATTCAATTTGAAAAACAATTCTCCTATACAGATCATCATCTTTTTGCACATAAATTTCATTTTATTCTTCATTCTTCATTCCTTGGTAGCTTGACTGAAGTTTCAATATGGCGGTTCCGCCCAAGTTGCCAATCTTAAAAATTCGTCAAATTGCTCTTCCGTCTCCAATTTCAATTATTTTATTGTGGCTGCATAGAGAATCAAGAATTGTAAACGCTGGATTTTTATTTTGAGTCACGAAACGTTTATAGGTTTTTTATTCGGAATTTTTGAGGGGGACATCGTTCGCTATGAAATTCACCCGAAATACATTCCATCCCTCGGAGCTGTGACCGCCACCCTAAATTTTTCAATGGCTAACCTTTGGCAAGTAATATCTTGTTCGAAAGGTATTTCCTTCATAATATCAAACAACAAAACTTGAAGATGGGAAATCACTTTTTATCCACTCGATCAATAAAAACAATATCTGAAGTAACTGTCGTAATAATTATTATTGTCAATGAACACCCATTTCCATACAATAGTACAAGTTCTCTTCAAAATGATACCTCACAGTTCGTAGCATTTCCGGCGTCGTTCGACGGCATTCTTCAATTATTCTACTTCGTAAATCTTCCAGAGATCCTGGTTCGGTTACATAGATTTTGACTTTCAAGTGACCCCACAGGAAAAAGTCGAGAGGGGTTAAATTTGGAGAACTAGCTGGCCACTCTATAGATCGTCTTCTTCTAATCCAACTTCCAGGAAATATTCTATATATAATGTGAAGGTGTCTTAAAATATCAAGTGGTCTTCATTGTAACGATCGTCGTTTTCAATGGTGTCTACTAATTGTGGATAAACAAATTCAATCCAAATATGATTCTTCTGTCAGGTTACCGTCGAGAAATACTGGTCCAATCAAACGGTTCCAAAAAATACCGGCCCAAACATTGAGCTTTGGGGAATTTGAGTATGTACTTCGTGGAAAACATGTGGATTGATATTTAGCCAACAACGACAATTATGACGATTCATAGTCGAATTCAAAAATAATGTAGACTCATTAGTGGAGCAGATGTTGAGAATGAAATTCTCATCAGCATCTATTCTCGTAGTCATAATTTCATAAAATTCCTGTCACCCATCCAATTCATCTTCATTCAGATGGGATACTTACTGGTTCTAGTGATAATTGATAACACTAGCCAATTTCCTTATGCTCAATGTTGGGTCTGCATGAACTTGTCCTAAAACTGCAACTTCAACAGGTTTCTTGTTGGATACTGATCCAGTTTGACGAAATTTTTTTAGTTTAGTTTAGAACGTATCTTCTATCAACAAATTTATCTAAATGAATTAGCTGTACGGTTACCACAATCAACATTAAAAAAAAATTTCAACCCTTTCTACGATCGTATACACCATTATTGGTGAAAGATATTCAGCAACTTTAGTCAAGTGATTCACTCTAATGTCGTTCAATCAAAATTCAGGTTGACACGTCCACAATAGCGATTTGGCGAAAAAAATTATCTCATACATATATTTGTTGTACTCGCATTTGAGTCGATTTTGATAAAACTTCTTTTTATCGATTCTTGAGAAAAAAAATTTTCGTTCAAGTAAATGATGAAATAAAATTTTTAAATGGAATCGACCGTGATGGTCGTGTGGTAGAGCGCTCGCCTTAGGGTAAGTACATGCCGAAGATGCCTCAATGAGCGATGATCGGTGACCGATGAGCAATGTAACAGATCGATTATAGATGAGTGGTGTACATACTCGATGAGCGTTGGAAAGTGGGAGTCGAAGTTGTTGTACTTTTATTTAGACAGAATTTTTTAACATATTTCAAATATGATTTCAAGTGGAAGTGACAGTGATTCCGATACAGTAGCAATGAAGTATTGGCTGATAGCAAACAGCTCAAACCGACAAAGCAGTAGTCACAAATTAAACTAAGAAAGGCAAATACTGGGTGAATACCATCACCTTTTTCTAGACTTGAAGAACAGCCCAGACAAATTATTTGCGCATATGCGAATGCACATTGATACATTTCTGTATATTTTTGAGATGATAAAATCATAAATTCATAGGTGTAATTATAATAAATATCACACAAATCCAATACTTGCTGGAGAAAGACTAGTCCCATAGTGCTGGGCTTCTAAACATCAAGTTTATTAATTGTTCTTTGTCAATGATATTTGTAGATTGTAGACTGTAAGGGGGTCGTACAGACTGTGCAGCATCACAACCACTATAACCTATAAGTTCTTTTGTGCGTGACCCTTGATCTATTCGAGGCACGGGATTCCAAATTCCGAAACTTCTTGCGAAGTTCATCAGTTTCCTGGGAGCTAATTCCTGATGTCGGAGGGCGTTAAGAAGGCCTCTTCCAAGAACTCAAGCCTCTTGCAGAAAAGCGTTGGGCATTCGCACAGCAAATGTTCTGTAATCATACAACAATAGTTTTTTGAAAACTACAAGCCAGCAGTTGTGAACCGTTTCATTAACACTAAACAATTGCATTGGACGACCAATAGCTATCGAGATTTCAGGATGCTTTGCCTTCACCATCGATGAAAACGCGAATGTTTTGTGTCGCTGTAAGCATCGATGGTGCGAGGGTGTGCTAATCTTCGGTATGTATACTCTCATATAAATCAATTTATTTGTATTACATCGATTGACATTCAGGTAACCATCGCTCATCGGCCATCGATCATCGCTCATCGGGGCATCTTCGGCATGTACTTACCCTTACAATCATAAGGTCGTAGATTCACAGCCCAGCACGGCCATCGGTCCCGGATCTTTTCCCTTCTCTCACAACCTCCTAGGAGCTTCTGAGGGGTTTCTCTCTGGAAACCTGGAAGATTCGTTACAAAATAAAAAAATAAATAATTGTAGGTTATTTGTTGGTAAACATTTAGATCATTTCATTCCCCAACAATGATTACTATCTTTATTCAGTTGCATTGGTAGATCTTATTTTTATTGATTGAGTGAATAAAAGTGATTTCACAACTTCAAGTTCCTATATCTCGAAAACGAATTGACAGAATTAATTTATTTTTGTTGTTTGATATAAAGAAGGAACATAACTTTCAAATGATGTTACTTAAAATTGCTATTAAAAATTTTAGGAGTTGTGGTCACAGCTCCCAGGGATGAAATGAATTTCATCGCGAACGACGTCCCCTCGAAAATGTAGTTGACGTGTCCAAGCGTTTTTATATAATTCGGTTCTGCCGCCCTACATAGCCGCTGATTCGTTTTCAACGGCCCACTCTGTGTAATGAGCGGGATTGGCTTCTATCATGAGGAAAATGAACTGAAGCAATGAATGACACATCATCCAGAAGAGTGTAGATGTTTATTCGAATTCCAAATTCCTATTACATTTGGGAATCAGAGGCCTGGCCTTCATTGTTGGAAAAAATGTCCTCACCCTCATTACTCATGTGTTGTCACGTACTATCTATGTTTGCACATACGTTTTCTATCGTTGAACATTACAATATTATACCTTCATTTGTGTTATCATGCTATGATAGGGACGAGAAACGTGTCTCCGCACAATTACATGCTAATACATTAACATGCAGTATGACGTCATGCTGTCCACTGCAATTACATGTTCAACCTCGATACATCTCATAGGCCATTGTTGGACGAATACAATTGGAAAGCAATATAATCTCATTGAATTGAAAACAACACGGCTTACGAAATCAAATTTCAGATCAAAGAAAAGAAAGACTCCATCTGAGAACAGGTAATAATTTATTTCCCAAGAGACATCGCTGTCTCTCTAGGAAAGCGTGTAATAAATGCGGAAAAAACTTCTAAAGGTTGCTTATTTTCAGTTCTACTGAGTTGTGAATGTGAAGTGAGACTTGAATCCTCCTATACCTAATTTCGAACTTTTTATAGGTTTGTGACCATTTTGGAACTGGACGAAATCACGAAACTTGTGAAGTGGCTTGAGTCTTGAGAATAGATTGATGTTAAAATTAAAAAATTGTTATATCCATCAACCGGTTGCACCCCTACGTGCAACCCTCAGAAGTCAGGGACTTGTGCGAGCTAGGGGAAGACGTAGCCCTTACCTTTTAATACGTGTGATACCATGCACGAGACCGGTGGCAATGCTGAGATTCGAACTCACGCTCTTTGGCTTATGAGGCGAGAACTCAACCACTGCGGCCCAGATATATCAAGATATATCTAACATTCAGTGAAAACAAGAAAAGTATGTCGGGTATTGAAATATATTCAATTTACTATTGAGAAAATATGATATAGCATCGGCAGATGATGTATGGGTGTGGCCGGAAAATACCTCAATCTGCAGGCTTTACGGAGAAAGACGTAGTTTCCAATAAAAAATATGTCTGCTCTTGTCTATAGTTTTGAGTTATCTGACTCCAGAAATATTATATCGGTGTCGAAAACGAAAGAAAAACCGTTCATATTTCTTCACACTTTTAAATGAGTTGAAAATTAAATTTGAGTATCAAATATTATGATAGTTATTATTTGTGTTTGTCTGTTAGAAATATAGTTTATCTATACAACTGTCAAATGATGATTATGATTTGCCACTTTTTTGAATGTCATAATGACGTTTATTACCGCACTACTGCTTTTTGGAATCTATTACCTACTAGTGTGGTAAGACATAAGAAATAAATTTCAACCAAAATAAATCGTTTATTGAATGAATACAAAGAAAATTCAAATAGAAAACGATAAAAATTCAACAAAACGTAATTTTTCTCTCAAGAATTACGTGAAAACTTAATTGATTCATTAACAATAACAATAGAAATTAAGCAAAATGGTAATTATCACTCACAATTTACGTGAAAACTTTTTTATTGTATAAATGTAAAGTGCAGTCATTACAATTATACAGGTTAATGCCAGATGCCGACATTCCCAACGATTTATTTGAATAATGACATATATTATGAGTTTGAAAATTTTTCGATGTTGTGGGAATATTTTCTTTTTCTTCCAAAATTTTCATTGCGGTCCTCTTCTTATTGTCAGTAGAAGTTTCGTTGTAACCTTCGGCAACCGAGTTAGATTTCCAACGAGCGGTATAGATTGGCCAGAAACAAAAATTCAGACGTAGTGGACGTGAACACGTTTGCGATATTATATTAGTATTACCGCCGCCGCCGTCGGCAGTGTAAAAAAAGAGTATTTTGGGTTCACCCGATTCTGAAACAACGACCGAAATTGGCCATCTTTCGTAATCTGTTGGACGATTTGAGGAAAGATTAATCTAATTTTTTTTATTAATTTAGGATGTCCATGCATGTCCACGTTTGACAAGCTTTTAGAAAAAGGTTTACCTCTTCCCGCTCCCCGCACCCCATCCAGCAAAAAACGGTATGCAGGAAGCTAGTGCGAATACTTCCATTAATATACATGTCATCATTGAACTGGATCATGTATTTAACTTCAATGGTCGTAGGGGGACGACTGCTGGTTAACGGAAAAAACAAGTTTAACAAGCAGCAACAAAAACTATCTCAAAACTATAAAGAACTATTTAAGTTTATGTAGACGTGTCAACTGCTATCTGAATACTCGATCATTCCATTCCATTCATATTTATATCATTCGGATTTATTTCGTTCATTTTATTGGCAGCATCGAGCACATGCCTAATGAACTTGAGTCCTTGATTATGGCGTAACTAAGAACACTAGCGATGCGAGTACAGCCCCCGCCAGTGGCGCCGACTTGAATGTGCAATAATACCCCTGTACAACAACTTTAAACAATTTTTTTTTTTTGGACACGTTTTAGTGAAAGTGCGGAAACGTTGATGAGATAACAGATGCTAACTAAAAAATTTATGAAAATGACGTTGGTAAAGATTACTAAGCTGTTTAAATTGTGCTTCTGAAACTCATCAATTTTCATCCCAGGAAAAAATTCCTTGTAAGCCTCTGACATAAAAAATATATTATACAATGGTTTCAATTGAAAATTATCGTACGTTTTGTCCTAACTCGAATATCAGAAAAATTATTGAATATATTAATATCATTGTTAGACACTCAAATTGGATATCACTGTATTCCTATAGAACCTACCAGAGGTTTTTCCTCCCCATCCAAAAGATTAAAAGAGAAGAGCATTTATGGTTTCCATATTCATTCCATATTTCCATGAAACACTCTTTTGCTAAAGAGCAACTCTCTGAAATTACGTTACCGGAACCCTTTGAAATTTGAATCCGATTATCATTTCGCGATGAAAGTATTACATTCAATAGATACCTACTCCTCATCAACATTCACTAAACGTACAGATCATCAGATCATAAAGAGATTTTCATTCGACAACCGTCTGGAATAATATTTGATTTCAACTTGAAACTTGTAAATGTTCCTTTGTAATGACTCCCACTCACGCTAGCGTAGCATTATTATTCCTAGGTCAATAAAGAACAAATTAATCCTAGTTCAACCTTCAAAGTCTTGATAGCTCTGCGCCGAAACCATTCAAATACACCTCTTCGAAGTGGAATTATTTTCTAAAATTAGATTGATGCACCGTAAACATGCTTTTCCATTTCCCTAGCTGTTCGTAATATTACGGACGATAACAGAGTCGGGTCGTATATTTCTTTCAATGAATGATAGTTGAATTTTTTTCATCGATTATTATTTATTTACGAAATCTAGAAGTATCCCTGGTATTGGGCACGCTAAGACAGGTTGCTGGTTTAAATCTTACCATCACACATGTGTTATTTTCAAAACAAATTTCTGAATTTCATGACGTTAAAAATGGCAACATATAGTGAGCACTTTAGAGCTGGAATTGAAACAGGACACAAAATGTATTCAATAAAGCCTTGTCCAGACCTACACTTGTCCGCAAACATTTAAACATCTGTTTGTGTTTTGGTTAGTTTCCGGGTTTTTGCCGTGGTCTTCTTTGGTTTAAATCTCCAAACTTTTCGACTGCAACTTCGGCAGTCATCTTCAGTGACGTGGTCGAAGTACTCTTCTAGACATATCAACTGAAACTGAAGCTTTCGAGTTTGCCATGACATTTATAGTGATGTTTTTTCGCGCACTTTCCGTAATAGCGGGTTCGCGCGCACTTTCCGCGCGATTCGGGTGACATGGCTCCGTTTTGGCCCCTTTCAATGCTGTGTGCCAGATCTTTGCTAAATATGTTCTCTCTTCTTTTCTGGTGAAGTTCTCTTGGTGTTTGTGTATTTCAATGGCTTCTGAATACATTCTTGTTGAATAATGATTCGACGTTGCTAGTCTCTCGGTATTTTCAAAAAGGATCTTGTGTTCTCCGTCAGACAATGTATGCTCAGCCACTGCGGACTTCTCGGTTTGTCCCAAACGACAACTCCGCTTGTGCTCGACTAAGCGGGTACCAATGTACCAATGAAGATGTGAGTGGATCTCTGCCGTCTTTGGCTGATCTATGATATTCCGATATCTTCTAGGTTGGTTTGGAGATGGTGTTAATTTTCTCCTTCTTCAGAATTTTCCCAATTCTGTTGGTGACACCTTCTATGTATGGCAGATAGACAGTGCCTTAGGGTTGCTCTTCATTGTTGTTCCTTTTCTTCTCCCTTGGGTGCGTGTATGAAAACTGTATAAAAGGTGTTTAAGAACTGTTTGTAAACAGTTGTTCAAAAACCTTGAAAAAAAATATATACATAATAATATATATTAATTTTAGATTCAACTACTGAAAATTGGTAAACAGAGGGGAATAACGGGGATCTTCAGTCAGGAAAGTAAACGTTACGTTAAAAACTCTTTATTACTATGTACCAAGCTTTCGTCCCAAGTTTGCGACTTCTTCAGGATCCTAAAATGTATATTACTTTGTACAATTTTTAATAGAATGCCAGTAAATACTTACAGTAAAATGAGATTGAAAACAAACGTGTATAAACTTTGTAAAAGAACATAAAAATACTGTATAAATTAAAATAAATTGGTAGAAATTGGACACTCTATATAATATTTCACAAAAACTTCATCATAGTTACATATTTTCTTGATGTCAATCAAGTACCTTGGAATTCAAAATCAATAACTTTCAAATCATCAAATGTCAATGTAGAAGATATAGCACAAATATAAACTGATCGAAAAAAGTTATGGATATTGTGATTTTTCTATGCCGAAATATTTTCAGAAAAAATATGGTACGCTATCAATACCAATGTCATTTGCTTCAATGGAAAAATTTGATTTTTCGACATATAAAATTTTACCCGAACAGATAAAAAACATTATCACCAAAAAAGGTAGATTTTGTTTGTGTGTTGCTAAGCGCAGTTTGCGATATTGTGCTTATTTTATCATTTACAATATGAATAGACGTCATTTAACAGTAGAGGAAGCAAATCAAGCCATTGGGTTGCTTCATGGAAGCGTGCGACAGATCGATGTGGCTGATCGGTTCAATGTCTCTCAAGGTGTAATTTCCCGACCTAATAACCAATTTTATGAGACTGGATTTGCCATGAACAGGCATAGGGAGGATAGACCAAGATCAATAAATGCTAGGGAGGACCGAATACTATTGAGAGAAGCTAGGATGGATTCAAATGAATACTGCATGTTGCTCAGCCAAGACACTGCCCCCAGAATTCGTATACCCCTCGGACGGTTTTGAATTGATTGAATGATGCAGATTTATATTGCTATAGTCATAGAAGACGCCCTTCTTTGACTGCAGTCCATAGAGCTCAACGTTTGCTTTTATGTAATGAAAGAGCCAATTGGAATGATAAGTGGCGTGTACTGTGATGTTCAGCGATGTTCAGCCCTTGTCTTCGTGCTGACAGACGAACAGTTCTCGTCTAGAGACCAAGAAATTCAAGATTTAATGACCGATGTGTTTAAGAAGTTCATCCATTTCAAGGTGGAGGTGTAATGGTCTGGGATGGAATTTTCTACGGAGGTCGAACGGAGTTGTATGTTTGTGAGGGTTCAATTACAGGTGAAATTTATGTCGACGACATCATCATTTTCTATTGAATAACATGGTGACTGATTACTGTTGGAATTTGGAACCCAAATGCAGATTTCTGGATGATAACTCTCGCCCGCACATAGCCAGGGTAGTAGAAGAACGGCTTGCTATCAATGAAATTAAACATGAGCCATTACCCCCGCACTCTCCAGATTTAAAGTGTATCGAATATGTTTGGGACATGTTCGGAAGGGCACTAATTTTTCAACACTTATGGGATACCCTGGATCAAAATGACTTGGAACATTCACTTTCAATTTTGTCTCGCCGAGTTAAAGCAGTAATAGCTAATAGAGGTGGAATCACACCATTATAGTACATTTTTCATTTATGATAATTATCTGTTTTGTTACAATATCAGAGAAACATTTCCTGTAAATTTTGATTAAAACCTTTTTTCCAGTTAAACAAATTTGTTTCATTTCTTAAAGAGATTGGTGTTAATGTATGTTATACAATATTTCTCGAAAACAATTTTTTTTCAGAGATTTTACAATATCCTTAACTTTTTTCGATCAGTTATTGATAACATACTTTTTTCTGATTTGTTTTTGCATGTTGGAAGGTTATTGCAAATATAAAAAAAGTTCACTCAATTCCGGTGCTAATTATTTTCACTATGCTAGTGCTGCAAATACGACAATTATTGTCGCTTATCTTTGAAAGTTCGCAGAAGTCTGGGTAACTCATGGGCCCATCACAATATTTTCCCACATCAGCCTACGTTGAAACCCGTAACCCCCTTACAATAAGGCTTTTGAATGTTATCGTAGGTTTTGTGGAACAAAACGACTCTATTGTTTTCTGACCTTTCCTTGTACTGATAGGAGCAAATATCCTCGAAACATGCATGTATGTAGGTGGTCATTTCCAACAAAATGAAGGATGATATTCAATGGCTTTATTACAATCAGCACTTGATGCAAACAGTGTCCTCCTTGATTGCACAACTGGATGACAGATGTGATTCAATGTCCGTAGACGAAAGTAGTTGTTTTCTGTCAGATATTTGCCTCATTTTTCCACTTTGTGGAAATGTGTGGAGAGAAAGGTATTTCCGTAGTCGGAATTATTTCTTATAAACTTTGTATCTTGTCTGCAAATACTTTGGCCAATTAGTTGAATTAATATCTCCATGTCAGTAGGTGTCCAATGTTACGAATCTTTTAAATACATTGTAATATAATATATCACGTATGAAATAAACGTCAGTTCAGACTCTTTATTCAATACTTTAAATACTTTGACAACAACTTTTTTATCAAGAAATCATGTATAAGGTGAAATAAAATATAACATTCTTTTCCCTCGAAGTAAACTACGTGAACAACTAATCGACCACACCAATTGGAAAAAGTTTACTGACTGGTCGTCTGAAAGAACCGAGTGAAGTTTGGACATCTGCAATTCTCACTTCGCCGTCTGAACCCGGATGAACTGCCATAATTCGCCCTTTTGGCCAGCTGTTTCTAGGGCCATTGCTGTCAGCAATCACCACCAAATCATCTATTTGCAGATTCCTTGGATTGTTGAACCATTTCTTTTAGAGTCTTGACTGCTCTTAGCTATTTGAACCAATCTTTTTGTAGAGTTGAAGGAAGTTTTTCATCCCATGCTATATTTTCTTTCCAAATATCTAGGAGTAGTATTCTTACATGGACTAAAATGTTGATAGCAAATCCCAAAGGATCGAATATCTGCATTGACACTCGTAAAACTTATCTCTTAGTTGGAATTTCCTTTTCATTTAGTATATTAGAGTTAATTTTCTGCAGCTCAAATTAAAATTTGAAATCGCCACTGTGCGTCCCACCAGAGTCCCAGGACTTTTTCTGTAGGCAACATAAAAACATCTGAGAGAGTTCGGTTCTTCGAGGATTTCAGTTCATTCGGAATTTTATCGAAAACTTTCTGGGAACGACAAATCCAATTACAAATTTGGAATCCACCATTTCTATGGATTTCTTCTTTTGCTAGCCTCCTCTTCATTGTCTTCTGTATCCAAGTAGTCGTCCATGTAAAACTTTTCTATTATCTCCTTTGCAGAATCTGATAAAGAGCATTTTTATTCTTCAGAGCTTGTGCTAAACACGGTGAAAAAGCGGTTACAAATATAAGAGTCGTCATTTCATATACTTCTACTTTAGTATTTCGTTTTCTACCTCTCCATAAAAATCTTTGTGCTTGTCAATCTTCTGCTTTCACTCTTATTTGAAGAAACATTTCTTTTATGTCTGCCGAAAACCCAATTTTCTTCTGTCTGAATTTCATCAAAATTCCTGGTAGACTATTGAAGTAGTCAGGACCCACTAGAAGGTTAGCATTGAGACTGACCCCATTGCTTCTTGTAGCAGCATCAAAAACAACTCTTGTTTTTCCAAGTTTGTTTTGATTATACACTGGAAGGTTTACATGATGTGTCAGTTTTTTGCATATCCTTTTTCTAGGAAGGCGTTAACAGCATTTGAATAAGCTTCTGCAAACGCTTCATCATTATCCATTTTCTTTTCTAAGTTTCTTAATCTTCTTGCAGCATTACTATAACTTTCTGGTAGATTGACATGTTTTTTCACAGCAAACCAACTTCCCATTTGTTTTCTTCAGTTTTTTCAATATTTTTCATTATTTCATCATTTTCATCCAGCATCTACGAGTTCTTTTCTCTGTACATTGGGAAAAATGATTTTTAACTAAATTGTGCAAGGTATCGTCCGAATTTTACTCCTCTATCAGGTGAAAAGTATAGTCGTCTATCTGATTCTTCATTGGCAAATTTCCATGCTATATCCACCCAAGACATGGTCTGGATACTGCTAGACCATTCCAAGATTCATAACAAATTTCTCGTCCAACAATTAATGACTTCTTGTCCTATCAATATGGTAGGTAGATTTAGCATTCTGCAAATTTTCAATATCAACGTTTTTCAAGAATTTTTTCAGCTCTTTCACATCGATTGTTTGAACAGGCAATCTTAGGTCTTTGATGGTTCTGGCATTTCTGACAGAAAAAATGTTTTTTCCCTCATGTTTTCCTCTAATTTTCAATGTTACTCGTCTTGATTTTTCTTCTATCTTAATTGTGTCATTTGTCCACTTCATGAGGACCTATGGTTCCTTGATACTGTAGAGCATTTGCAACAGATTCTTCCACTACAGTGATAGTAGAACCTTCATCACATAGGGCATATGTTTCCTTCATTCCTCCTGTATCTTCCAATTCTACTGGAACAACTTTCAATATAGCTAAATTCCTATTTTCGATATTCTGACTGGCATGACATACAAGTTCATCATTTTCACATCTTCCTTCAGCACCAGTCTCTTCAATTTTATGCAATAATTTATGATGGAACTTCAGACATCCATCAACAACACAGAATACACGGAAACTTAGGAATAGTGGAATTTTTCATTGCAAGGATATGTCTCTGCTTCTTTTCTCTTCTTTCAATGCTCGAATGAACATAACTAAATTCTTCAGTGAATTCTTCCAATCAAACGCAAAATTTTCAATTGAAATAGTTTTCTTGTTTACATTTTTTGCATACTTTCCCCATTGAAGTTTCAAGCTGATTCGTAATTTCTCGACTACTTCCCTGACTATTTGTGGATTTATCAAATATTCTGATCAGTCTAGGCTTTTCCAAACTACAGTTGTATTCTGTATGCAATTGGATAACTCTATGAGGTTTGCCATATTTTCTTCTCTTATTGGTATCATATATGTAATTTGATTGAATACTTTCTCCAGGATATCTTCGGTTTTGCCAAACCTCTTCTCCAATATATTGATGATACGATCAATTTCGTCTGGGAAATTTAACAAGGCATCTACAGTTTCTCAGGCTTTTCACTTTAAACACTTCTGCAGCCTGCTAATATTCTCTCGATCACTGAATTTGCCTAGGGCAGTTGTTTCCTCCAAAATAGTGCAAGTCTTTATTTAGTGACTGTCTCGTTTCAATTTTTTCCAGAATATTGATTTTGTCAGTATCATTGTTTGGCTCCTTTTTGAAACTTTTTGCAACGTCATGTTCACTGTCGCTTTTACTCACTTTTATGTTGCTTATCCAATCGTTGATATAATCAGTTTTGGATATTTCCGTTTCATCTTTCTCACTTTCTTCATCATCTAGTTGAAATTATTTCAATTCCAATTCTAATCTGATACGATTTCTTTCTCGTTCTAGTTTCTGCGTTTGTAGTTCAGCTTCTTTGTCTTCAATTTCATTGAGTTCTTTTATTGCTTGCAGCTCATTTTCCAATTTCTGTTTTCTCATCATACTTGTTCTAGTCTTCTTTGAATTCTGTCTGTCACTATCATTTGACTTTTTCGATGATCTGTCATTGCTTTTTCTTTCTATGTTTTCAGTTGATTCTGGTACTTTCCTTCCAGTTCTCAATGTTTTCTGGATATTACCTTCTCCGGACATCATCGTAAGGGGTGTTTCAAGGTTCGAAGGACTAATGTAATATAATAAATCACGTATGAAATGAACGTCAGGTCAGACTCTTTATTCAATACTTTGGCAACAACTTTTTTGTCAACAAACATGTATAGGGTGAAATAAAATATAACATCCATCTCCATCACTTAATTTCAGGTCTCGTAATAAGTGTAACGAATGTTCTATTATGGTTTGCAGAAGTTTGCGTACCCACCAACGTTTTGCCTTTCTTTCTATTTTGGAGTAAAAATATTTAGCCAGACAAATTCCTGCCACTGCTTCACTACTTAGCGACATGTTTAGAGTGTTGATGTGTACGCAATTTCAAACTAGTAGAATTGAATGGTTTCTGCGGATATTAATATGCATTCTTCACAAACCCTCTATTTTTAAGCTTCAATATTGTCAACTGGTGAAGCACAGTTTTGTTCGAAATTGAGTTGCAAGATTCCACCCAAACAAACATACCTAGTTACATACATTTTACAAGTTGAATTAAAGCTCGTAAAATGAAACCCCTTCGCCATTTTTGACGATTACGTCATTGAATACCATCAAAACAGTTTCTCTATTCTGTACCTCATTCACTCAATTCAAGTTATATGCTTCAATACATATGTGGGGAAAGTGTATTTACTATGAGTGCGCACTGTGTTTCCATATAAACTTGATATTTTAAACGTATTTTCTCTAAAAATATTATTTTATAAATTCGATACCATAAATATATACTTCATTGCGGTTAATGCTGAGATAATGGAAGTTTTGGGTTGTTTTTATCAAGTTTTATGATTTGAGATTTGAGGTTTATCTTTCAATTATTACTTATAACACAAATTTTCAGTTTTATCTCGGCCTCCAACCAAGAGATTATTTTAATGATACCCACAAATCAGAAAATACGTGGGGGTATAAGACACGCACTGTAAATTCGCATTGAATTGACATTTCAACGTACTTTTTTGTAAAACATTGTTTCCGTCAATCGGCTGCACTCTCCCATATACCTCATAATAATTATATCTTCCTTCTTCTGTATTATCATTATTTGCCGCAAGCTATGGCCATTCGTTTTCTCGACGTTGTGGTTATTATCATTCAATTATTATCAATTGTTTCCACTTAATTTTTGGAATTATCATTCAATGACGTATATTTCTGAAATTCATTGCAGAAGTTTGGGATTATCATACTTCAGTATTCGGGTCAGAACAGTGTAATTAAACTGGAAATTGAGATTGTGAAATTAAACTTTCAACGACATTCGAAGATTTAATTCAGATTATGGAATAAATCACTAAATGATGTTATCGAAATTAATCGAGATAGATCATAGAGATTTTCATCTGCATCTGATAAAATGAACTCGATTTGGCTAACTTTCCGTTTTTCCAAATTCTCAATGATGTTAATGACCATGAAATTAACAATTGAACATTTCATTCCGAAAACTAATTTTTGCTACATTCGTACTTCCTCTCTCGGTTTTTTCATTGGGGTGATTCATGTCAAAGATATACAACTGAATTAGATATATAGGACCGGTAATACCCGTAAATAGAGTCAAACAATGGTGAATGCGGATGTGACCTTCGTGACAGACAGCTCAGTTGATTTTGACTACCTATGTGTGTGATCGCACGATTTAAGTTAATAGCCCTTTCTCTCCCAAATACCAGAGTTACTAGTAAGGTGACAGCTGGTAGATGAAAAGGGCAATTTCTCACTGTGATACTTTTGCAGTGTGTCCCAAGGCGAATATTATTATTGCAAGTAGTTTTTATAATATATATAATAATTTTCAAAGAGATTTTGCAAAGTAGTTCCTTCAAGTACGAATCATTACACATGTGTCTAACATATGCTAATCTGTCGAAGTGTTTGCAGGAAAGTCGTTTTTTTCTGTTGGCTATATGCCAAGAAATCTATGGAAAAGTAGTCATTTCAAAATATGTTTTACATTAATAGGCTCATTATTGCTTCTTGGGACAAATCTATTAAATAATAGTTATTTGTGTTGAAAGTGGCATTTTATTTTGGTAGCAAAATAAAATCACGACTCTTACTACTAGTAAGAAAAAAAGAAAAAAGTTCATAGTGTTCATAAGATCTATATCTATTTGACCTGTCTTATGTCATTGTTTGATATTGTGAGATCAATAAATTCTATTCTATTCTATTCATTTTATTACTCACTGTTATATTCTGTATTTCAAATCTAGTAGTAGGCTTGACAACGTAAAAAACAATCAATAATTGTTCTTAAGTTTCTCTCAGAAGTCTGCAAATTGAGCATAGATGATACTGAAGAAGCAACACAGTCATTACTAATTCATATTTTGGATACCAAAACCAACATTCAAAGAAGTTTTTACATGTTTGGATACTAAGTGAATCATTACCGTGAATATTCTGTATTACGCACAACTTCTGATGCCTTCCACTATTGCTGAATTTCTGAAATTACCAGATCCGCAGCAGTTTACCAGCCATTGCTCTTCAGCATCTCTATTAGCGAATTTAGGAGCAAGTTTGACTACAATAAAACGACCTCACCTCACCTCAATAGTATCATCATTAGTTAGCGATGAAAGACCTTTTACAGTTTGTTGATCTGAATACGTCGTCAGTAACTTCACAATGATTTAATATTACCAATTGCACAAACTGCCAAATACAATGTTCATAAGTAATTTTTCCTAGTAAGTATTCTGATTATTACAATATCTGTTAAAAGTGTTTCTATTGGAGAGATGTAAATTATGGATTATCCATCATCTTATCTATTATTTTACTTCAACGCTATTGTTAAACGTGATTTTGACACATAATGTGAAAACGTCAGATTTTAATTAATGTGCCTATGAATTAAAAACGTTATTTTTAATGTACAAAATAGAATATTTTTCAACAGGATATGAAAATACTGCCTTTTTTCGTGAGGCGACAGTCTACGAGCGAAGGGTTGCGGAGCGAGTGTGGCAATCTCACGAACAAAAAAACATACTTCATCTCGAGTATGGAATGCAATTTTTTCTACTATAGATGTTGCTTATAAAATACTGGAGTTTGGCTATCAGAGTCCATATTAATTATATTGATAGAGAGAAGTTCAAATATAATTGTGAAAATTTTTATAAACTGTCAAACAAAGTGACGTTCGTTTGTTGAGTCAAGTGCCAAGTAGTGAGATTAACTGTCATTAGTGTCAAAAATCCATCAAATTGTTTTTACTATATTCCCATCGGGTCGCATGATAATGTTCAATATCTTCATTTTCATCTCTAGGGTGAAAAACTATCACTTTCATCCTGTTGAAAAATTATAAGTTTCATACACATAAGTAGAAAAATATAATTTTCCCGCTGACGACTATTTAAGTAACCCATACGTTCATTTACTAATTTACCTTAACAACGTAATATAGGTAAATGGTATTATTTTTAATTTCTTCAGATAGATATTTCCATTTTCGCAAATGGGCCTAAAATTACCCCACTTCTCGCCCATTTGTAAGGAATTTTTCAAAATTGCCGCAATGTTGGTGGTCACGTGACATGTCAAAATTGATTTTTCAATATGAAGAACGGATCCCATTCAAACTGTTTTTTGTAACTCTGATAATAAAAACGTTTTCCCTACGTTGCACACAGCACACGGTGTGGTGTATATAATTAATTCATTAATAGATCATGTAAGGACTTCAGTTTGAACATTCTCAAGTTATTATATTGTTCATTAGTGAGACCACTATTGGAGTACGCTTCAATAATCTGTTGTCCATATTATGAGATACACAAAATCCAAATTGAAGCTGTACAAAATACTTTCCTCAGAAATTGTACATACAAGCTGAGTCTAAGAAGGGGAGCATATTCATACAACAACATTAGAGATCAGGTGAATCTATTATCCTTGGAGACTAGGATGTTTTTAAATATATATATATAAATATATATATATATATATATATATATATATATATATATATATATATATATATATATATATATATATATATATATATATATAAATGAATAGTAACTTGTGACATCTACTGTCCACGGATCGTGAGCTCTCGGAATTGAAACGAAAATACTCTATTCACTTTATATATATATATATATATATATATATATATATATATATATATATATGTATATATATATATATGTATATATATATATATATATATATATATGTATATATATATATATATATGTATATATATATATATATATATATATATATATATATATATATGTGTGTGTGTTCAGATAGGTTTCCGCGGTCAGATATTTGAAAACTAAAAATTCGGGTTGAACCGCGTCTAGAATTTGCCGAAACGTCGAATTTCAACAAATTCTAGACGCGGTTCAACCCGAACTTTTAGTTTTCAAATTTATATATATATATATATATATATTATATATATATATATATATAGAATTGGAAAAATCTTGAGGTTGCAGTCTTATGTTGGTCTTAAAGAAAACTCTTTGTTATCTTGTCAAGCTTTCGGAAAAGTTTATTTCCTTCCAACATAAGACTGCAACCTCAAGATTTTTCCAATTCTACAAGTATTGTCAGTCACGATTTACCCAACTTTCATATATATATATATATATATATATATATATATATATATATATATATATATATATATATATATATATATATATATATATATATATATATATATATATATATATATATATATATATATATATATATGAAAACTAAAAGTTCGGGTTGAACCGCGTCTAGAATTTGTTGAAATTCGACGTTTCGGCTCCGATTTTGGAGCCATTTTCAAGAACTGAAAAAGAAAGAAAATTAATAAATGGTTGAAACGTAATTCTACGCTGAGATCTCAATCTGCCTACTCCTCAGGTATAATTACGTTAGGTTTTTGTGACTTGACGTCGGGGTCTCAATCTGCCTACTCCCCATGTCTCGTCACTGGTTCTCTCTAAGGTCTCAATCTGCCTACTCCTTCGAGAGAACTGAGGAATTGTGGGTTGAGGAACTGTATTCAGGCAGATTGAGACCTTAGAGAGAACCAGTGACGAGACATGGGGAGTAGGCAGATTGAGACCCCGACGTCAAGTCACAAAAACCTAACGTAATTATACCTGAGGAGTAGGCAGATTGAGATCTCAGCGTAGAATTACGTTTCAACCATTTATTAATTTTCTTTCTTTTTCAGTTCTTGAAAATGGCTCCAAAATCGGAGCCGAAACGTCGAATTTCAACAAATTCTAGACGCGGTTCAACCCGAACTTTTAGTTTTCAAATATCTGACCGC
This sequence comes from Chrysolina americana, assembly GCA_958502065.1. NCBI lineage: Eukaryota > Metazoa > Arthropoda > Insecta > Coleoptera > Chrysomelidae > Chrysolina > Chrysolina americana. The sequence goes on from OY293416.1 coordinate 44,744,921, forward strand.
GGAAACCTATCTGAACACATATATATATATATATATATATATATATATATATATATATATATATATATATATATATATGATATATATATATAAATATATATATATATATATATATATATATATATATATATATATATATATATATATATATATATATATATATATATATATATATATATATATATTATATTTTATCTTTAGTTTAAGATTGTACAATTTTTTTATATAACAAATTGAAATTGGGACTTCCCGTTGAATAAATAAATCAAAAATAAATAAATAAATATAAGGTATATTTGGCTGCATAGAGAATTTAAACATATTTCAAATTATTAATCACACTATCGCACGAAACCTATTTCTGTTCGAAAAATCCCATAGGATACGTCTTCACTCCAACACGTAAGTTTTCCACTTGTAAATTGGAACACAATACACTTGTAAAAAACTGTGTTTGTGATGGATTTTTTTCAAAATAACATTGTCTTCAGAATTATGAATTTTTTCTATAAGTTATAGACGGGCACTGTACAGGGTGATATACATTTGTTAAAAGTTTTTCAACTTGCATTTAGACACTTGAAATTTGGTATGATGTCATCGATCATGTCCGTTCTACCTGTAATATTTTTAGTGCTACAGCTATACAGTATATGTCAAAGGTCCGTACCAACTTTCTTATTTTAAATGGAAACCTACATTTTTTTCAGATGGTTCGATTGGCCTTCTGAATATTAATTTAGATACGCTATGTTATGTTAACTTATCTATTATAGTTTTTGATATATTTTCATTTATCTGCAAAAAATTTCCGCCGTAGTAGTGTAGGAAAAAATGTGTATATTGCAAACCGTTCAAAATTGGGAAACCAAATATGTAGAGCAGTTAGCTGGTAGTCCAGGCTAACACCTGTTGGCTCATCGATGGTGTAATTTTCTGCCATATCAAAGCAGGCGATTTTCGAATTTTGCATTCAAGAATTGTCATGAACTCAATTTTTTTATATGGTCCCTACTATTTTTTGACACCATTCCAAAGAAAATAAATACCTTACTTCAACCTCTATCGAGTTGTTCAATAAAAATCAAGAAATGTCAAGCTATTTTGAAGTATGCGATGGAAACAAGACAATTTTAATAATTCCATTACACAAGACAAAATATTAATAATGATCAAGAACAATATTGACAGAACTCTATCGTAAATGTTCAATATGATCACTGTTTTTCGTTCAAACATTATATTATTCTACTGTCATAGATTGCGTTGCACTTCTTATTCCGTTGGTATCGAGACTATCAGAAGTCTCTATTATCCTATATCAAATCATGTATATTGTGAACTGGTGAAGAATAGACCGAATCTTTCACTCTACCCCAAATATAAAATTCTAAAGCTGTAAGACTGGAAATCTTGCTGGCCACAGAAATGGTCCTCTATTTCCGCATGCACCAACGGTATACACAGTTTCGTATTGTGCGGTGGAACCCCCTCCATCTGGTACCATGAACGTGCATCTCTAGCCATTTACAAGTATTTCTCAATACTCAAATTTTTATGGTACATAAAATAGCGCACTTCTTGGTTCATTACCAAACAGTACATTTATTCGAAATTATACTTGATTTTCAACTTAGAGCATCGTATGTGGATTTTTGGAAGACCAAAAATGTTGATTTAGCCTATTGTAAACTTCCTGCTAACAAAACTCTGCATCATCAGTTCAAATTATGTTTCCTAATAATCCGGCAAGCTCTTGTATTTTGAGTAATAAGTCCTCGCAAAAGTTTACCTAAGTATTATTTTTGCAATATTATCAATTTTAAAGGATATAAAATTTTGTATGAAAATCCCAATTCCAAAGACGCCGTTCGTATTGAAGCTTGATGATATGTTTAAAAATATCCAATAATGGTTTGAATATTTCAAATTGAACTTACGGACACTTCGCTGAATAATTTTTTGACACACCGTCAGGGTTGCCAGTGAGTAACTATCGTCACTATTGGTCACTATTTTAAAATCGTGTCACTTTTCTCACTATTTTCGAAATTTGGTCACTATTGTCACTATTTCAGAGCTTAGAATTGGTTAGAATAAGGTGCTCGTTAGAATACCTTGCATCATTAAAAATGTAAAACCAAGAGCACTTACAATTACCAATCCAGAATACCATCAAAAAATTTAGAAATGATAAAAAAATACCTTGTACAAAATAATTACCAAACATCATTAATCAAAAATAACACTTAGCGAAAAACAAAACACTGAAAAAACTAGTAGAACAACAAAATCGACATATAACAAAATACCATATGTAAAAAATCTTTCAGAAAGACTTGCAGCGGTTATTGAAGATGAACATTCAAAAATAGCGTTTGAAAATAAAACACCATTGGAAGACATTTCTCTTCACACCAAAAAACAAAAACATCAAATATGGTTAACTAAATTAAGTGTGAGAATTGCCCTCGGGGCTATATAGGACATACTGAATGTTACCTGTAACATATCACAAAAAAAGATCACAGTTTTAACTTTATGACACCCATCGTTTTTGATACGCAACCCTTTTTATCTAAAAGACTACTATGTGAAATTATTCACATATTCAAACATAACAGTGTCAATACCAGAAGGAATTGAAGGTTCAAACACAATATTATTTAATTTGAAGTTAATCATATATTCATGTCTTTGATGGTTTTATTTCCCCTTCTTTTTTAGTTCGTTTTATAAAATTTTCAGAAAAAAACATTTGTACTTGGCTCTCAGTATTCGAGTATGTGTTAATGTTTTAATTGTTCAAATATTCTTGAAATGTCCGTTTTTGAAATTATTTCAAGCATTTTAAGTAGAGGAAATCAAAATTTTCGTCAGTCCTCCCGAATATCCAAACTTTTATTCTCGTCGAATTTTAGTACATGGTGGCAAGTAAAACACATTTTCAAAAAAAATCCGTTGTTACAGAACCCTGATGATGATTTAAATATAGTTCAAAACGTTGGCCCAAAAAAAGTTTTTCTTTCCAAAGCTTAACTGATGAATGATAGTGTTACGAGATTGATAAAAGCCCCCTAGCTGCGCCGCTGAGTCCATTCCGCGGACGCCTCATCCATAATTAGTTCCAAGAAGTGTTTATTTGGATGGATCGTTTTTTGTACTGCATGATAAGTCTAGATAACGGAGCTGCCGCGTCATCGCTCAATTCCTGGAAATGTGTAGAAGTTCTCCGTTTTGAGTATTCTCGAATCATCGCGTTTAATCCAGTTTACACGATGAGCACCTATATAAACGGAGACGTTTGACTGGGAAGGAAGTTTTTATGAAGAGAATTATTTAAGAAGATTAGAAAGTGATAATAAGCAGAAGTGTTTGGAATATTTAGCTAGTTGTATTGTTGTATAGATAGATCTAAGTGTTTTATTAGTCAGTGAAGTGTTGTATGTTTATTTATAGTGAAGTTAGAAAATAAAAAGTTTAGTAGTGTGCTCGGCCTATTATTTAGCAGAACGTAACAATAGGTAGAAGTTTCAGTGAGTTTTTAAGTACAATTTTCAAAGTACAGATTACTTCAATTACTTTAATCTTGATAAATATTCTTATCCTCTTTTTGTAGTATTTGTCTTGGCCTTCATTTACTTCCCATATCCTAAAAATTTCTCATTAAAATACTGCAAATGAGCTCTGGAATGATGAAGGAAAATATGACCAGCTTTCATAGAAGTTCCTTAATTGGTTGGGAAAATGTCACTATTTAGACAAAAAAGCCAATAATTTGTCACTATTTCTGTGAAAATTAAGTCACTATTCTACAATTTTTCAACCTCTGAAGCGCTGGCAACCCTGCCCACCGTGGATATCAAACAAGTTCAACACAACTTCGTTTGGATAGATTTCCATATTCAAATCAATTTTATTTAGAAATTAGCACAACTCGTTTCTACTTTGACAAAATATCACCTTCTTATTTACATTTTTTTTGTTTCCATCTCATATCTACGTTAATAAATAAACAAAGAATCAATCGGCAAGATAAGGCATGTTTTGACTTTTATTGACTCAAGAGAGGTTGAAGTTAGATATAGAAAAGGTGTCAAACAAAGGTAGGTGCCATTTGAAAAAATGCAGTTTTTGACAGTTTTTGCATGCAACGTTATTATGCTCGGCCTATTATTTAGCAGAACGTAACTGTGGTGTCCGAAGCGGGATATTAGTGAAAAACAGAAACTATTTATAAACTATTTATGGTGAATACGAGGAGTACATCGTACGATACGATGGAGGACATTGTGAAATTTATCCAAAATCAATTTGCGGATTTGGAAAGAAGGCGCCAGGAGGAAAAACAAGAAGAGGAAAATCGGCGCCAGGAGGAAAAACAAGAACAAGAAAATGAAAAACAAAAAGAATTAACACGTCGGTTGGAGGAAAAACAGGAACGAGAAGAGGCACTCCAGAAAATTCTGGAAGAACAGAGAAAAGAGCGAGAAAATGAAAAACAAGAAGAGGAAATGAGACGGTTGGATGAAAAGAAAGAACGAGAAGAGGGACTCCAGAAAATTCTCGAGCAACAAAAGAATGAATTGGAACGAATAGAAAATCAAAGGAAAACAGACTTCCAGAAGGTTCTAGAACATCAAGACAAGTTCTTCCAACATGTATTACAGAAAAACGAAGTACAAATGGAGGAACAGAAAGAAGAACTGAAAAAAGAACTAAAGGAAGACATCAAGAAAATTGACGATGAGCTTGATAAGAAAGTGAAAGGACTCGAAAACCAGGTAGCTTTCCTTAAAAACCAAGATCGGCGAGACAGGGTTGCCACATCAGGAATTTCCGTAAAACCACCGACTTTTGATGGACAGTCCTCTTGGTCCATGTATCGCCGACCATTTGAAGCTGCAGCAGTGGCTAATGGATGGGGCGAAGAAGAAAAAGCTACTGCCCTTATAGTAGCTTTGAGAGGGCCAGCTTTGGGTATGTTACAGACGATACCAATCGAACAGCAAAATAAATATAAAGACCTGATTACTGCATTAGAGTTGCGGTATGGCGATCAACATTGAGAACAGCTGTATCGGTCTCAAATAAAAACGCGCACTCAGAAATCAGGTGAGAGTCTGCAGGAATTTGAATCGGATGTGAGACGCCTAATTCAGCTGGCTTACCCAGAAGCACCGGGAGATTTCAAAGAACAGTTAGCGGTGCAGTTATTTATAGATGGACTCAGAGACACCGAAATCCAAAGGACTCTGCGATTGACACACTTTAAGAGGAGTAGTGATGCCTTGGTACGTTCTCTAGAAGTTGAGGCGGCCGTCAACTCCTTGAGTCCGAAAGTACGAGCGGTTTCAATAGAAGAACCCGAACAACGAGCAAGCACAGTTACTAGTTTATTGGAGAAGGTTCTGGATGCGCTCAAATCTTTGAAAAGCGGAATGAGCACTCAGGATAACAGGGCTTGCTATCGATGTGGAAAATTGGGACATTTTATTAGAGACTGCAGGGTAAGAATGCCACAACGTTCGCTATCACCTGTGTGTACAAGATCTTCCAGCGAGTCCTCAAATTGGCGGCAGGAAAAATTTGAATCAGACAACATGTCGGGGCGCATACCGGCTAGCAAAGATGAAGCCCCCAGGATCATCCCTGTTAAGAGGCTACAAACAACCGAATTGATATCGGGGCGCACACCGGCTAGCAATGATATAGCCCCCAGGGTCATACCAGTGAAGAGAATGAGAACCGAATTGATATCGGGGCACATGCCGACTAGCAATGATGAAGCCCCCGAGGCCATCCCAGATAAGAAGCTAAGAATAATTGAATTGCCCAACAACGCAGATGCCTTGCCCAGAAGACCTTGTTCGGATACCTGTGAGCATTGTGAGCGAATTGAACGTCGCGAAGGAATCAACCAAGTGAGAGTAATGGTTGACGACAATTGGACCACAGCGAAAATGAGGCAGGACCAAGAAAGTGATCCAAATATTGCAGATTTTCTACGATGGAAGGAAAGCGGAGTGGAAAGACCTACTTGGAAGGAAATCTCCTTACGATCACCAGCTTTCAAGGCTTTGTGGGCTCAATGGGATTCCCTGATTGTAGAGAATGGTCTATTGAAGAGAGCTTGGGAATCGGCCGACGGCAAAAAAGTGATTTCTCAATTGGTTGTGCCTAGGTCGAGGATAAGTGATGTCTTAGAGGAGATCCATGGCAGCAAATCAGGAGGACATTTTGGAGTGAATAAGACCATGGATAAAATACGGCAGAGATTTTACTGGGTCCAATGTCGTGAAGATGTAGAGAGATGGTGCCGAAGATGTCTGAAGTGTGAAGCAAGCAAAGGTCCCAAGACAAGATCGAGAGGAGAGATGAAACAATACAATGTAGGTGCTCCCTTCGAACGAATCGCCATCGATGTAGCAGGACCGTTTCCGATGACGAATGATGGCAACAAATACATCCTCGTTGCCATGGATTACTTTAGCAAATGGGTTGAAGCTTATGCCTTGCCTAATCAAGAAGCATCTACAGTTGCAAGAGCTCTGGTAGATAACATGTTTTCAAGGTTTGGAGTCCCAATGGAGCTACATTCCGATCAAGGAAGAAATTTTGAATCAAATTTATTCAAGGAAATTTGTGAATTGATGGGAATTAGCAAGACCAGAACAACGGCCCTCCACCCACAGTCTGATGGCATGGTTGAAAGGTTTAACAGGACTATGGAAGAACATCTTTTCAGAGTAGTAGAGGAGCACCAAAAGACCTGGGATCGACATCTTCCACTATTCTTGATGGCTTACAGGGCCTCTGTGCACGATTCCACAAAGCTCACTCCAGTCAGCATCATCTTCGGGATAGAACTTCGGTTGCCCTGTGACTTGGTGTTCGGATCACCAAGTTCTGAAGAAAAAGAGGTACAGGATTAAGCAGACGAACTGCGAGTTAGCTTGAATGGGATCCACGAATTTGCAAGAAAAAGATTGAAGATAACTAGTGACAGAATGAAGGCTCGATACGATCTTAAGGCCAATACTGGTGGATTCAAAGAAGGAGATCGAGTGTGGCTGTACAATCCTCGTCGTAAGAAAGGATTTTCTCCTAAATTAACACCATCTTGGGAAGAAACATATACGATAGTGAAAAGAATAAACGACGTGTTCTATAGAATTCAACGCAGCCCGAGAGCGAAAATGAAGGTCGTTCACCTAGAGAGACTCAAACGTTATAATGGAGACAACGACACATTGTTTGATCGGGACGATCAAAATTGAGAGGGGAGTAATGTTACGAGATTGATAAAAGCTCCCTAGCTGCGCCGCTGAGTCCATTCCGCGGACGCCTCATCCATAATTAGTTCCAAGAAGTGTTTATTTGGATGGATCGTTTTCTGTACTGCATGAATAGTCTAGATAACGGAGCTGCCGCGTCATCGCTCAATTCCTGGAAATGTGTAGAAGTTCTCCGTTTTGAGTATTCTCGAATCATCGCGTTTAATCCAGTTTACTCGATGAGCACCTATATAAACGGAGACGTTTGACTGGGAAGGAAGTTTTCATGAAGAGAATTATTTAAGAAGATTAGAAAGTGATAATAAGCAGAAGTGTTTGGAATATTTAGCTAGTTGTATTGTTGTATAGATAGATCTAAGTGTTTTATTAGTCAGTGAAGTGTTGTATGTTTATTTATAGTGAAGTTAGAAGATAAACAGTTCAGTAGTGTGCTCGGCCTATTATTTAGCAGAACGTAACAATAGGTAGAAGTTTCAGTGAGTTTTTAAGTACAATTTTCAAAGTACAGATTACTTCAATTACTTTAATCTTGATAAATATTCTTGTCCTCTTTTTGTAGTATTTGTCTTGGCCTTCATTTACTTCCCATATCCTAAAAATTTCTCATTAAAATACTGCAAATGAGCTCTGGAATGATGAAGGAAAATATGACCAGCTTTCATAGAAGTTCCTTAATTGGTTGGGAAAATGTCACTATTTAGACAAAAAAGCCAATAATTTGTCACTATTTCTGTGAAAATTAAGTCACTATTCTACTATTTTTCAACCTCTGAAGCGCTGGCAACCCTGCCCACCGTGGATAACAAACAAGTTCAACACAACTTCGTTTGGATAGTTTTCCATATTCAAATCAATTTTATTTAGAAATTAGCACAACTCGTTTCTACTTTGACAAAATATCACCTTCTTATTTACATTTTTTTTTGTTTCCATCTCATATCTACGTTAATAAATAAACAAAGAATCAATCGGCAAGATAAGGCATGTTTTGACTTTTATTGACTCAAGAGAGGTTGAAGTTAGATATAGAAAAGGTGTCAAAAAAAGGTAGGTGCCATTTGAAAAAAATCCATTTTTGGCAGTTTTTGCATGCAACGTTATGATAAAAAATGAGACCGTCTATATGACATCAGGTGTTAGTATGGACTACCAGCTAACTGCTTCACAAATTTGGATCCCTAATTTTGAACGGTTTGCGAGTAACCCAACTCAAACTACGGCGGTAATTTTTTTCAGGAAACTGAAAATATATGTCTAAACTTATAATCAGAAGATCAATGGAAAAAAATGTATGTTTCCATTTGAAATAAGAAAGTTGGTACGGAATTTTGGCATACCCTGTAGAACGGATATGACAGCAGTAGATATACAATGCCTCTTCTGTGACCGATGAGTGTCACAGAATCGGCATTACTCCACACGGTGAATCTCTCGATGGCCGCGTCCATCGAGTTCTTGCCGTTGGTGGAGGGTTGGTGCTGAAGAAGATGACGTGTTCGCCGAAGAGTTTCGGGGTGGGGGGGTTTGAAACGTTTCACCCTAAGTGGCGCGCGTCTTTTCTGCAAAAAAACATGGCGGCGATGCAGCGGAAGGCAAAGAAACATGGCGGCGATGCAGCGGAAGGCAAAAAACATGGCGGCGATGGAGTGGAATGCAAAAAAACATGGCAGCGATAGAGCGGAAGGCAAATAAACATGGCGCGATGGCGGAAGTTATGAAAAAACTTCTTTCCCTCACGTGATTCGCTGAGAGCAATTGGCTGGAAGAGAAAAAAACATGGCCGCCGCCGCCACCTTTATTGACAAAACGAAAAAATTAAATATGAAAAAATGTCTACTGTCTTAGAACACACACACAACAGAAAATTATGATGGACGACTTATCATTAATTCACTCGCTCTCGAATGAAATTCCAAAAGAAACAAAATACGTCTCCGTGCGCTGTAGTCGTAAACAGCGATAAGCCACAACTGGTATTTACTCTCTCTCCAATGAAATTCTAAGAAATAGCGATAAAGCACGTATCTTGAATGTTTACTGTCTGCTCTCTCAAGTTGAACGAAATTCTCAGTAAACACGATGATGATCCATTCTTGACCTTGAATTTGTTTTTCAGATTTAATCACACATCCGGTATCTGTTTACGCTGCTCGAGCTAAATTGACCTTGGAGTTGTTTACTGTCTCAGATGTTTGTTTTCCAGGAAGAGTTAAGAGAGTCGAGTTTGAAGCCAAATTGATCGATTCAAGGCATTTTAAATGTCTTACTCTAACCCATGGCATTGTATGTCTGTCTTTCTCTCTGTTTGCATTTATTGAAATGAATAACGTCAGTTCGAGAAAAATACATTTATTTTTCACATAAAAAAATTACACTTCAGTGCCAGTGGCGTAGTATGAAGATACATTATCATTATCGATTAAAAAATAGTTTTGATGCATGGATTTAATAAATCTATATATGGATTCGGATATTTGAACACTCAGAACCATTGACACGAAAAACATAAACCAATCGTGCAGTGTTGGCGGCGGCGGCAGCTCACATTTGGAATCCTTACTTTTTCGATCAGCAGCAGCAGCAGGGGCTTGCATCTTGACGTCCACGGGTTGGGTAGTTGGTTGGGACGACGATGAAGACGACAATGGTCTCGAAGTGCTGCTGCTAGAGGGGCAAGACATCTTCAGCCGAAACCACTGCGTATCGCTATAGGTGAGATTTGTATAAATCTTCCGCAGTCTGTACGATGAGGTGTTCATAGGGATTTCGGCTCTCAACACATGCAAATATCCATCATTGGCTAGCGCCTGAGTCATTTTCGTCCAATTTGAAGTACTCGAATCATCGTCGTGCAAATACGATACCAATACCTCACCGTACTCATATGGCGAGCTAATATACAGTACGTTCGACAGAACGGCTGCTAGTATTATATAATTTGTTGTCATCGTGACGACAGCTCAATGTACCCTGAGAAACAGCGTATATGTCACTCAAATATATACACTGAGAGGAACACACACACACATACACCATTGCTCAATGTACATGACTCGTATTTCTTTCAGTCTCTCTCTCTCTCTCTCATTCATTCGATCCGCAAAATAAATCGAGAAAAATTAGTTTTATACATCTATTAATACATAATAATAATAATAATACAATATGAATAATAATATTTCGTGTGTTTCGGCTAGTCTTGGTGTGGCTGACGTCATGGACTTGGTACTGGCGGCGACGGCGGCGGAACGTGGTGGATCGGTGAATGCTGCTGCTGCTGCCCCATCCATTTACCATCGTTAATTTGCTTATTTTGGAAGCGTTTGAAAATACACAGCTTGTGCTCGTACTCCGCTATGTGCGCCTTGAGCTCGCGCAAATTTTGCAAGTGCTGATTGATAGGAGTGTTGTGGTCGTCGTCGTGATCGCCGTGAGGCCTCATTATATCAGGTGTGACGATATCCATTGCCAGATATCGAAACAGTGTCTCACGGCACAATGCACTTCTATTTTTCCGGATGCTATATGATTCAAACAGAGCGGGCTTTGCTTCTCGAGTGTCGGTGGAGGCGTTGTGACGACTGTACTTGTAGTAGCCGCAATATCGACGATGTGTGGTCTCTTAGGCAGATCGAGCACACACTTCAGCAAAAAATCGAATTTTTGATTACCCTTCACGTATACCACATCAGCCTCGATTATGGGGCGCAGCACTTCCTGGATCTCGTTGAATTCGACATAGCCATCAAAGTATGGAATGCCGTGGATATTTCTCTCCAAAAATCGTACTTGCCGTTTATCTGCTTCGCTCAGGTCATGGAATGGCACTACGGCTTTGAATAAAAAGTGGTTTGTGCGATGCCCGTCGGTGATGGCAAGCTCTTTGGGTTGGAATTCACCGCCCACAGTGAAACCCTGAAAGTCACAGGCTACGAGTTTCATCTTGTTGCGTTTTTGTTTGTTTGATGATTGTTGAACTGATTCACTGCTTTGATTAACTGAAAGACACACACTCGGAGAGAGAGAGCGAGATTAATAAACACCGACTGAACAACTGAACGTTTGGCTCACAACTGACGCTCTCGACCTGTCGATGCCTGCATTACATGCATACGCACAAACAAAGAGTGGATTCCCCCACTACTTACTGTTACTACTGTATGTCACTATTTTTTTATGACAGACGGCGTACAATCTCACTCAAGGGCAAGTGTTCCAGCATACAGTCGTGAATGATGATGCAATAGGCTCGAGTATTGGCGGGAAATCCGACTCTGGCCTCGATGTCAAGTTTGACATCGACAGTGGAGGATTTCATGAATTCCGCTCTGCGGGAACAGTCTATTATGAACACGGTCACTCTGCTTTTAAATGCTCCGTAATCGAGTAGAGGGCGCTTCTTCGGACAATTGGCATAGCTCGGATAGAATTCCGTGTAGGCTCGATGGTCTTCGACAAAGTTGTTTCTGTTGAATTCCAAGTGCATACGTTCATGCGGGTAAGTATCGCTGTTCATGGTTAGGCGTATGTCGCTGATGTCGATGTGATCGAAATAGGACGCATCTCGAGCCGCATTGCCAATCCGATTTGTTTGGAAGGCCACAATGACGAGGGCACCACATGTTTGACTCTGAGTACAACGCTCGTGATCGTCAGTGTGGCTGTGGTGGCTTCGACTACTGGATTCGCCACCTCCTCTATCAGCATGCAATTATTATCATTTCTACTTCTCACCAAGCGAATGCACTGTCGTCCAATGGTGGCATATCTATAGTCATGGAACATGCCCAACAAATGCTTAAGCGGGATCCACATGGCGAACGAACCGTCGGGAGCGTTGTGAACCATTCCGCCAGGATAGGTCCAGCCGGCTGTGCTCAAGTGTCGCACATCATTTTCCTCGTAACAAGTATAGCCGCGAAGGGTGCTCACTATACCCGGCGATCGAACAGAGTCCACCTCTTTGCCATTGATTTCATAGTAGATGGCCTCGAAAAGGTATGCGCCGGCATTATTGATAAATCTAACATTACCCATTCCTGCGGTACGAGTTAGAGAGCCCTCTATGCACACAAGGGCATCGTTCATCAGTATCCACACATCGCTCTGCTGAATGACAATTTCGATGATGTCATTATTTTAAAAGGACTCGACGTACGGGTGGTGCGTTCGAGTCTCAACTCTGTTGATGGATTCGTCGAACTTTGGATGATTGTACACGTCGAACACTTGTCTTGATAATATGATGTCCTTGCGATTGGAGAAAGTGTATGCTGGAGTGAGACAGAGTGTGTGCGTCTGCTCTCTTCGACTGCGTCTGCGCGACTGAATTGATGCCAGCACCATCTGCACTTATATGCCCAAAGGCACCATGATCATCATTCTGATCAAATACCAACCTCATTTTTATGACAGCTTGCGCAGCACAAGTCGTATAATGATGGTCTCTCCACGGAAATTCACACTGCAACAGTCCTGGTCGAGAATATTCAAGGTTATGTTGTGTATTTTCGTCTTGTTCACAGGCAGGTAAATCAAATTCGAGGGCGTTTCGTCGATGGCAAAGCCGGGGTCTTCTCGAACGGCAAACTCGTATATGGTGTGAGCCGGACGATTGTTGAAGAAGGCACCCGATGTGATGTTACTATCGATGTGAACAGTTCGAACTCTGATAATGTTCACAGGTAGGTCGGATGAGTGAATGCTTCCAGCCTCCAAAACCCAGTAATCGTCCTATGGAATCCTTGGGACGAAAATCGATGTTATAGAGCTTGCTGTATATCTCACACTGCAGCGTATTGGTGTTAGGTTTGAGAGAGAACAAAGCCTTGCTTTTGTTGGTACCGTCGTCGTTGTCGTCGTCGTCGTCGACGTCGCCAACGTCACTAGACACTACGACTCTCATCTTCTTCTTCTTTGCTTCTTTCGGCCTCTCGATGTGTTTATGTATAAACTTGGCAATGTCACTTATTTCGTAACACCCAGTCGGTATTTGGATGATGCTCCTTTGACAGAATAATAGAATCGACCACTCGATATGTTCGGTATGCTGTTGTATGAATGGAAACCAATCAATGCCAGGCCGTAAGTGCTATCTTCGTCCAATTTGAGCGGCGGAGAAAAGTCTGCTGTTAGCGTCGACGTTTTTCCTGTCACTGTCAACAGCAAAGACATGACTGGCACTGGATGGGGTTATGTACTTCTATTTAAACCATTCCATATGCGCGCTCTGTGCTCAAAGTCTAGTATGGGATTCAAGACGCGTGAGGCTCGCGCTATTCGTCTAGCGAAACGTATCCTGTCCATGGCCACTTGCATCCAATAAGATTTGCGCGAAGTTTTGTATGCAAAACGCCACGTCACCATATAATGAACCTCATTGCGGTCGTCATTAAAGGTCACCACTTTTCTATTCATTTTCGCGCGCGCGCGCGCACACACACACACTCAGAGTGTGTTCTCGTATAGAAAATTCAAACACAAATGACCGCAATTAACTTGGTTGAAAGTCTGATAGCGATCGTTGTTGTAGAAGATTTTCACTTGTTTACCCAGATATCGCACCAATTCCACCGGCGGCTTCAAATTGCCGAAACTGTCAAAGTATTTCACCACATGTCCGCGTTTCACGTAAGCTACCCAATTTGTTCCGCGATTCCTGCTCGAGTACAGATTGATGATTGCGCATTCTCTGTACTTGGGAAATTTCGATGATGATGAGGATCGAGGTAAGTTGTCTCGCATGAAAACACCAATGAAATGAGGTATTTTTAGACGTTTTACATATTTAAGTAATTCCTCATCGTACAAAGCTCTATTGGGCAGCTTCAGCGGGAGTTTTTTGAAAATTTCTTCTTGAGAAACAAACCGTAGCCGCCTTTAGCGGTCCTGCGCAGAAACAAACCGGAACCTCCTACATTTTTGTTGTCACCGCCGCCACCACCAATGCTCTCCATTGCGGTATTATGACGCTTGTCTTCCTCCAATTTCTTTTTGGCATTGGCCGAGGATATGATGGTCCTGGCTATGGTGCTAGCACCGCCTGCCAACGAGCCCAGCGCTCCCAGAGCGGCGAATATCGGAAGCAGAGGCAGCACACCACCGCTCTTCGCTTCGAACGGTATTATTCGGGGTACTCTGATTTTTTGCGGCCACCTTATTTTTTCACTTGAGCACGGGCAGCACGCAGTGCCACCAAGGAGGATTTTCGCAGAGCCTTCGCACTCAAATCTATCAGCTGATCAGGTTTCAGTGTTTTTCGCAGAGACTTGGTAATTTTCTTAACCACATCTCGACGGAAAGACTTTGGCTTTGCAGCAGCAGCAGTCTTCTTCTTCTTCAGACCCATTCCCAAATTACGTTTTGCCTTCATGGTTGTGGTGACCAGCCAAGCAGCAGCTTTCTCACCAAATTTGGCGTCTTTTGATTTGACACGTTCCCAAGCTCGATATTCCAGCGCCCAGTCGGCCTTGTGTCTCTCCTTCAAAGACTTGTTTTGCGAGTATGCAATATCGTGAGTCTTACAAGCCGAATCCAAAGGGTTCACACCAGGGTCTCCACGTGCCAATCTCTTCTGTAGTTTGGTACCCGGTCCACAGTACTGGTATCCAGGCAAATGAAGCTCGAATGGCAGATGATTAATCAGAGAGTTCACCACACCACGACCTTCGTGCTCGACAGTCAGCATGACACTGACGCGAATGATGTTGCACTCCTACTTACATAACTGTACTCCACTCAAAATATCATTCGAATGTCAGATGTGGGCGTGGTCACACACACACACACACACTACAGCAAAAAATCAATCAACTCAAACATGAAAGTGGTGCAACAAGAGCCGGCTCTGGAAATAGTCAATTTGTATACCATAGGTGGAGGAGGTATTGGCGGTGACGACGATGGTATACGTAAACAAGACTCCCTGCTACCGAATTCATTCCGAGCGATATTTTGTGGCCCCAGTGGATGTGGCAAGACCAACGCTGTACTCAGTCTGCTGTTCAGCCCGAACGGAGCACGCTTCGAGAATATTTACGTTTATTCAAAGTCGCTGTACCAACCTAAATATCAGCTACTGCACGATGTACTCAAACAAGTCAAGGGCGTAGGACATTTTCCATACAGAGACAACCACGAGGTAATCGATCTGTCAAAGGCGAAAGAAAACTCAATTTTCATATTTGACGATGTGGCGTGTGACAAACAGAATAAAATCAGAGAGTTCTATGCCATGGCACGCCACAATGGTATTGACCCAACCTACTTGTGTCAAACCTACTCGAAAATACCCAAACAGCTGATCAGGGACAATTGCAACATTATAGTGCTTTTTCGGCAAGACGATATGAATTTGAAGCACGCCTTCGACGAGCACGTCTCTCCGGATTACACCTTTGAGGAATTTCGTCGCATGTGCGCCGCCTGTTGGAAGGAAAAATTCGGATCTCTGGTCATTGTCAAAGACTTTGATGTGAACAAAGGGCGCTACCGCCTGGGCTTTGACAAATATATACAAATGTGATGCGAGGTGGCACGGCATTCGTACTGAAGCCATGGCGCCGACCACATCACCCCGCATCGAGACGGAGATTGCTAAAGCTGAACGCAAACGTCAATTCAATCAGTTGTCGAAAATTGTTCGAAAAAAGTATCTGAGTCTGAAACTCGGAAAATCCGAGCATGATGAAGCACTGAGTAAATTATTCAAACCCATTACGGTGCCGCTGAGAAGATTGAGTGCGTCAGTGCCGCCACTCACCAAGCGATCACGACTGGCAGTGAAAAAAGAAGAGAAACAGGAACCGTCGACACCAAAGACTCCAGACTTTATGAAAAAGGAAGAAGACGAGGAATGCTACCACACAGATGATGGTGATTATGATGATGATGAGGATGACTACTTGGAAGTTTATCCCGAAGTAGCAACTGAATTCGTGAATGAACATCGCGCCAAATCCGGCAAAATAGATGTGAATTACGGCCCCATTTACGACAAACCAAGAGCGCAATGGTTGCTCGGTAGAAAGCTGATGGACTTCGACAAAGATACGGGGGACATTCGCATTGATGGTGTAACATACGAGGGCACTCCGGGGCAATATAGTTTGATTTTCTACAAAAATCCCAAATACGCTAAAGACGATTTGGCGGCATACAAGCAAATTTTGACAGCTACAGGTGCGCATGTAGATGCGCGAGGTAGGTTGAATCCATCTCAGACTGCCAAATACGAACAGTTGATTCGACCAATGTTCAAAGATCCTCAATCAAAAATAGGTGGTGGTGGAGGTGGTGGTGGAGGTTGAGGCCGAGGTCGTTTCACCGACGGCAGTGGTATCCCAGATCAGTTGACATACAACACGAAACCCATAGAATACGTGTACTGGGACGATGTGAAGGAGCTCGTTGACAGGTATAGGCTTCTGGTAGCCGCCAAAAATGCCGGCAGCACCTCTACCGACAACGAGATCGTGGCCATCATCAATGAATTGAGAGAAGCAGGTTATATTCGATAAATAAAAGCGTAGACGTTTCTTTGCATGCATGAGCATCAACAAGTTCGGTCAAACTTCGTCAGCTCGCCGTGCACGGCAGCAGCAGCAGCAGCCCTATCATTTTCCTGGTGTTATACTTAACTATACGACAAATGGGGACATTGATGCTGAACATGTGAAAATATGTAATGTGGAAACGCCAAATGCACTCAATGATGTTGCCAACAAAAAATACGTTGATGACGTCATACAGAAGCTCAAAGATGACGTCATACACAAACTCAAAGACGAGCTGGACACCACCAAAAACAATCTAACAGCCTTGGATAATTATTCAAGTGATGAAATTCATGTCACTTTCGATGAAAAAGCATGAAAATACCAAGAAACGTTTGGATAAATTGGCACTGGATATTGTTGATATTCCAGCCTCTTAAGTAGAAGGTGTAACGCCCAGTGCAGTTAGTGTATTGACTCCGCCATTAGCGAAATGACGTCATCATCATCATCATCATCTGAGAAAAAACAATTGGTTGATGAGCTCCATGCTCCAGCCAGAAGGAATTTTCCTCGCAGACGTACCATCATCAAAGGACTCGACGATCTGTGGCAGATGGACTTGGCTGATCTTCAAAAATACTCCCAAAGCCAATAAAAACTTCAATTATATTCTCGTGGTGATTGACACCTTTTCCAAGTACCTATGGGTGCGCCCCCTGAAGACCAAAACTGGTCGAGACGTCACCGAAGCGATGAGTGACATATTATCGAAAGCGAAAAGATGTCCCAAGCTCCTCCAGTCAGATCTCGGAACTGAATTTTACAATTCCAGCTTTCAGACTTTCCTGAAAAAGTACATCAAACACTACAGCACGTATACCGTGAAGAAAGCCGCGATCGCAGAGAGGGTTATACGTACTCTCAAGGAGAATCTCTTCAAGTATTTCAGTTTGAACGTTACCTACAAATGGCTGGATATTTTGCCGGACATTGCCAAAAACTACAACCAGCGCAAACATCGAACGATCGGTATGAAACCGTGACCAAAGACAATGAAAAACAGGTGTATAAGTCAACCTATGATTATGCCGAACGTGCTGGTCGAAAAAAATTCAAAATTGGCGATTTCGTGAGAATTAGCAAGGCCAAGCATGTTTTCGAAAAAGGGTATACGCCTAATTGGACTACGGAACTATTCAAAGTTGTCAAAGTGAAAATCACCCAACCAATCACGTATTTGCTGGAGGACTTGGAAGGGCGACCAATCAGCGGCGCTTTCTACGAACAAGAACTACAAAAAACAAAAAATCCCGAAGTCTATCTTGTGGAAAAAATCATCAGGCGTAAGGGTCGTAAAGTACTTGTGAAATGGCTGGGGTTCGATAGTACGCACAATACTTGGATTGATGCGACAAATCGCATGTAATTCAATGGAAAATTGGCACAATCTCAACTGGAAGAGGGGGCCTTTCATCATCATCGTCGTCTCTCAGCTCTCGACGACGTAGAAACTCGAGCCGGTGTATTGGGGGGAGGGTGGGGGGTGATGGCGGCGGCTGCAGCGGAGAAATAAACCGATGCCAAACGGTGCAGAGAGATTAGTCAGTCAACATGTTTGGTGCAGTGAACAACGTCGTTGTCGAGTCTTCTGAAGAGTCCTCTGGTTACGAGTCGGCGTCGGTGGCGTCGGCGGCGTCAGCTTCATCATCATCATTATCATCATCATCATCGGACCGAGGTGGGCAGATGTACAAGGAGGCCATCAAAGCGGAACGTTGCTTCGCGTGCAACGCCACCTACGAGTTTCGCAACACCGACGTTTTGAGCTTGCAATGCGTCATAAGTTTTGCTCGGAGTTTCGTGCCTGCAGTGAAACTCGTGTGCAAGGTCCAATACACCATATGCTCCAGCTTGTCCTTCAGCATGTTTGAATGGGGTCAATTCGTGGGGGCCATTAATCAGTTGCTTTACACTAGCCGAAATGGCCTGAATGCAGCAGCAGCCAAGACTATCCGAATCAAACTCGACTGGGACGATGTTATGGATTTGGAATTACACACGTATGCAGAGAGTCAACAAGTGCGAGTTTCCAAGAATGACACCTACTTCTACCTGACGGAAGCGGATGTTCAAGAAATCCTACATCTAGATGCTACTGTGATGGCGACAAGATTTGAATATCTATTGAATATGAACTTTAGTCAATATTATCACGATTTATTAAGCAGTGCAAAAACTCTAGCTAAAAACAATGGTTTGTCATTTGATGAGGCTATAAACTTGTGTACTATATCATCAAAATATGATAAACATCTATGATTTCGTGAATACCTATGCTATTTGCCGGATAAAGTAATGTTTGATTACGAAACGAAATAAATGTATATATTGAGAGCAGAGTTGGCGTTTTAATTCAGTAAGCAGTGTGCAGTGTGTCTGTGTGTATGCCGAGAGAGAGAGAGATGCAGCAGTACGAAACAAGACTCGACTCGTATCGAAGCTGGACTTCGACATTTCCTGCAAGTAAGTTAGCCGAAGCAGGCTTTACGTATACCGGTTCGGAAGATGTAGTTGCATGTCTTTCGTGCCAAGTAGAAGGGTTCAGATGGCTGCCCAATGACGATCCTATGGCTAACCATCGTCGATGGAGCCCCCATTGTGATTTCGTTCGTAGTTATTACTCTGAGCTCAGACACAGACCGACGACAGATGGCGCTGATGTCCCTCCAGAACCAAGAGTGTCAGATGTCATTAGCAGAGTGACAGATGACACATGGATGACACCGCCACCACCACCACCACCACCGACAGATGGCGCTGATGTTGCTCCAGAAGAACGACAAGTGAAAGGTGACATAAGCAGCAAAGTGACCACAGATGTCATAAACATAGACTCACAGAACACGGTGATGATGTGTCGTGTATGTCTTGTGAATGAACTAAATGTATTGTTTATGCCATGTAGACACTTGGCGTGCTGCTCACAGTGCGCCATCAGGTGCGACACATGCGTAGTTTGTAGATCACCCATCAATACGTTTATGAAAATATATATATCTTAGAATATTTTTGAGTTCAATTTTGCTACTCGAAAATACCCTTCCCCTTTTTTTTGCTTCAAAAACATGACATTATCACATTTTTTATTGAATTATTCTTCCAATTTTGGTGCAAAAACGTGTTCTTTTTTGATGCAAAAAAGTGACACTTTTTTCGATAAAAAAAAACATCCAAAATTGACATGGTGGAAGGATTTCAGTGAAGCATTTTCAGTGCATTTTGAGTCACTCAGCATTCACTCAGCTTTCACTCAGCATTCACTCAGCTTTTTCCACCATGTCAATTTTCGATCATTTTTTTTATCAAAAAAATGCCATTTTCCCATTTTTGCGCAAAAAAGTATCATTTTTTTATACGAAAGTGATCTCTAAAAATATGTGGGATTTTGAATGGGAGATTGGAAGGGTGAAACAAAATATAATAATATCCAGACACGGATTACATATTGATTTTATTCAATCATAAATATAAAACATAATCGACTATTATTTGATTAATAATATATAATGTAGTGTGTGTGTGTGGAAAGAAACAAACAAGAGCACAATTTCTTGCATTTTCATTTAACATTTTTCTTGAAATTTTGTGTGTGTGTTTGGCAATCTCATTCATCGAATTCTGAATCCTCATCTCCTGAGCCTATGAAGCGTTTATATGTGAGATCTAATCCGTAGGGCTCACCACCACCACGCAGATGTAGGTCACAGTAGCATTGGCTGCTCGTTTTCAAAGTGAACAGTACTTCATCAAATCTGTTGTGACACCAAAATTTGCAACATTGATATATATTGTCCATGTGCTTTACAACGAACACCATATGTTGATGGTCTCTGATGCTGTGAACCGGATAGATTTGCATAGCCCTTCTGAATGCTTTATAGCAAGTGTGGCAAAATCGTAAATTATATTTTGGAATACGATATGCATTCGCCCGCACACAGTATTGGTCTTCGTGCAAATGACCCTCCCAGTCTTGATTTTTGAGAACTTCCTATCTTCAAAGCTGATTTCTCTCGTGTACCCTAAGTGACTCAAATCATTGAAATTTCGTTTGACGCTCTGAGCCTGCTTATAGATTTGTACCCATTTTTCATCGGCAAACATTTTCAAAATTCGATCAGTGAGCGTCTATGGTAGAGGTGAGGCCTCGATGAATTCAACTATTGATGATGTACATCTGACTACATGCAGACAGCATACATTTTTCAAAGTGTCTACCATGGTCGTGGTGTGTGTGCGTGTGGGTATGTGCTCTCTGAAAAAACATTTAAATTCTATTAGATATCTAATTGACTGTAATGGCCCCACAGCAGAGTGTCATGAGAGCCGACAATCAAACAGCGCTTGTCGTCGTGGGGGTTGAGAGCGATCTTTGTTTGCTCTACACTAAAAACGTTGTGAGAAAAGGATCGAATACAGCGTTGCGAAGTTATTTTTTCCACATTGTTTTTAAGACAATCCACTTAATCTTCAAAAGTGATGTGATTTTCGACAACGCTGTATTCCCTTTGGATTTTTTTACGGTTTTTCCACCTTGTATCTTATAGGTGTACAACTTTGATCGAAGCCCCACGAAATCTGTCATGATACGACCATTGGCTTCGTCCTTCATCAAGCCGGGTACTTTTTTATTTTCGAGGGGAATGTCAAATGAGTTGTCGCTTGGGTAGTCGCTCGTATCGAATTTTTCAATGTGACTGCTAATCAAATCCCGATAAATATCATCGCACTCAATTTCATAAATGAGCGAATCAGTATCCGTATACATCAATTTGCACTGATCGTGCGTGTACTTTTCCATCATGAAGCCGTAATGGAAATCGTACACGCATACCTTGGAAATATCGAGAATCGACATTCCTATGTACAAGGGCTTATTGAATAACAAATCCGTCTTTGCCATCTCGATAGCGACGAGGCTCTCGTCGACAATGGTGCGACTCCTGAAATTTGGACTGGCAATCAGATTTTTTGCGCCATATCGTCCCTCCCACTTGGAGACCATTTTCACCACACGGTGCATCCATATGTTTTCCATGGTTTTCCCGAACACTGCGTTATTGGCTAGTTTGTAGTTATTTTTGCCAAAAGTAGTTTTTGCTTGAGCGCGTAATTTCGTATTTAATTCAATGTAGGGACGCAGCCACGCCGACTGATTGAATTGCAACACCTTGTGGATTTTCCTGAGTACAAGGCCGTGTTTTAGTGCTTGTTTCAACACCCTGTAGTGCACAACATATTTTTCCTTGTTGTATAGCGTGGTCATCAATTTTGGTAATTTCGAGCCTGGCGGTGTACGGTGCTCGGCACACAAGGGTAAATCTTTGTGTTTGTCATGCAGATGTTCGGGGTACTCCAAATCGACTTCGAGAATGTAGCCGATGGGCGAGGTGTCCGACACATCGAAATCGGCTGCATTTTCGAGCCATTTAAAGCCATCGTACGGAAGATATTCCATCATGGCCCAACCGTACAGATTATTCACGTCGAGATATAGCAAATAGTCGACGGTTTGGAGGCGTCATACCTTTCACCCATGTGCTTGATATTGGCCGAGGAGAATCTGTTGCAGCACTGACTGATGCCGCCACGAATTCCTCGCTCGACAAAGAGAAGCATGTCGACGTCTTTCAGTATCTGCAATTTGCACTGGGTGTACTTCAACATATAGAACCACGTATATCCCGGGAGGGTGTAATACCACGCAGGATCCAGCCCATACGTCTCGTGACAGATATTTCGAAAATTTTCGAAAATATCCACCAAGAGCAATATGTCGGTTTTCATGTATAGGTCAGAGTACTCGGCCAGTGTTGTCAAGTTGAACGACCGCCACACGTTCTGCGCATGCTCGTATTCGGCATCGGTGATGCTACAATCGTTCAACTTGCTGTAGAACTGATCGCGCGCCGGCAAACTTGGACATTCCAATTTCTCCATCGATTCGATGAAATCGTATGGGAATACCCCTTTTCGAGTGAGTAACTCGTACCGGTCGACATCGAAATGGGCAAATTCGCGCCTTGAAATCTTCAAGTCATGGATGGTCAGTGTTTGCACCAAATGCTCGAAGCTCATGCCCATGAAGCGAAAAGAGTCAATGAATCGAAATTTAATGTCAGTGTTGCCGTTGTACTGGGTGAAAGAAATGTATTTTTCTTTGTTGACAGGCAACAGGCTGACTCGACCCCTTTTTGCTATATCTCGAATAATAAATTGACTGTCGTATACGGATAAATTGTGGAAAATGATTGGCACAACGAACGACTTTTTGTAGTTCAAATTGCAATGCGCATGCGCATATCCACGGAACGCTCCCGTGTAGTGATTATGATCTATTACAACTTTGTCGTCAGTTTTCCAAGGTTTTTCGCAGATGTGGCAACATGGCGCTGTCGCTCTATCTGGGAGTGAGACGATCATGGGGATAATATCCAAAGTTTTGGCTTCCACAAATTTGGCTATGACCCCCATTCTCTCCGCAAACCAATCCATCGAATCGAGGCCCCGATGACTATCATAAAATGACAAAGTATCGTCATAGGCACACTTGAAAAAAAATCCAGCGCTGAAAGGAATGTGTTTTTGGTACTTTGTCGTAAGTGAGGTGCATTCTTCGTCATTAAACTGTTCCAAAATCGACTCAAAATCCGCGTAAATTACAAAGGGCACTATTTCTTTATGTACAAAATCCCGAAATTCTACGTGATCATACGAAGGAAATGAAATTTTGCTCTCGTTTAATTTTTGACAATCAACAGTATGACTGTCGAGTTTATCCTCACTCGTAAAATAATTTAAACACCTGTCGCAAATGAATGTTTTATGTTTATTTTTACTGAGTTGGTGACTGAGTAGGCGAGATAAATCCTTTATCCAAACATAATGGAAAATTATGTCATCGCCGATGGCGTTGTCGTCATCGGCGATTTCCAGTGGTGGTGCCTCGTAATCATTTAATTTCGGGTGATATTCATTTTGAATGAGGAGAACATTGACATGTTTGTCTAATATTTGTTTCGTGAGTCGGCTCGGAACAGTAACGAAAAATGCCTCCTTGTTCGCCTGCGTTTGAATCAATTCCAAGGTGTACACATTCACAGATATGTTGTTCAATCGCTCAAATTTGGTAATTTGTTTAAATTTCATAGGGAAGTCGATTCCATCCAAGTTCAGTACATTTGAATAGTGAGGGTATGATGAAATTCTATCTGGATATTTACCCGGATCAACAGGGTACAAGGCCGAAACGACGGCCCAAGCGAAACACGCATCTTTATTTTTCAAATTAATGCAATCTTTTTTATTCGCAATAGATTTAGGCAACTCGATGAAAGACGAACCGTTTCCCACGTTTGATTTATTCGTATTGATTTCCAAACTAACAATTTTCTGAAAACTCCAGCCACTTTCTTTGTCCGCGAATTCCGACAGTTTGTTTTGAATTTGATGATGATATTTTCTAGGAACCACTTTTTCAAAGGTGTACCCCTATCGATAACAACGTTTTTAGTGTTGAAATATTTATAGTCGCTTATTATTTGTTCTTGATTCAAGGAATTTTTCACGAATTTACCACAAATTGTCGCATTGACTTTGATGATTGGATGTTTTTTCAATAAATTTTGAATTCTGCTTTTGAATAGAATGAATGCATCACCAAAAAATTGTCCAATATCTTTATGTTTCAAATTTATAATTATACCGGTGCGTAAACGCGAAGAAAATGCCGATTTCAAGTCCTCCCACTTTACTCGAGATGTTAATTTTGATTTGACTTCCTCTCCCACCACCACGTCGACGCCTGGCTGTTGTTGACCTGACTTTTTGATTGAATTTCGTATAATTTTCAAGTGTCCGCATAAAGTTTGTAATTTTTTCAGAGAGCCTATGCAATCCACTGCCGCGATCGCACTATTGATCAGGCGGGCGGTGTCCTTGCAATGGGCCAGCCAATGTTTGCGTTCTTCATCAGTACAACCCTTTTTGAGGATTTTTTTGACCTTACGCAACTTGGCTACCATCTCCATACTGTGTGCAACAATAGAGTCAGATGACATGATGATGATGATTATTCAACAGACACACAAAATTTCAAGAAAATGTCAAATGAAAATACAAGAAACTTACTCTTTGTTTCCAACGGCGGCGGCGTCAGCGTCTTCAGGCTTTAGCGATCTCAAACAGCTGCTACGGATGATTTTGATTGGCAATTTTCTGCTCGCCCCTGTAGATGAGCATATGCTGGGACTCGGTTGATTTGTCGAAGATGGGTTTGAATGCACCAGTCACTCGATTTGGCAGGAATACTTTACACTCCTCCAACTCCACTAGGATGGACTCTTCAAATTTGGTTGTTTTCGCTTCAGCGGCGAGGATCAGATGGGGTTCGTCCTTCGGTAGCTCAGACAACTTCCGCAGGTTCTTCCTGCAAGTCAACGAAATCTTGTTAATTTCGTCGAGAAGATGAGATATCTACGAAATCATTTGAAAAATGAAAAAAAATTCATACACGCTGTATCATAACTCTCACTCACTCACTCAAAATGAAAAATGATTTTTATGATTCACCCCGTGTATGAGAAATAAATATGATAAAAATAAAATATTCCAATCACACTGTATATAGCAAATGGAACTTTGTGAGAGACATGAGAAGGAATTATGATAAAAAATGCAATCCACACACACTGTATGAAAAACAAAAATATATGACGTTTTGTGAGAGAGACACTCTGTATGAGACGAAAAACAAATATGACAAATGAACTTTTCTGAATTTTTTTTTGAAAAAGAAACAGTACTAAAAGTGAATCGAAAGAAATAGGCACACTTGAAACAATTGCAAAAAATAAAAAAGAATAACTACTACTACTACTGACCTTTGCAAATCACAAATTAAATGGCACTCACAATAAAAACAATGTACTTGTATAGAAAAAAGCGAGAGACAGATGAGCGGCAGAGAGGCACTTGTTGTTGCTTCGAACGAAGATAATGAAATGACGCATGCTCGCTGTGAACGTACGTATTAACTCTCTGTGTCACGTGACCCACGCCGTCCACCTCCACGCCGAGTTCGCGTAACCCACGCTGCAAATGTATGCAACGGTCGATCTGGGGAAAACATAAATTGCGCAATAACAGTAAACAACTCCAAGGTCAATTTAGCTCAAGCAGCGTAAACAGACCCCGGATGTGTGAGATAAATCTGAAAAACAAATTCAAGGTCAAAAATGGATCATCGTCGTGTTTACTGAGAATTTCGTTCAACTTGAGAGAG
The DNA here is from genome assembly GCA_958502065.1 of Chrysolina americana. Lineage (NCBI taxonomy): Eukaryota > Metazoa > Arthropoda > Insecta > Coleoptera > Chrysomelidae > Chrysolina > Chrysolina americana. Next base: position 44,771,059 of record OY293416.1, read on the forward strand.
TAGACAGTAATCATTCAAGATACGTGTCTTATCGCTGTTTACGACTACAGCGCGAGGAGACGTATTTTTTTTCTTTTGGAATTTCATTTGAGAACGAGTGAATTAATAATAAGTCGTCCATCATAATTTTCTGTTGTGTGTGTGTTCTAAGACAGTAGACATTTTTTCATATTTAATTTTTTCGTTTTGTCAATAAAGGTGGCGGCGGCGGCCATGTTTTTTTCTCTTCCAGCCAATTGCTCTCAGCGAATCACGTGAGGGAAAGAAGTTTTTTCATAACTTCCGCCATCGCGCCATGTTTTTTTGCCTTCCGCTCCATCGCCGCCATGTTTTTTTGCCTTCCGCGCCATCGCCGCCATGTTTTTTGCGTTCCGCTCCATCGCCGCCATGTTTTTTGCCTTCCGCTCCATCGCCGCCATGTTTTTTGGCCTTCCGCTGTATCGCCGCCATGTTTTTTTGCCTTCCACTGCATCGCCGCCATGTTTTTTTGCAGAAAAGACGCGCGCCACTTAGGGTGAAACGTTTTGAACCCTCCCACCCCGAAACTCTTCGTCGAACACGTCATCTTCTTCAGCACCAACCCTCCACCAACGGCAAGAACTCGATGGACGCGGCCATCGAGAGATTCACCGTGTGGAGCAATGCCGATTCTGTGACACTCATCGGTCACAGAAGCGGCATTGTATATCTACTGACAGCATATCAAGGGTATGGTCCGTATATCGCCGAAATGTTCAGCTTGGTAATTAGCGGTTAATAAGTTTTCAGGCAACCGGCTCCACATATATGGACACTTGTCTTTGGTCAACATTATGAGTATTTTGAAATAAATTTGTTAAACAATTTCACCTTTCGTCAGAAAACAACTACCTCCAATGCTTTCACATCCATAATCTTTTTTTAAATTAATTTTTACTTTTTCTATTGAAAATTTCAACATTCGATGAAATAAAATGAGTCAAAATGACAAGCGGTTACCGAATCGACCAAGGAATAAGTATGATTGCTCTGGTGACAGATAAGTCACCAAAGTTTCAGGAAATAGTCACCGGTGTTTCAGGAGTGGTATATACGGACCGTCAAATTACTAACCAAAGTAACCAAGTATATATACGGACCATACCCCAAATTTCAAGGTTCTAATCCAACTGCAAGTTGAAAAACTTCTAATAAATCACCCTGTATACACAAATAAAAGGTTTGGTATGAATGAAGTGTACTTCTTGGATCGAATGTTATGTTTGTATGTGTGAACACGCAAATTTCACTACACCTGTTTTTTTGTTTAGAACTGCTTTCATGCACAAATCTTGACATTTCAATTATTAAACGGTTGTATACCTTTTTGTATACATGAATGAGGCTGTGGTGCAGTTTGCATAAGACCAGACTAATCTCTATGAGACTGAAACCCAAAATAATTGGAAGAGGTACTAATTCTGTCTCCCTGGATTGCTGTTTCGAATTCATGCAGCAGTGGTTTCTTTAGTGTTGAAATGAGAACCCTGGGTTTCTTTGAAATTTCATTCCTTAAAGACGGTATTTTGTTGAGAGTTATAAGAGCCTTCAATAAAGTCGGTCGTTTTAAATTAAAAATACGTTTTCCTTTGAGGAATAGTGCCGTCGCCTACCATTTCCCTTTGAAGTTGTGATTTAAGAAGAGAAAAATGACGCACTTGTTCTTGTTTCACGGTTTTATTATGGAAATTCTTTGTTTTAAATTCATGTGATACGTACTTGATAGCCAGGTAGATTACTTGTATTATTTTTTGGCATAATGGAACTTGAAAAAGTTCAAGATGATAATTCTTTGAAAGCGGAAAAGAGAGGTAGTTGTAGAGTGGAAAGGAAGAAACAGAAATTAGAACAGAATACATACATACGGTGTGTTTGCTACGTTTGACCTTTTCCTTCTAAGAAAAAGTTTAACGAAAGTGATCCCAAGTGAGATAAAAAAAGTATTCCCTTCTTCATGCAAAAGCGAAATACTTGCTATCTCAGTGGGCGATGGGCGTGAGTAAGGCCGAATTACTGAAATAAAAATAGCAATCAATTTCCCAACAACTTAATAAAATAAACAAATATATAAAAATAATAATCGGTAATTGATCAATCAATATATTCAATACAAATAATGTATTAATAATAATAAGTTTATTCACTGAAAGCATAAATAACTAAATCATTTCTGTATACTAGATTGGAAATAAACTTGATCTTTCCCATGAAGTTTCCTTGATGTGAGATTATTCAATTCATTTATTCAAGCATTACAGAAAGAATGCATACAGATAAGTAATACATAACTGTTACATTAATACAATATTCTTCCTAATTAAATTAAAATAATGAAAACAGATTCTGTGCTGAATAATAATCATTTTTAGGTATATTGAAAATAATGATATTTCAAGAGTAACAATGTAAATTATATTATACTATCCATTATCTTCAAATATTTCGTACCATAATTATCACATAACATATTTGAACTATTACATTTATCAGTTTGTACAAGTTTTCTCCATGAACGTTTCTCGACCAGTTCTTGATAATTTTTTTTTCATAAAACTTTTGTTCTAATTCTGAAAATTATTAGTCCTGGGACGTCAGGATTATGCGCAGTTGAGAAAAAATGAGCGAATATGAACCTAAAGAGCACACTTCTCGTCAGCAGCGCATGATCCTGACGTCCCAGGACTGATAATTTTCAGAACCAAAACACCCTAAAGGGACTCGTAATTTACTTTACATATACTCAGTGGCACTTGAGAATATATCCGTGGGGTCTATTGAATTAGCGGCTTTATTTATTTCATTCTCAGCATATTTTTGTGCCGTGTTCTGTGTTTGACTGATACAGCAAATGATCCTTTTTTATTTTTCCGTTAAAGGCATAAGATTTTGAGAAGGTATAATTTTTTTTAAATTGAATATCCGGATTTCACCAAAGAGTCTCTCTTTTCTTACCATATAATATTTCTCAATAACTTTAAGATTTCCCAGAAGACATTCATATATTTTTTCCCATGCTGATATGCCATACGGTAAATGTGACTTCACGAGAGGATGGTAACTTATTATTATTTGCCGTGGCACTCCGAGGCGACTTACTGATTTTTGGTGGCGTATTCACTTTTCATCTGTAGGAAAATCCGGAAAACCTACAGCACCACATCGGGTGCTCGGTGTGCACTCCAAGCTAGCACCAGACGAAATTGGCATCTAGGCAACTCACAATACACTTGCTTTTCAACAGGGCATGCGGTCGCCTATCGATCCGTTATATATAAAGTATTTGAGAAAAAATCTCTTGTACCTACATCAGGCTCGAACCGACTATCGCTATGCTGGAGTTTTGAACGGCCTGTGCATCAGACCGCTGAGTTACCGGCCACCCATATAGAGTGATCCATTAAAAAAAATGTTGATATGCTCTGGTGGTGCGATAAAGGAAGTAACATCAAATGTGAATATGTCAAAAGGTGTCCCCCTGTATACTATGTTCACATGATTTTTATTTTCCTGAAAATCATTGTACCAGAAGTTATTCAGGGTGGCTCGTTTTAAATGCAATGCACTGTATACTCACTGTGTCATCGGATAATCACGAAACACTACCATTTAAGTTGAGATTGAGAAAACCATTTGTGTATATTAAGAACAGTACTGGGCCAAACAAAAACATAGTTCCCTATGGTACACTAGTTATGACTTCTTGAACATCACCCCATACCTCATCTGTTTCAACAAATTGTTGCATTCTAGTGAGGTATGATTGAAATAGTTGCAGTACTATTCCTCTTCACCGAAGCCCTCTATAGTGTCAATGATAATTTGTTAATTGACAGTATCGAAGGCTTTCACTATAGGTCTAATTATACACATTAACATTCGTCCATAGAATTATACAGTGCATTCCATTTAAAACGAGCTGACCTGAATAACATTGGGAACAATGATTTTGAAAAAAAAAAAACACCTAAACAATAGTATACAGTTGGACACATTCTGACATAATCAGATTTGATGTTACTTTCCCTATCGCATCCCCAGAGCATGTCACCATTTATTTTAATGGATCACCCTATATTGTTTTGCATTATCAGATGTTCCATGATGAACAGATTTCAACAAAGTAGAATACATTATGGTATGAAGCTCATAGTTTGGAAGCTAAAAATTATTTGAGTTGAAAACGAGCCATCCTGAATGAACTTCTGTACAATCTGTTACCTAGGTTTCGTAGGTGTTTTTTGAAGTATACTTCAGAAGCAGTGGTTTATACGCTTCGAGAACGGATTGAAATAGTGAGTTTGTACTACCAGAATGGAAATAGTGCTGGAATCCATGAAGAAATGTACGACATAAATACGTTTCGGAATTATTGAACAAATTTATGAAACTGGATCTGTCAACAATAAAAAGCATAACCAACCGTTCAGGAGTTGTCCACGATAAAGCTGTTTCTATTGCAGTTTCAAGGCACGTTGGACTAATGGAAAATACGCAATCTCTTTCTAAGTTATCTCGAGAATCAGGAATCAGTCGTTCAAATGTTTTCAGGATCTTTCATAAGTACAAATTTCATTCATAAAAGATTAGACTAGTTCATGAATTGAACGAAGATTTCGATAGATGTATCGAGTTATGTGAAAGTCTCACTGAACGGATCAACTTGCATCATAATTTCTTGTGTAAAATTTGTTTTTCGGATGAAAGTACGTTTAGTTTGAATGGAGAGGTGAATCAGCAAAATTCTCGATATTGGAGTGATACGAATCCTCATTTATACCGTCAAGTTCATACCCAACGACCTCTAGAACTTAATTTTTGTACAGTAATTTTAGGTGACCACATCATAGGACCTTTTTTTATCGATGATAATTTGACTGGTGAGAAATATTTGAATATGTTGGAGAATCGAATAATACCGCATCAATAGGGCAATTGAGGAGGATATGAATTTATTAGAAAACGAAATAGTTTTTCAGCAGTATGATACACCTCCTCATTACGCAGCTCCAGTGCGACAATTTTTGGATGATCATTTTCCTGGTTGCTGGATTGGCAGAAAAGGTCCTACAGAATGGCCACCAAAGTCTCCGGATCTCACTCCTTTATATTTCTTTCTGTGGGGTCATTTGAAGTCTAAAGTGTATTAGATAGAATCAACAACATTAAGATTTTAGAGAGAATATCATGAGGCAGTGCAGAGGAATAACTCCCGAAATTCTCAACCATGCGAGGGCGGCAATGAAAGCTCATTTGTACCATTGTATGGAAGTTGGTGGAAATGTTTTTGAACATTTACTATAGAAAATTTGTTTCTTCTCATTGTCAAGTCATTAGATTTTCATTAACGAATTTAATAAAAAATATCTTTTTCCGATTTATTGTTTCCATATTTGTCTCTAGAACAACTATTATTGATCTGTTTTTTTATTTTCACTGCAAATCATTGTTTCAAAAGTTATTCAGGGTGGCTCGATTTCCACTCAAATAATTTGTAGCTTCCGAGCCAAAAGCTTCAGACCATATGTTTTATACTTTGTTGAAATCTGCTCATCATAGAGCATCTGATAATGCGAAACAATATTGGGTGATGACATGCTCTTGGGGTGCGATAGGGGAAGTAACATCGAATGTGAATATGTCAAAATGTGTCCCACTGTATGCTATTGTTGGCATTTTTTTTATTGTTCCTGAAAATCCTGAATTTCCTGGGTGGCTCGTTTTAAATGGAATGCAATGTATATTTTGTTTGTGAGAAACTTTTATGCATCTTCAGTTGATGTTTCAGATCTCAACCCAAATTGTATCCTGTAATCTCGTTAGTTGCGTCCTGGCGTTGTGCAAGGTCCATCACGGCGAGATTAGAATAGCTTTGGATGTCCGGTCTCCAGACACCTCCTGGAGTTCAATATTCAATTCTTCAATTTTTGTTTAGTGAAATCCATTTGAAAAAAATTATTGGTTCCTGGATTTTTCGGATATACTGTCCCTTTCAACAAATGTTTCTCCTTCGCCACACACATTCCTAGATACGCATTCTTCTAATAAAGGTATCTGCAGTAGGAGAAAGGCAATTTAGTTTGGAAAAATAGATATAATTTTCCCGAGAAAAAAAAATGTCCTGTTCGCGAAAAGGTTTTCGCTAGAGCGCTCGCTGCATAAGATTTTCTAATGCGCTTATAAAAATCTTGGAACTATTTCGCTTCGCGTCGTTCGAGTAACGGCAGTCGCATGCGGGTAAGGTCCTCCTTTCGGGCTTGTTAGGATAATAATTATATCGAAATGCACATATGGGAATATGTACAAAAGGTGAGGTGGAAACATATTATTTGTTTTCATTGTGTGACACCACAGGTGTCCATCAGTTCTCGTTTTCATATATGTGATTTGTAAAATGTCACTACTTAATTATAATGATCTATATTCTTTTTATTTCCTGGGACAGCACCAGCAAACATTTTTCATTTACAGACTAACCAACCAATAACACGTCACAAAATTCCCAAGTTATTTAATACTATTATACATTGGCGGCACTTATGAACCGGTATGAAAACAAATTGTGAACTAATATTTTCCGTTCATTTCGAACAAACTTTAGCTGGAAACAATGTAAAATACATTTAGAGGCATGCGGAGTGAACCCTTTGGAGTAATTTATAATTTCAAACATCAAAGCCAGATGACTGACTATACGATATAGGTCACCCGAAACGAATAGGGCCTAGTGAGTTGAATTGAGGGCTATTAGCTCTGCTCGTTTGGCTTCTTTTTACATGGCTGAAAGGATGGGATATGGTTTTACTACCTTGTATGTGTTATACCGGGAGCTAGCGACACTTGATTTAATTTCTAGTGGAAAAATGACGGAAAATAGCCCAGTAGAAATACAAAATGAAAAATTACAGCGCTTTGAAATCATTACTCAATATGGTTTCGAGCGCTTGCCACTAGAAATTGGATGGAAAAAAATGTGCAAAACTCGCCTCATCGTAATCCGCACGATAATAAGTCATCATTCAGTTCAGAGCACTAAAAATTGACGAGTGCCTGCCTTGTCAAAGGCGAAGCTATAGGTGCCATAGGTGCCATAGACACTGAACTGAGCACATTCCGATCCGCACCAAAATTTATAATAAACCTAAAAAATTATTCTAAGCCTGATTTTGTTTCATAGCGACGGCTAGCTCCTCGAAGCTGCGCTAAATCAAGGATCCTAGGGATTTGTCAAATTATTTTGTTGTTACCATAGAAAATAGCATATTTTTATAGAGGAATCAGATTATTGTTATATCATAATGAAGCATTGGTTTTTATTTCTACCAAAAGAAGGGAAATGGATTCTCGCTACTGTTGTTGTCACTCTTGTTTTCTTCAGCGCTAACAGTGTTATTGGTAATATCATTAGTTGGAATTTCTGGCTCTATAGTTATATCCTACACAAACCATAGAAACGAGTATTTTCCATCCTCTTCAATCTATTCGGAACTAGTGGGGCATATAGCCGTTGGTATTTTTAAGTATTGTAAATATTTGCAATACATCTTACTCTCAAAATTTGCTGTCAGAGCTCTGATGCATTCGGAGAAATCGTGGAATATTTTCACTTATAATTACACGAGATCTTTTTTGGTCGAAGTAAAATTAACATTTCAATAAGAATTTCGTTGCTATAGGCAGTTTAACAAAAAAAAACTATCCGTAGGAGGAATAATAAATATGATTTCAGTATGGTGTTCTTGGTCCAGCTGAAGATACGGCTTTAGTAACAACGGATTGCTATATCCAGAAATTTTAATAAGTTTTCGTTCACTAATACCACTTCTAGGCAATTAAGTAACGACAGCAGGTCGATTGGAATGGTTCTTAATTTCCACTCGCTTGACATCATGCCCAATATATGTGCCGTTGAAGATTTGGTCCATTTGGATACTTCATTCATTCCGATAGGAGAACTTTCATACCATCCTTCAGTTGTTGCTTGAAATATTCTCTTGCAACGCTCGTCATTGTAAAAGTTTACTTCTTGGTTTTGACGAATTCCAGTGCTTAAATCTCCCGGCTAGCATTCCCGTCCGGCCATGATGCTTTCAGAGTTTTTCTTTATTTCTGCAAATAGATCTTCATCGACCCGCTTTCCTAATCGTTTTTGCTTGGGAAGATTTTTTTGTTACCAATGTTGAATCATTTTTCTCTGATATTGAGAAGAAAATCATTCTTTTCCATGATATTCAAACCCAAAACACACCTATCATTCATTTCCGCATCCTATAAAGAAAGTTCCATAGTAATGGGACCCTTCTAGTTGTCTACAATCAGTCGTGCAGTTTGTTCTGTAGCTGTTTCCAAAACCATACCTTATCGGTTTCATAGATTTTTTTATTAGGTTTGGGCTATCAACTGATTTTGAAATTGCTGTAGCGAGTATTGTGGAGGCTCATCTTCAATCTCTTATGTTGACTAGCAGAAAGTGTAAAAAAATATAAATGAAATCACTCAATATTTACCAAACTTTTGTTTGATCGATTAGGAACATTGAGAGCGGAGCGATGTTGCCATATCTTTGTACGGATGTCAAGTTGGCATGGCATGGTCTCCGCATGAATACTGCAACCAACTTTGACATTCATTCCTCTTAACGCCACAAATTTATCAACTAGCAACAAGGTCTCTCTCGTCCAATTTTCTCATCATGGAGCTTGGGCTCTAACATCACCACGTTTCCACTGCTCACACCCACATCCACGCAAGCCACCACAGTGGTTTCAGCCCTCTCCGGTACGCTCACATCTTCAGCCTGCAGGACACGAATCACTTCTTCATTTCTTCCATGAAGCATCAGTTCTTCTTCATTGACAAGAAGGTCGCCGTCCCAGATATTCAACTCGAACTCTCTTCATGTCATGATGTCCATCGCTATGATTGCATCATCTTCGATGTCCACTACTAGAGCCCGGTGTTCTACTTTAGTGTGGCCGAAACTCAGTTCAATTGGTAGTTCGATATACACAGTTACTGGCTCTCTTGTTGTTGTACGTAGCCTCCATTTCGATGGTTCAATTCTTGCCGGTGTTTTGGCAAATGTAGGCCCAAAAATCCTCCTAGTCGTACCCGTATCAAGGCGCATAGTGCAAGGCTAGTTGTTAGTGAGACCGTCTACGAAAGCACGTTTGTTTTTTCGTTGAAGGACAGCGACATATGCGTTGTTAACTGGAGCTGAGAGAGAGAGAGACAGAGGAAAGTAAGAGAGATGGAGAAAGAGAAGAGAATAGAGAGAAACATACCATAAGTGGGAGAATTTTTACTTACGTGACGTATCTAATTATTCTGCGTACCAAATAGATTGTTTGAATTTGTGTTTGAAAACATTTGGAGTCATACTGAAACTAAATAAATGAAGTTTAGTCAGCTCATTTACGACTATAGCGCGGCGTAAGCCAAACAAGATAGGTCCCGCTAGACGCTTTTTGATCGCCATGACTGAAACATTTCACCATGTATCAATTCTTGGGTACGAAGAAACAAACTGTGATACTCAATATACCTTCAAGGAATATTTAAAATGTTTATTTATGCAACATAACAACTGAATATTTCATTCATGTTTCGCTGCGAGCGTATCAATAATTTCACAAATGGCTGTATTGGAAAAACGTTTGTACCAAAACGATATTTTATTATCAAAGTATATTTTAATTGTCTGTATCTTTTTAAATTCCATCCTATCGCTTTGAAGAAATGATCACATCGAATCTCGTTTAGAACCTGGACCGAACAAAAGTAATTTGTTACTTGTTACTTTTATATATTGGCACAAAAATTAAAACTACCCGTGCAGACATTTTCATCCTTCAAGTAATTCTGAGTTGCTTTGATGATTAAAGATCAACATTTTTTATTATACGTTATAGAATGGAACAAGTTTCCGTTCAACGGTGCAGATCGTAATTTCCAGCAGAATTAACTTTGTATATCGAGTGATTTTAATAAGAGCGGTATATTCACTGAGCAGCACACTCATTTGAGTTGAAAAGTCGAACAATCTTTCGTCATCTTCATCAAAAAATATATGCAGAAATTAGAACCAATTTATGGAATAAGAAAGTATATGAAAAAGTGAAAGAATTCAAACATCTTTCAACTCACCCCATTATGACGATGGACGTCCGAAACGTATAAGTAATAGTAATCAAAGGCGATGCAATAAAAATGAAAAATTCCTAGGATTGAGCATTGCGAAGCTTTTGACGTCGGAATATACAGTGTGGATCACAATTTTTGCACCATATGTATGGGAAACAAATAACACGTTATGCAAATTATAACATAAAAATTGATTTCTACATGTATCACGTGACTACCAATAAAACAAAAATTTTGAAAATTTATTTCGAATGGGCAAAGAGTGTGGCGATTTTTGAAGATCGAATATTGAACATTGCATTTTTTATATTATTTTAATTTGTTCCATTGAAAAATTTGGGAATTAAGTATTATAAACTTATTTGATTGATGAAATTGATTGATTTAGGTTTGTTCCCAAATGCTAGTGCGTAATGTGAAAAACAGCTTTTTACTATGACATTGCAATGTTTAACAGTCACATTAGATCAATTATTTTAAAAAACCTAATTCATCAGACGGAACTGAAAAGCAGATTTCTTTTAAGTAATAATAAAATGAAGATGTTAATGAAGGACATCTCGAGTTTTACGTTGTTTTGCGAAATACATAATATTTTTTTTTCATGAAACTTGATTCAGGTTGTGTAACAATTTTGGTACTGAATTTCAGATACTTGTTGAACAATAAAACTCGAGTCAAGCAGTCCCAAGCGGACGGGTTATTCTAAAAAAAAATATTAAACGGATTCTTATCCGTTTAATATTTTTCATTAGATCAAGTCAGTCACGATAATTTTCTCAATATCCGAAAAGAGTTACTAATATTTTCTGCGTTTTTCTTAGTTAGTCGGTGAATTTTTATGCTTGAAAATTACTTTTTACTGAACACATTTCAAGCGTTTACATTCGCTTTAAATAATCGCCTAAAATTTGTTATGTAGACTTTCCTAAACTTTTGCTAGATATGAAGAGTAGTTAAGTGAACCTTTTGTTAATAAGCTTGATGACATCATTCTAGTTCTGAAGAAAATAGATTTAAACATATTTCTATCTGAAATCGGGTTGAGTTGAAAAATAGCATTCTGCTGATACTCCACCTTTTCATATTTGCCGATTAGGTATTAAGGTAATTTCGTATTGTCATTTTTATACTATCACTTTATATTATTTATATATTTATATGTTCCCATCTGATGAATAAAGACGAGTTATTATTATTATAAATGCTTGAAAGTTACATCAACTTTGCATCGAACAACACACATTTGAAATAGTTTTCTCATTTTCTCAAAGAAAAAACATACACGTATTCATCGATAATCAGTGATTTAAATTTGGTGGTCGAAAAGAGTTTTGTAGAAGTTGTTAACCTTTCTCAGAAATTTCGTAAATATTTAAAAATAGTGGAAACTAAAAGTTGCTGTACAATTTTCAAATTAGGCACAGTTGTGTGAAATTGGAATAGAAACACCATTTTATTTTAAATTTTAATTTATTTTTGAAAGATAGCGAAAATCACGTGACCACGTTATGGTAGACTCTTTTGACGATATTGTATACCTCTGACTGGAATATTGTAGCCCATGCTGATTAAGCACTACACTATTAGTATATTCCGGCTCCGACACCTTCCAAGTTTTGGTTCCAGTGTTTCCAGTCTTCTCTTCAAAGAAGGACAACAGTGTACGACGTATAGTTGGTCGTTTTTGTCATGATATCTGGGGGCATTTCCAGAATTTTATGAATTATGATGCTATTCCTCATGACACATGCCTATCTTTACTCCAATAGAAAATTATTCTTCAACGCTAAAAATCAAAATGCTCCAAATTCAAAACAGTGGGTGTTTCTAAGAAAAGTTTCAATTGAAAAATATTAAATTCATGGAAACAATTTCCTTTCGTTCGATTGAATAGTTGAGGTTTGAATCGCTGTGAATATTTTAACGACGCATATTTGTTTCAGCATACAAATATTTATAGGCAGTGTGATTTGATTTGGTATACCTATACTAATAAATACTGTAGACGTGAATAACATTTTTAATTACAAATTTCCAGAATCAATCCATCCATGAAATGTTGGAAAATAACGATGTTTCTCATCAATTGATTTGAAATAAATGTATTAATTTAATTGATTGCGTTAATTAGTGAACAATCAATACCAAAAATTCACAACGTAATTTGGCATTCAATTATTCAACGTATTTCATGATAAATCAAAATGGTAACAAATTTTTCGATCATAATTTTATCATATTATAGGTTGATAAATGATCCGTTTGATATGGATTCCATATCAAAAAGTTCCGAAATACCAATTTGGAATTGTTTGATAATTTAAAAAAATATCTTCATGAAATCAGACGTGGAATCATCTACAGCTAGAAGACAAATTTTAATCACGATTTCCTATCGTTCAAGATGACGACCTTTTGAAATTATTTTCGATTGAAAATTTAAATAAAAACTCTTTTAATGTTCAGAGAATATCGTGAGAGATGGGAGAATGTAAGTGGAAATTAGTGATCCTCTTGAATTTCTGAGGACTGTATGCTTCAGGAAACACTCTTTCAAAGCTCTGCCGTTCGTTAGAAGAACGAGCCCGAAAAGAGATGTTCTGCATGTGTCCTTGGTGACAACATGGGAATGTGGAGACTGATCTCGACTGGCCAGTCTGCATGGGACCGCTAACGGTGAAACGATTGATGATATTTCAGAAGAGCTTATCAATAAAACAATGTGATCCAGAGATATGAGCAAACTTATGAGCAATGCATAACCTAATTTTTTGACTGATTTTTGTATGGATTTTTTTATGGTCATAAATTAAAAGTTTCGGTGTGTGTAATGGGAACAGAAAAACAAGTCTGATCTGTCGCTGCCGCTGAATTAACTCTTAGCACCATCGGAATTGGAATTTGAACCCAACCATCACACCCCCATTTTTCATTTATTTATAGAGGAATAGGAATCTATATATGGAAGACACCTTAAAAATTTTCGCCCAACACACAAAATATGTTTGTTTGTCTCTCTCATTCGTATATGAATTGAAGTCGAACGGTTCAAGAGTAGCCTCCCTGAGCACGATCAAAACACTTGGTCTCAATGGTTTGAAGAATATTGGTAATAGTTGTTTATGAACAATAATGTCCAGTGTTTATCCAATACAAGATTTTGTTGGATTATTTGAAAAACGATGCCTATACTACACGAAAGATATAAATACAGCTATCTCCAGTACGAAAGTAACTCTAGTCAAATTATTTGTAGAAGGTGATCAAGGCACTTTGGTCAGATAATTCATCACATTGTGTTGTTAATACTACTCAGTTTGAAAGTCAAATCCATACGTTCGCACCACGTTTTAATGGTTATGCTCAGCAAGATTCTACGTGTGTTGCTGGAGGGTCTTCATGAATATTTGAATAGAATTATGAAGAAGCCTAAACCCACCTTGGCAGAGATTGACAAGGAATCAACTGACGGTGAAAAAGCCCAGAAGTTGTGGTCGATATTCCTGATGATGAACAACTCTGAGATTGTAGAAGACTGTGTAAGCCAACTAAAATCTACATAAAAATGAACTTTTTGCGGTCATTGTTCAGTCACGTTTGATCCATTCTGGGATCTTTCCTTATCGATTCCGTTAAGAACTGGCCAACTGAATCTGTCACAATGCTTTGATTCCTTCACTGAAGAAGAAATTTTGGATAATGATGACAGGTCTACTTGCTCGAAAAAAGGAAATGCTCGAAATCCCTATCGTTTTATAAATTTTCGAAAATTCTTGTTGTAAATTTTAAACGTTTTTGTACAGGAGAGAGATTCAGAGAAAAATTGAATACGACCATTCATTTTCCTTTAGGAGGTCTGGATATGAGCATCTATGCATAGGAAAGTGTAGACCGTTGTCGCTACAACCTGTATGCAATATCAGACCACATAGGGACTACGGAAAGCAAACACTATACATGGCTTATTGCAGACATCCTTATGCAAACAAGTGGCACGTGTTCAATGACTATCATGTATCACCAATTACATCTGATTTACTTGTGAGCGGAGAGGCATATGTTCTTTTTTATGAGCAGGAATGAAAATCCAGTCTGTATATTACATGTTATTTATTCATTATTAAATGTAAAGTATTTATTGAAAAAACAAAGGTGATTAAAATGAATTCCGACGAATAGGTCGAAGACTGAGCAAGGAACTGAAATTGCAATCGTATATTCGGAACACCCAACTTTTTGACCTTCCCGACCGTAGAATTTTGCGTGCTCTGGTAAGCAATACTATACATGGTGAAGGTGAACGGTATCAAGCGATGGGTGCTAGGTGATATCTTGTTTATAGTTAAATTGTGTCACCAGGATGTGGACGAACCATTCGGTTTGAAAATGTCGTTCAGAATGCGTCGTATGGTTTTAATGTTAGAAAATAAAGACGATGGAGCAGATTAAAATCGTAGAAATCGTAGATATACTGTTAATCCATTATTTGTGATACTCTGTAGTCACGGCAAATTTCACCATCTATACCATGATCTAAGAAGGCACTCAGGTCGATTTTTTCAATTCATTCGAATGAGTTTACAGACATTATGTCAGTGTTGAGCTCAAAAAATTAAAATTTAGCGATCGGACGTATGCTAAGCAAATGAAAAATTTATTTTCCTACGTCCACATCGGAAAGTAACGTATATCGCACTGTATAGTTACACGAAAAGAGCCTTATATCACAAGCGTGCGAAATATTTTCTGCACAGGCACGGAAAGTAACTTTCCGTGCGTCCGTTAGCTCAGTTCGTAAACCAGCGAGACGTATTTCTGACGAAGAGAACGCGGGTTCGATCCTCGCCCGCGGATACTTTTTTTCATTATGATATTCAAAAAAATCACACTTTTCAAATAGATTGCTTCAAATATTCTGTATTTAAAAGTAATTATTAAAAATAAATAAAGTCGGAATGGTTCTCAGTCGGACTATTCATAAAATTTTCTTGGACATTAGATTGTTAGATAGTAACTTCTTGCACTGATCCGACGAAATATCCACTTCAAAACATTCTGAATCATCTAAACAAACCAAGGAATTTTCAAAATGTATATCCTTTCGTAAAATAGTTTCATATATCAACTCCCTGTACCTAGTCAGGCAATCATGTAATCATATTGCTAAGTATGTATTATACAGTGTGTCCATAAAGTAACCCCCCCATGTTAACTTTTGAACGGATTGGAATTTTCGCATGAATTTTTTTTTTGATGAATAGCAGTTCATAAGCTACTTTCTGACGACGACGAAAAAAATTGTCTATCTTTCAAAATGGCGGCCGGCGCCATTTTGAAAGAATTTTTCAAAATGGGGGGTCGAGTGATACCTCATTCGAAATGTCTTACAACTCTTTATACGTCCCCAAACTTTTAAACAAAAATATACATCCAAAACAAAATGGCGGTACATAATGTTAGAGCTCTGCCATATGAGAATCTTTTCGATTGCTATTATTGAGCTCTAGTAAAATCATCAAATCTATTTTGGTATCATTAAATGAAAGTGTTTTTGCTAAAAATGATAAAAGAGTGCCATCTTCTAATGAAATTTAGTGAGACTGTTTTATTGAATTTCAGCAAAATTAAGAAAAC
This sequence comes from Chrysolina americana, assembly GCA_958502065.1. Classification (NCBI taxonomy): domain Eukaryota; kingdom Metazoa; phylum Arthropoda; class Insecta; order Coleoptera; family Chrysomelidae; genus Chrysolina; species Chrysolina americana. The sequence continues at coordinate 44,786,854 of OY293416.1, forward strand.
CATCCAGAATAAAGAACAGTGTTTATTTTACATAAATATCTGAAAAATTGAGAACGAAAATCAAAATATATGCTCGAAATGTTCGCCTTTGACTTCCTGGCACATGAAGAGACTATTCTGAAATTCGCTTCTTACATTTACAAACATTTCTGGTGTAAGATTCCTGCATACGTCTCTTCCTGGAGCGGTTCTGTACACTTGAGATTTGAGATATCCCCACAAAAAAAAAACCAAAGGGGCCAAATCAAGAGAGCGAGCTGGCCATTCAATAGGACCCCTCCTACCGATCTATCTTTCCGGAAAATGTTCATTTAAAAAGTTGGTTACTGGCCTGAAATAATGAGGAGGTGCTCCGTCTTGTTGAAAATTATTTTCTATATTATTTCCAGCCACCTGAATTATTTCCGGAAAGATGTTTTCTTGTAGCATCCTCAAATATCGAACTCCATTCAAATTTTCTCTCAAGAAATATGGACCTATGATACGGTTGTCCAGTATGCCAGCCCAAACATTAACTTTTTGGATGTACTGAGTATGTGTTCCCCTGAACTCATGAGGATTTTCAGTGCTTCAATAGCGGTGATTATGTCTATTCACATGTCCATTAATGAAAAACGTGCTCTCATCACTGAAACAAATGTTGCTCACGTGAATTCTATTTTAACGAAGTTTCTCACTCATCAGATCACAGAACTGAATTCTGCGATCGTAACTCATTAATAGCAATCGAAAAGATCCTCATATGACAGAGCTCTAACATTATGTACCGCCATTTTGTTTTGGATGTATATTTTTGTTTAAAATTTTGGGGACGTATAAAGAGTTGTAAGAGGTTTCGAATGAGGTATCACTCAACCCCCCATGCCATTTAAAAAAATCTTTCAAAATGGTGTCGGGCCGCCATTTTGAAAGAGACTTTTTTTTAATATAAAAAGCAGGCTTTGAATAATTTATGTCAAACGTCAAAAGTTATTTTGAGAATGTAGTGAATGTTAGGTGCATCATTAATTGTGCGTGGAGGCAGCAAAAATATCCTCCCTAAATATCTTGAAGCAATCTGTTAGAGAAATGTAATTTTTTTCATATTCTTAAAAGTATGTCTCCGCGGGCGAGGATCGAACCCGCGTACTCTTCGTCAGAAGTCACGTGGAGTCCCAATCAATAAATAAATAAATGAAGGTTTATTTATATAAACTGAGCAATTGGACACATTATGACAAGAAAATATATTGTATTAGAGTGTATCTTGATTAGTAATTATTTTCAGAAATAAGAGATGTCTAATTATGATTTTGATCTCGTCAGTATTATATCATAAAGAAAGTATTTTGTATTTGAATTAATTATTAAAAATAAATGAAGTGAGAATGGTTCTAGGTCGGTCTATTGATTTGATTGATAAGAAGCAGGCTTTGAAAAATTTGTGTGAAACGTCAAAATATTTTTATTCACCATTTGGTAAAATTATTATGTGGTCGTAGGAAAAATAGTATAGGTACATTACTCATGCGAAAGTGATTTGTCACAATCGTGTGATTGCCGCACTCGGCTTACGCCTCGAGCCACGATATTTCCCACTCGTGTGAAAAATGTCACTTTCTGCACTAGTAATGTAATATACTATTTATATGTAACAACATTTTCCTGCCACTTGGTCAGAGTATAAACGGTTTCATTCAAAACAATACGCCTACAAAAAAGAAGATTATTGCCTGTCGCCCGCCACCCGCCATGCATAGCCTGACACCCAGAAGTATAAACGCAACCTAACTGTTATATCCTTTAGTCAGATTCGCTGAGTTCCATCTAAGCAATAGAAAATCCTTTCAGTAAACACCTTGACAACAAATAAAAATATAGCACTGATGCAGTCTAAAGGAGAAACCATTATATCTGTTCGGGTTCCTAGCCAAATATAAATTGGGGGAAATTAGAAAGGAGACTTTGCAGTAAGGGCTACAACTGAAAATGATCTGTATATAAACAGATATGGTATATTTATTTTCCTACAAGCGTGCGTGTTCCGCCCTATTCCCGCACGCAATTTAGTTTGAGAGGTGTCATTTTCCCGCACTAGTACGGGAAAAATTTTCCCGCACGCTACTGTCACTTTAAGTGAGTTTTTCCCGCACTAGTGCGGGAATAATTTTTCCCGCACGCAAAAGTTTGTTCAAGAGAGCAACATAAGATGTTTCAATGCGCTTGTAGAAAAAATATTGATCCTAACTCATACGGAAAGGTACTCTCCCGCACTCGACTGCTTACCCGAACTCCGCTTTGCGTCGTTCGGGTAACGGCAGTCTCATGCGGGAATGGTACTCTTTCCGTACTTGTTAGGATAATAACTATATCCTGACAAGTACGAAAAGAGTACCATTCCCGCATGAGACTGCCGTTACCCGAACGACGCAAAGCGGAGTTCGGGTAAGCAGTCGAGTGCGGGAGAGTACCTTTCCGTATGAGTTAGGATCAATATTTTTTCTACAAGCGCAGTGAAACATCTTTTTTCTACAAGCGTACGTGTTCCGCCCTATTCCCGCACGCAATTTAGTTTGAGAGGTGTCATATTCCCGCACTAGTGCGGGAAAAATTTTCCCGCACGCTAATGTCACTTCAAGTGGGTTATTCCCGCACTAGTGCGGAAAAAAGTTTTCCCGCACACGAAAGTTTGTTCAAGAGCGTTACATAATTTTTTTTAAGCGCTTGTAGAAAAAATCTTGATCCTAACTCATACGGAAAGGTACTCTCCCGCACTCGACTGCTTACCCGAACTCCGCTTTGCGTCGTTCGGGTAACGGCAGTCTCATGCGGGAATAGTACTCTTTCCGTACTTGTTAGAATAATAACTAATGTTGCTCTCTTGAACAAACTTTTGCGTGCGGGAAAAATTATTCCCGCACTAGTGCGGGAAAAACTCACTTAAAGTGACAGTAGCGTGCGGGAAAATTTTTCCCGCACTAGTGCGGGAAAATGACACCTCTCAAACTAAATTGCGTGCGGGAATAGGGCGGAACACGCACGCTTGTAGGAAAAAGTGTTATCGGCATTAGCGATATTTTTCCCTATCTGTATATGTCAAGCGCATAGTTTCGGGCCTTTTTTTGAAGCTCTATCGCCTTGTTCCAGAACATTTTCCGATATCCGGCATTGGCCGGATTTTTTTTATGTCATTGGCAGAGTCTTTAGTCTGTACCGATAAAAATGGCGTTTCATAATTGATCAATTCCGGGATCCTTCAAAAATTATGTCAATTGAAGCAACTCACTTCAGTTGACTTCATTCATTAGCTCTCGCAATCTCTCGACTGCTTACCCGAACTCCGCTTTGCGTCGTTCGGGTAACGGCAGTCTCATGCGGGAATAGTACTCTTTCCGTACTTGTTAGAATAATAACTAATGTTGCTCTCTTGAACAAACTTTTGCGTGCGGGAAAAATTATTCCCGCACTAGTGCGGGAAAAACTCACTTAAAGTGACAGTAGCGTGCGGGAAAATTTTTCCCGCACTAGTGCGGGAAAATGACACCTCTCAAACTAAATTGCGTGCGGGAATAGGGCGGAACACGCACGCTTGTAGGAAAAAGTGTTATCGGCATTAGCGATATTTTTCCCTATCTGTATATGTCAAGCGCATAGTTTCGGGCCTTTTTTTGAAGCCCTATCGCCTTGTTCCAGAACATTTTCCGATATCCGGCATTGGCCGGATTTTTTTTATGTCATTGGCAGAGTCTTTAGTCTGTACCGATAAAAATGGCGTTTCATAATTGATCAATTCCGGGATCCTTCAAAAATTATGTCAATTGAAGCAACTCACTTCAGTTGACTTCATTCATTAGCTCTCGCAATCTCTCGAGATAATATCCAATTTTTTCCCAAATTTTCAAGAAAGATGATTTATTCATCAATAGATGGACATCCAAACGAGTTGCTGATCTCAGCAGAAACCATTTGAAGGAAAAATTAGTTGCCTTTTTTGAGGGTTAATTACTATAATAATCATAATTTTGGTCAAATCTGCTTGCATTATTATTAGTTCTAGACGAATTAAATTTGAGAGACTTACATAATCATTTGATGAGTTTTAGTCTGTCTTGAATAATTTATTTCCCCACCTTACTGATGTTTCAACTCGGAACATTCAAATCATTCAATACCGAAAAAAATTTTTGTTTCAGGATAACCATTGCCTGCGCATCAAAATCCTGGGTGACTGCTACTACTGCGTTTCGGGTCTCCCTGAGCCACGTTCAGACCACGCTCACTGTGCCGTCGAAATGGGCTTGGACATGATCGACGCCATCGCTAGTGTCGTCGAAGCGACCGACGTCCAACTCAATATGAGAGTGGGGATACACTCAGGAAGGGTGTTATGCGGGGTTTTAGGTTTGAGGAAGTGGCAGTACGACGTGTGGTCAAACGACGTTACTCTCGCTAATAACATGGAAGCTGGAGGTGAACCAGGGTGAGTACTCAAAATAACAAATTTCACATAATATTCTGACCAAATTTCCAGAACATTACCAAGCAATAGCAAAATAACGGAAATGGTGAATATCGGTGGCGTTATTTTTAACGGAAGTGATGCAGCATAGGGCTGATTATCTAGTTATTCGTAACGTTATTATGTGGGTAACGATCTAATGCAATATTTTTGAGAACTGATAGGTAAGATTTGTTTAGTTGTAGTCCTTCTTTGGTTCTGTTGAAGTTGTGGTGTTTCTGAATTTCAGTTGCTTCCCGGAAATGTCTTGGATAATGTGCAGAAATTGCAGAGATGACTTGGGTGTCTTCAAATTTTACTCTGTGATTATTGTTGTGGAGAGTATGTTCTGCGAGAGCAGATTTTTCCGACAATTGACCTTGTGCTCCATGATTCACGTTTTAACGGAATGTTTCGGAGTTTCGATATAAACACTGCCACAGGAACATGGAACGTGGTATACACCAGAAGAGCTTATCACATCTCGTTTGTCCTTCGCTTATTTCAAATGGTCTTTCAGGTTTTTCGAAGGTTTATAAATAATTTCAATCTCGAATTTCCGTAGATTACGTCCAATCCGATCTGTTACGGTGTGAACATACGGTAGAAATGGTTTTATTCTGTCGGTGTTAGTTTGACTGTTATACTTGGTTCACTATCTGGGCAGTCATTTGGTCTACTATTCTTTCGTCTTCATTATCTCTTCCATTTTTCATACCTCTCACTATCCCTTACTTTGTGACCATTACCAAGAAGAGCGTTTCTTAGGTGTTTCAGTTCTACTTCCATATGTTTGGGTTCGCAGATTCTTTTGGCTCGTAATTATAACTTGTTTTTGACATGGGTGAAGGTTTGATGTATTACGGAGGTATCGATCAATGTGTGTCGGTTTTCTATACACCGTATGCCCAGGGAAATGAGAACATATAAGAAAGCCAGTTTCTTCTCAAGTAGAAGTTGCCGCACATTTCTTATGGGAAATGGCCTTCCGTGAATTTGGCTAAGTTTTTAATATGTTGTAGTTCCTGATGTGCTGGTCAGGAGTGTGCATAGCCACAATTCTGAAAAATGGAAAGTTTTCGAGATATGGAGCTTTGAAAATGCATTTTTCCCATTTTTTCGGTATTTAGTCATCAATTACGAAATCTCTTATCTAGGCCATACTTATTATCTGGAACCGTTATACCCGCTGTTGACTCAAGAGTATCTTTTTCCCATTCTCAAAATGACCAAGAGGACAAAGTCAACTTAGTAGTAATGAGCACATGAATCTATAACAGTTCATATGCCAAATGTTTACTATTTATCGTATAGCTGGATCGAGTATCAACTAATATCGTCGGCCGGTCATCATAAGCAAATGAACATGTCGCAGAGAAATTGCTTCATCGATCGCGATTGCCCATAGCAAGCTGTGGTAGAATTGTCGGCTTCACTTGAGGAATGGATAATGGATACCCTTGAATGAACTTCAACACAGTTTGCAAAACCAATTATGGACTATACAAGAGATCTATCGGTGTTTATCAAGTTAATTTAGCATCATCTTAAGTACAGGTCAATTCCAATTCGATGAACTACTTGAGGAATCTGGATTTTTGAAAGTAAGAGTTTATTTCAGATTCCGGAACTCAACAAAGTATCAACTCAGGATAGTGTATACCAATGGCGAACATTAATACAGGGGTATTATTGCACATTCAAGTCGGTGCCACTGGCGGGGGCTGTACTCGCATCGCTAGTGTTCTTAGTTATTCTCGCCATAACCAAGGACTCAAGTTCATTAGGCATGTGCTCGATGCTGCCAATAAAATGAACGATATAAATCCCAGTGATATAAATATGAATGGAAAGTGTTGTATCCATCCAACCAATGATCGAGTATTCAGATAGCAGTTGACACGTCTACATAAATTTAAATGGTTTCAATAGTTTTGAGAGATTGTTTCTGTTGATGCTTGTTAAAATTTTCTTACCTTTTAACGTGCGATTCCTAGCACTTTCGCAGAAAAATAAATTGAAATCACTGGATTGAACCAGTGACCGGGAAACTAGAATGATTGAGAGTATTGACTCTAACCACTCGGCTACCTGACCTTTAAACATGAGTTTGATAGGTTTGTTCTAATAGTTATTTTTGTTTAAACCAACTGAATCATTTTATCCCCGATCTAATTCGAAATATTTCAAATGATAACTTGTGAATGCTAAGATATATTATTGTTACGAGATTGATAAAGATCCTCTAGCTACGCCGCTGAGTCGACTTCGTAATCGTTTTAATTTCGTAGATATTAGTTCCTGAAAATGTGCAGATGATTTTCGGTTTTCTGTAATACATGTTGGAAGAACTTGTCTTGATGTTCTAGAACCTTCTGGAAGTATGTTTTTCTATTCGTTCTAGTTCATTCTTTTGTTTGAGAATTTTCTGGAGTGCTTCTTCTCGTTCTTGATTTTCATCTTCTCGCTCTTTTCTCTGTTCTTCGAGAATTTTCTGTAGTGCATCTTCTCGTTCTTTCTTTACATCCATCCAACGTGTTTCTTCTTTTTGTTTTTCATTTTCTCGTTTTTGTTTTTCCTACTGACGCCGCTCTTCTTCTAATTCTTGTTTTTCCATTTCTCGTTCTTGTTTTTCCTTCTGACGCGGTACTTCCTGTTCTTGTTTTTCCTTTCCTCATTCTTGTTTCTCCTTCTGACGCCGCTCTTCCTCTTCTTGTTTTTTCTCCTGGCGCCTTCTTTCCAAATCCGCAAATTAATAATAGATAAATTTCACAATGTCCTCCATCGTATCGTACGATGTACTCCTGGTATGCACCATGAATAATAGTTTATCGTTTCTGTTTTTCACTAACATCCCGCTTCGAACACCACTGTTACGATATTTTCTAAATAATACGCTGAGCACACGACTAAACTGTTTTTATTACCTTCACTATAAACATACAACAACTTCACTGACTAATAAATCACTTAGATCTATGCAATACAATTAGCTAAATATTCCAAACACTTATTTATATACTTCTTCAAAAACTGCTTATTATTTCGTCATAAAAACTTCTTCAACTTCCCTTGAGTGACATGTCTGTCGCTTTATATACTCGAGCCGTGCGTATGCCAGATTCTTCGCAACAGTTTCGTTTTCCCGAATATTCAATACCGACAATTATCTGCCTTTTTCTAAGAACCAATTATCGACGATACGCTTGCGAGTCATAATCTTCTTTTTCCCAGTCAAATCCAGTCAAATGTCTCGCTTTTATATAGGTACTCAAGTGTAACCAGAATCTTCGCGATGCGACGATTCGGTTATCCCGAATATTCATTACCGGCATTTATCTGCCTTTTTCTAGGAAACCATATCGACGGTACGCGTGCAAGTTCAGCGGCGCAGCTAGGGGGCTTTTATCAATCTCGTAACATTATCCCCCTCTCAATTTTGATCGTCCCGATCAAACAATGTGTCGTTGTCTCCATTGTAACGTTTGGGTCTCTCTAGGTGAATGACCTCTATTTTCGCCCTCGGGCTGCGTTGAATCCTATAGACCACGTCGTTTATTGTCTTTACTATCGTATAGGGTCCTTCCCAAGACGGGGCTAATTTGGTAGACACTACTTTTTCACGACGAGGGTTGTACAGCCATACTCGATCTCCTTAAAATCCACCAATATTGGCCTTAAGACCGTATCGAGCCTTCAATCTGTCACTGGTTATCTTCAATGTTTTTCTTGCAAAATCGTGGATTCCATTCAAACTATCTCGCGGTTCGTCTGCATAATCCTGTATTTCTTTTTCTTCAGCACTTGGTGATCCGAACACCAAGTCACAGGGCAACCGAAGTTCTCTCCCGAAGATAATGCTGGCTGGAGTGAGCTTTGTGGAATCGTGCACAGAGGCCCTGTAAGCCATCAAGAATAGCGGAAGATGTCGATCCCAGGTCTTTTGGTGCTCCTCTAGTACTTTGGAAAGATGTTCTTCCATAGTTCTGTTGAACCTTTCAACCATGCCATCAGACTGTGGGTGGAGGGCAGTTTTTTTGGTCTTGCTAATTCCCATCAATTCACAAACACCCTTGAATAAGTTCGATTCAAAATTTCTTCCTCGATCGGAATGAAGCTCCATTGGCACTCCAAACCTTGAAAAGATATTATTCACTAGAGCTCTTGCAACTGTGGATGCTTCTTGATTAGGCAAGGCATAAGCTTCAACCCATTTCCTAAAGTAATCCATGGCAACGAGGATGTATTTGTTGCCATCATTCGTCATTGAAAACGGTCCGGCGATTCGTTCGTAGAGAGCACCTACATTGTATTGTTTCATCTCCTCTCGATCTTGTCTTGGGACCTTTGCTTGCTTCACACTTCGGACATCTTCGGCACCATCTCTCTACATCTTTACGACATTGGACCCAGTAAAATCTCTGCCGTATTTTATCCAAAGTCTTATTCACTCCAAAATGTCCGCCTGATTTGCTGCCATGAATCTCCTCCAAGACCTAGAAACAACCAATTGAGAAATCACTTTTCTGCCTTCGGCCGATTCCCAAGCTCTCTTCAATAGACCATTCTCAACAATCAGGGAATCCCATTGTGCCCACAATTCCTTGAAACCTGGTGATCGTAAGGAGATTTTCTTCCTGGTGGGTCTTTTCGCTCCGCTTTCCTTGGTCCTGCCTCATTTTCGCTGTGGTCCAATTGTCATCAACCATTAATCTCACTTGGTTGATTCCTTCGCGACGTTCAATTTGCTCACAATGCTCACAGGTATCCGAACAAGGTCTTCTGGACAAGGCATCTGCGTTGATGTGCAATCGTCCTGGTCGATGTTTCATCTTGAAGTGATACTGGTTCAACTTCTCAATCCACCTTGCTACTTGTCCTTCAGGGGTCTTCATCTCGAGTAGCCACTTCAAAGCTGCATGATCTGTTCTAATAAGGAACTCTTCTCCGAAAATCTAGGAATTTTCACGGTTTTTACTAATCGCAGTTTCACAGACATCGTCCTCTCTGTTGGAGTTGTGAGGACAAATTCTTCTCCTCCAAACTTCATGATCCTCTCTTAATTGTCAAACGAAAACCCATAGTCACTGATCAAATCCATCCCATCTAAGCGTCTCATTTCCTCTTCTCGTTATTCATCGAACAGTCACATTTCCTCTTCTCGTTTTTCATCTAATCGTCTCATTTCCTCTTCTCATTTTTCATCTAACCATCGCATTTCCTCTTCTCGTTTTTCCTTTTCTCGTTCTTGTTTTTCATCTTCTCGCTCTTTTCTCTGTTCTTCGAGAATTTTCTGGAGTGTCTCTTCTCGTTCTTTCTTTTCCTCCTGGCGCCTTATTTCCAAATCCGCAAATTGGTTTTGGATAAATTTCACAATGTCCTCCATACGTATTAGTACGATGTACTCATCGTATTCACCATAAATAATTTATAAATAGTTTATGTTTTTCACTAATATCCCACTTCTGACACCACTGTTACGATTTTACTAAATAATAGGCCGAGCACACTTCTGTACTGTTTATTTGTAACTTCATCAGAAACATACAACTACTTCACTGACTAATGAAACACTTAGATCTATACAATAATACAACTAGATAAATATTCCAAACACTTATATATTTCTTCAAAAACTGCTCATCACTTCTTCATAAAAACTTCTTCAACTTCCCTTGAGTGATATGTCTGTCGATTTATATACCCGTGCGTATGCCAGATTTTTCGCGACAGTTCCGTTATCCCGAATATTCAATACCGACAATTATCTGCCTTTTTCTAACCAATACGCTTGCGAGTCGACTCAGCGGCGCAGCTAGGGGGCTTTTATCAATCTCGTAACACTATATTCAGTATTAGCGGCTGAACAAATAAAAAAACTATTATTTATTATGTACATTGTGGATTGAAAGTTTTAGTACTACAACTGCGAAATATGTGATTTGATCAATTCAATGCATCCATATGTGCAATGAACTATGAGAATTATACAGTGTGACTCAAGAATATATTAGACCAATATTATCAAAAATTACAGGAACACCCTGCTTATAAAAATCTGATTAGTTGATTGTTCTGATTTCTTGTTATTTTGAATTTGTCAATGTCTAGTTCTCCTTCGAGATGCTGCAAATTCTTTTGAAAGTATATTTCAATTCCTGATAAAACAGACGTCATACCTATTTTTTTACTGGAAGTACCTACTCTCGGAAAAATATTAAGTTCAGTTCCAAAATAATGAATTTCCTATATGTATAACGCTTTATATGGTTGAAATAAGAAAAACAGCCTCTATCATCATTCGTAATAAAAATTAGTGACAATTAATTTGAAAAAAAAAAAGTTGACATGTAAGTCCTTAACAGATAACAAGATATGGATGATAAAGCACCCATTCAGATATTTTCAAAAAATCGTTAAAAAATGTGCATAAGGCTAGTTTTGATTTTTTCTTCAAATGGAAAAGTTACAGAGCCGCGAATATCTGGCTGAATCATACGGTGTACGGATTGTCAAAATACTAACCAAAGTAACAAATAATATTTATGGAACGTATGGTATACCTTATGCAAAGGGGTAAACATCCCAGATCACAGATTCAATGATAATTATCATTGTTATGGCTAATGACCATAGCAGTCGATGCTAATACACAAGGGAAAAAAATAAAAAATATCATTGTTCATATAGGAAGGTGTGAAGGTTAGATGACTGGTTGAAGAGGAATCCTTCAAATTCGGGTAACAAGGGGATGGAGAATCAACATTCTTCAATCCAACATGGCCTTCATAAGAGCCCGTGTGGAACTTAAAATTGTTTCGCACTTATTTCAATTGTTCATATATATATTTAATATCGATGGTATAAATATCGCTGGACATGACATTATCCCGGATCAGTTTTGTTCGATTCTGATATGAATTCTGAGAAACATGATGGTATATTATTGTGACGATTTCTCCTCAAGCCGGTCCTGACGGTGCTCGTAAACAACACAGAAAACAGCGCTATTTATAGCCGATGATGTCACCATTAACTTCGCCGCTGGCGATTGACACAAGATCATTCGAGAAGCGACATCTAGACGACAGTAGAAATTCGAGAAAGAACTGGAGCCATTTTACCACGCTATATAGAAGGAATCTCCACGGCGAGATGAGAGTTTTTGGAATCAGCCGGAGTACGATATTTGAATAATAGAGAGTGTCTGTAAAGATAAATTAAAATAGTGACTTGTGATATAAATTATTAAGACGCGTGTAAATGAATTATAAAAATTAGTTTTATTACATTATTAAACGAGCGTCTAATGCTTGCAATACCCATGAGAATGAAGTTTGCGACTCGAACCATTACACGTAATTAGATTACGATACTTTCTCTATGACTATCACCAGTGTTCACCATTCAATTCAAACAGGCGATATGTTCCTTCCAGTAGAAGAAAATGAAAATGAAATTAATTTATATTTTCCACGTAGTAAGAAATGAAAAAATAATTCTATAGTTGATATCGAAGAATACATATAGCTCATCATCTAGCGGAGATGTAACCCACACCTACTAAGTCACAAACCGTGCTCTACTGACTTATGAACATTTTCTATTACTATTCTAGTGTGTACAACTGTTAGATAATAAATCTGCTTGTCGCTGATTGGCCACAGCCCGTGAGTTATAATTTATCATTACAGTCGCTTGTGTACAATTAATCCTCTTACTCAACGAATATGTCAGATAAAAAGTTTTTTTTTCAACAATAATAAAAAAGATATGTTATATAATCTCTGGAAGAAGTATTTCAGCTCAAAGTGGAGTGGTATAGATGAATCGAGATGATTTTGTGATATTTCTTCTCGCTTCATATATTATATAAGATTATATTATAATGACTGGATTAACGAATTTCATCGACTTCCTAATAACTAAAGACTGGTCGAACCTATATGAATATGAATTGTTTCTGAATTTGTTTTAGATTTTGTTATGATACCTAACATTTTGATGTATCATTGTTGAAATATGTTTTCCTTGCATAATTGGTGTCTTTTGCAATCCAAAAGTTCATTTCATTACTATTGTCAAACTTGCTTCACTTATCCAATAAAATATCTGTATCAAGAAACATATCTTGCTCTAAGACTCTTAAAATTTTAAAGAATTCACTGTATACCACGTCATCGAATGCAACATCTACGTACACTTTCAAAGTACTTTCCGTAATGAAACGTTATAGTAAAAATTAATGGAACCAATACTTGTTATCAAAGTGCACCCCATAACGTGATGTGAGTCTTCCACCCCTAAACGTGCAAATTCCAGAGGTCTCAGTTCACTTCAGTGAATTGTTATTCATCGGTGATAAATCTTGGTTCTGCAGGAAATACTGGGTAGCTCAGTCAATAATTCACAACATCATTACGAAATATTCTGTTTCGGGGCGTTTTTCTTTCTTTTGGAGGGTCAGAAATGTGATTTGAATTGAGTTGTAAATTATTTATGATGAATTGATTAAAAGGTTATAAGTGGTGGTGGTGTAGCTTTCGTTAGAACTCACATCACCCAAGGATATGTATCTCAAAGGTGCAGTAAAATTCGGACTTGGTGTAAGGAATTGTAATAAAAATGTAAAAGTGTTCCGTACTTCCGGATTTGGCAGGGTGATTTGGCTGAGTTACTCTATATCTACCTAGGACCCAAACTATACGGTACTTTTTCTCCCGAAATAAGGCAGTTAAATTCTCTCAAAATGTTCAGAAATAAAATAAAAGAATGGATACTCCCTGATGATTCACCACTCCGATCAAGTAACACAACCTAGATGAGTAATACTCAAATAGAACTGAAGGTAACATTTTTTCATAATGTTATCCCTCAAATCATGACATCATTGCCATGTCGCAATTTTTTAAGGATACAATAAGAACGTCAGCTAGATTTTGATATCTGTCGAGTAGATTCATGGTAACGAAAACCCAAAAATACTGTTTTGGATGAAATATATAATAATAAGAAGGCAATTGAAACGTTTATTGCAGCTTGTTGGGAGCACGTAAAAACGACATTATTTCCATATCCGAACGGAGATTCTTCGTTGTCGATATATTCTTGTCAGTACGACAACGCTGCATTTGATATTTGACAGCACAATCATTTGAGGCTACCAGTGTCGTAACTATCGAGAAAGGGAAACCAAATTGAAAGAGAGAAAATTAAATGAATTATGAAAAAACATGTCAATTAGAGCATCGGCTGTTCTCAAAATCCTGTGGAGATTATTTCATCATAATTTCAGGTTTCCATTCCATATTGGTTTTCCATTATTTCTATTTTATTGAACCTCAATATTTCTGTTAACAACGCACGACACTGCCGTTGGGGGATGATGCCCCTTACACCCAAATCCTAATGCGTGTGCGGCGAGTTACTCATCTAGGTTATGTTATTTGAGTTTTTTGTGTTTTCATGAAATGCGATATAAAAATATGCTTTTATTGTTTTCCCAAATCCACTCCTTTATATATTCCACTTGTCACATCCTCAATGTATTGTTTGACAAAAGGACACCGCACTTTCCGTATGTGAAGTGAAAACCAGTAAAATTTTCTGAAACTTTGGTATGTTGTTGAACTCGACCTAGTAACCAAAAGTGTCAATGGGCCCAACCCAATCGTGTAACAAATTTTCTAGATACGGGGTGTTGATACTGAAAATTGGCCAGTTTTTTGTTTTTTTTTTTGTTAATTAACTAACTAGATTGAATTTCTGTTGCATACGCACGTTTACTACATGTTTTAGTAATACAATGGTGAATACCTATGACCAAAAATACTCATGTTTACGGGGTGACTCACAGTTTACAGTAATTTTTTTGCAAAATCTCACTTTTTCTACTGTGACCTTGGTGTTTCATAGAAAGGACCATAATATCAAATATTTTTTTTATAGATTTATTCAAAACCCTGTGATTATGGATTAATTTGAGATGAAATTAATACCACTAATATATAAGTGCCTCTAAGCTTCAAGATATAAAAGCTGATTTATTAGTCGAAAGGTATTCTATTCTGAAATAAGTACAAAAACCATAAATACTCTGTATTCTAAAATTTCTTCTGTCAAATTTAACCATTTTTCCAATATATCGTCTTGGGATGCACCATCTTTATGCATCCGATCCTTTGACCAGTATTCTAGATAGAGCGCGTAAAGTGAAGAAATGCTGATTTCATCAGTTTTTTTCCACAAATTGAAGAAAAAGCTGCATTGACTTATATATCATCTAGCGATGGACGGGTATCTGAATATAATGATTTTTGATTTTTTATTTTTTTTTTTCAGGAGGGTTCACATCACTCAAGCCACTCTGGATTATCTAGGCGGCGAATACGAGGTAGAACCCGGTAATGGTACAACCAGGAATCAGTACCTGAGGGACCACTGTGTCACGACTTACTTCATAGTACCGCCAGCTAGGCGGAGAAAGGTATTTTTCAAATTGAAAATATCAAGGAATCGAAACGCTACAAATGTACACCATACAAATACAAACTTTTTTTTCGATTTTCCCTTTCTTAATTTAAACTATATTGATGGCCGAGTTAAAAATGGTCTGAAAAGAGTTCTTTCAAAATCGTAATCCAATATATGAATAATTTACAAGATACTCTGAGCGAAACGAGAATATCTATCGACTCCTAAATTAAGTTTCCTCGAAATACGAATAATGAATATCATTTTTACTTTTAAAAATTATCATTATAAAACTCCTCTAGGATGTAGCACATATTTTCTAATAATAAACGTTTCCCAACTTTCCTGAAGCGGAAGTTCAGGAGGTGATTGAATAAGTATCTTGCACTAACTAAGAAATAATATAATTTTTGATCAGTGCACTTCTAGGAGTTGGAAGTTTAAAATATTTTTAATATGATCAGAGTGAACTCAATTATTTGTTGGTGTGTCAAACTAACAGGTTCAAACTACAATTACTGTTAGAGTTGTATGTTTGAGAGAGATCGGCATGGATCTTGATATCCCACCTTGCATAAATATCGCAAACACCCCAAAATGCTGAACCATAACGAAGATATAATCCGCTGGTTTGGATTCTAATTCATTCAATATACTCAGTGCGTAGCAAACATAAGAGAAAAAATCTTTCTATAAATTATTTAATAATAATAATAATAATCGAATTTATTGATAGGTAAGAAATAACAATAAAATACAAAGTAATGAGAAAATCATCAGTCCTATCAAATGGCGGGATTCAATTTCTGACTGGGTCACAAGTGACTCGGCCAGAATATGCTTTTCAAATTACAACGATTTACCAAGATAAAGATAGTCTGATCATGCCTGACCAACCTAGATCAAGTTCAGTCTCCTGTTTATGCATCGTTCACCAAACTACCAAGCGAACTTTCTTTTTTTTTTTCATAGAACCCTAAATTTTTTCAAATGTTCAATTGGTCTTCTGCCTTCTGATTTTGAGCTTAGGCAACCGAAGTCATGTGAACAGATTTCAATATATGCCATTTTTTTTCAACTAGTAGCAGATTACCAAAAAATAGTTCTCCCTCGTATTTCACTCCATTAAATTTTTCGTCGTACATTAAATCTTACCTTCTGATTCAGTACCAAATGTAACATGTTCATTCTGAAATTTACTTGATTGTCAAATTTGAGCATCATATATGTATTATTATAAGGCAAAAAAATGTAATTTCTTCCATTGTAAATTCCCTGTTGACCTAACTACCTTGTTCAATTCTGCTGTCAGTTTAATGCTGTCAAAAAAATGGGAACCTACTAAATTTTCAGGCCAATTTTTTATTACAATATTTGAAACATTTGTGTCCTACTTTTCAATGACTTGAGATTTTTTTTTTTCGTAGACTCATTTTAGTGAGAAGTTTACATTACTTGATTGTCCCGAACTCGGAATCGAAAGACTAATCGTACCACATGTAGAAAGATTTGCAGAATTCTATCTGAAGTAAGAAAGTTTGGTATCGAACTGTGGATCACCCTATAAGAATAAGGGACTGAAATTAAATCAGGTTGAACGGGCATGGGCCTAATCGATTATGACTGCTAATAAAATTTGACCTGTTTAATCCCATTGCAGGTAAAAAACTTTCAAAGCACCCCCTTCGTAAATCACCTTGGCCAGTAACATTTCTTGAGAGTTAGTAACAAGATAATTAGGAGCAGTTGAAGACTGAAATAATGTATATCGACAAAAAACGCACAGACCCTCTTCTTGTCGCTTGGAGTTATCCCCACATCCTCATCCATAAATACTGAGTGTTGCCAAATGTATGTCTTTTCTCTGTTGAATTATTGCCTCCAAAATGTAAATATCTAACCAGAGGGTTGCTATTGGAGAAAATGTGGAAGAAGTGAATTCAGAAAGGGTTTATCATCCTATTATAAATACCTTCACACTAAATAACCCTGGGACAAACCACATAGTAACGATATTCGTTGCCAACTTTTACTCCCACGCACCTACAATTTAGGATGTTATGGCAAGGAGCTGTTAGAAAACAATTAATTTGTTTGTCAGTTCCAGTGTTCCCAACATCCTATATAGGGGATTCTCCGCTGTCATTGATGGTCTGTTCACCAAATCTAATTCTGTCCACTCTAGGATATTATCAAAATTCTTGTTATTTCAATAAATTCCAACTATTTCCTTTGATACCGTAATTTTATTATTGCAGTCATTTCATTGACAACAACAAACAAAATCGCTGCAATGATATATTTATAGAACTGTCAGAAATATCGATTGAAAAAATCATTTGATTTGATTCACAGTAAAGCGAAGTAATTGTGAATAAACATAACGGGAGAAATTGGTTGTTTGTCTAGTTTAAGTTTGACAGGTGATGATTGAGAATTTCGATTTGCTGAATGTTTAAGAGGAATAACGATCCCTCTACGTTCTGTTATATTTATCAAGTGTTACGAATTGATCAGTGGAATCTGGTTTATTCTCTTTGGCACTCATTTGATTCTTTAGATTCTCTTTTCATGCTTTCTTTGGTTCAGTGATTCTAATTCTACTTGAGCAAATGTGAAGCATGTTTGAGAGGAAGTGTTGAAGGAAGAATAATTATTATGAATAGGTTCCAACCCTGTATTTGATATTTGATATACCAATGACAGGAGCTTGGTGTACAGGGTGTAACACGATGAGCTTAGTCGATTATATGGCAAACTACTGGGAGTATTTTTTGAACATTTATATACCGGAGGTTTCCGAGGAGCTCGTTTCAGATGAACTA
Source organism: Chrysolina americana (assembly GCA_958502065.1). Lineage (NCBI taxonomy): Eukaryota > Metazoa > Arthropoda > Insecta > Coleoptera > Chrysomelidae > Chrysolina > Chrysolina americana. The sequence goes on from OY293416.1 coordinate 44,804,629, forward strand.
TTTTCAGTTGTCGACGACTTCCGGTAATAGCGGAAGTGGACCCCAACTTTGTTTTATCTTAGAATCCACTGGCGTTGAGAAAAATGGGGTTGCCCATTTCTGAGCACCATCTATAATTTTTTGCGAAAATTTCCCAAAGTTTTATGAAGCTTCAGATCTTATTCAGATGAGTTCTGGCAATTTTTGAATAGACTCTTTTTGTTTCCAAAAAATATTTTTTTGGGAAGGGCTGCCTTTGTCAAAATTTTCCAAAACATTTGAATAACTGTAAACTGGAGCCCTTCGGACATATGATATTTCGAATGGAGTTATTTTGAAATTCATCGTAGATTCTAAAAATACAATAGAAAACAGGGTGTTCTATTAAAAAAACAAAGTTGGGATCCCTTTCCGGTATAACCGGAAGTCGTAGATATGTGAAAATATTTTAAGTGAAACGAGTCCCTCGTAACAATCCTGGATACAAATTTTCAGATAAATACTCCCAGTCGTTTCCCATATCGACTCAGCTCATCGTGGTGTGATGAAGAGTAACAATCACAAAAAACTTATTTTGTAAAATTTGACGTGGATTCCGAACCACTTTAGGTCCGTGTTGGGCGCTGCACAGGAGAGAAATACTACGACCACTTTGCTTGTTGTGACTTTTATGTTTGTGGCACAATTTTTATTCATTGTGCTCTGTTGAATGATGGGGATGCAGATATTGAAGTTCATAGACCTATTTACATCGAGAAAGACGGAGTGGAATGAGAGGGTTGAGTAGGAAGTGGGTCTGTGTATATAAAAATCAGTTCAGCAACTACTCTACTCGGATGATAATCAATCTAGTAATTTGTTGAAGGAGGAAAGTAAAAAAGGTGATGAAGATGAGAATGTAAAAAATATGCCGATTACTGAATGGACCAGTATTTGAAAATTTCAATTGAGATTAACTATACATTTCTACCATACTATCTCAATTCCAAAAGTGAAATTTTTATTCAATGAATTGGGTATTATTTATGTAGTCTGAACAACAGATTCATTGCTACTAAGCGTCAAAGATAATAATAGATTAATTATGTTAAGCCTTCTTTTTCAGTAAAACACTGCATACTATTGAGAGGTATAATTAAAGTAAACGTTGATTTCAAATGGAATTTTTTCATTAATGACATACGGTCTATGAAATTTGTGTGAAAATCACCCTCTAATTGATCATTTTTGAAGACATTTTTTACGGACTTTCAGATCACTTTTAACGATTTTTTTCTTTTAGAAAGCGTGTTCCTTTTTAAAAAATGTGTATTCGATATTTTCATTTGTTTTTCTACTTTCACATTCTACAAACTATTTCTATTTATATTCTGATTCTGTGATCAATGAAATTTTCTTTGCCCTTACTCCAAAACTTGAAAGACGTATCAGCCAAGCTGGTTTCATCATCAATATATTTTTTTGGAGTTTTGATGATTGGGCGGGGTGCATTTTGTTAATTTTTCTATACTGGAGTATTTTCCTCAAATGATTCTTTGATAGCTAAAATTTATATGATTGATAAATTGTCAATTATATGGAAATGTCTATATTTGAACAGTTTCAACTATGTAAGTACAGAATATTTGTTAGTTATGACAAATTGTCATTGTGTAAACGTTCAATGATAGTTCATTGGTACATCAAATGGGTACTAATTTACCAATATGACATTTCTATAGGTAATTCTTATTTCGATCGTTTCGTCATCTTGATCTGTTCAATAATCACAAATTATTTTTCAGATATGATATCTCCTTCCTTCTTTTTGAGAAGACTTGAGAATTATTTCTCATTAAATTCTAATACTGCTACATTTTCATTAGGCTTCCCTATTTTTTCCTATATATTCAACATTCATCATTATAGTAGGATTCAAAGTATGAGTTTTCATATTTCATTAAATGACAGTGGAAAATTCAATAGTACTTTTTAAAAACGAAATTTTGTAAACAGTATTTCGTTTAAGGTAACCTTTGTTCAGCAGTTTGTTTTAAGCCATTAAATTGAAAATACTCCAATTTTCAGTCAATATTTAGTAATCTTCAGTATGATGAGTAGGTACCTACTGATTTTAATGACTGGAAGAATTTTTTTTGAAAAAGTTATTAAAATATATGTATTTTAAGTAATATTTCAAGTTACTGTCTACGCCAATATGTTTTTGATCAAGTATTCGAGTATCTCTGAGTTTTTAAATCTCAGTTGCGTATTCAAAGAATTATGGTATTTCAGTTTTTAGGCCGACTTGTGTTGCGAGATGTTCTTGACGTTTCGCTAACACCAGTGGTTGGCATTTTCATGTGAGATGTTAAATAGTTCGTCCAAACAGTGGACAGTAAACGAACTAACTGTCAATATTTCTTTCGCAATGCAAACCGCTTGTGCTGGCGAAACGTCGAGAACATCTCGAAAAACACCTCGGCCAAAAACCCAAAAAACTTTAATTAATAACAGCACTATATTTTAATTTCAAGGGAACTATTGAAGTCGAGTTATTTCAAAATGAATCAGTCTGAAAATATATTACATATCTCAATGTGATATTTCATGAATTGAACGAAAGTCAGGCAGAACAAAATTCCTTGTAGAACTTCAATATGATTCAGGATTACGGCTATCAATCTGCGATTTCAATTTCAAACCTATCAATTTTTGTTGCGAAAATTTCTCATGAATATCCTACGTACTTACGGAGAAATTGATTGGAAAATAAATAGGTAGGATGTTCTCCATCAAAATCGAGGAAACTGGTTTCCATTACTTTTTTTATCAAAGAATCATTTGTGATTTCATACTCTGTTTTACACCACTATACGAAACGATCTACAGGCGAATACGTTTTCGTGGAATTTCATGGAATCAATCCCATTTCAATTCCTTTCATGAAAAAGTTACGTCCTATTGAGTTTTTCATTTTTTAGTTCTATGAAAGTAAAGTTTCACAAAAGGCTTTTCTCGATGTGTAAACGCAAAAGTATATAGTTGAAATTCCACTGAAACCATATATGCCAACTCCACATCTACAGAATTATTGTGTTTCCATTTATTTTTGCACCCCATTGTAACTGCGCGTATGTTTCCTTCGACCTACCAGTGGCATGGCGGCAAATATTTTTCAACGAATTCCCAAAAGTTTTTCCTTCGCTGATATTACATATTAGTGGCATATCCTTAGCTTGTTGGTAACATGTTTTCCATGAGACAATATTAATCAAATTTATTTCAAAGTTTCTTAGCTTCAGAAATAATAATTCGCATAATTTTCGTACCAAAAGTTTTTCATTAACATTGTGTATTTTTTTATGTAAGTTCATTAAAAATTAAATTCATTTGTTATTTTCTATTTTTTACTGAATAATACTTGTTTGTTTCATTTCATCTGAATAGAAACTGAACAAAAATAATCTACTATTATTCTAACTAAATTACATGAGAAAGTCGGTCAGGAAACCAGAATGTTTTGAAGTCGTCAAACTCCCCGAGTCTATTTCAGTCATGAAATAAATATTTGAATTAATGTTTTCGTTGCTGAAACAAGCCAGTGTATTTATTTGTTTCTCGGCATTTTTGAAGGTTATACCCATGTTTTAAACAATTGAGTATTTTGCTTTTATAATCATGACCTGTGGAAACTTTTATTCCGTTTTCTTTCAATATATCTGGGAAAACAATGGTTCAAGTAATATCCACGAAATAATTCGTACCATCGCTGTTTTTCATGGAAATATTATAGTAGTGATTAAAGTGTTCATTGGATTTCTTCATTTCGGCATAGTGGAACTCTAGTATGGAACATTTTTCAACAGGTCCTCATGAGTATAGATTTTTCCCGAATTTACTTTTGCAATGATTTTTAATCTTATCAGATTTCATGGGACCATATCAAGAATTTGAAGACCTTGTGGTCGATAAGTAAGACAAAAACAGTTTTGTATAGAATAAATGAAGTTCAGGTCAGTTCGGAATGGGTGTCCGATTTTTTTTCTTAATTACGTGGATTCTTGGCCTCGTTTTGAAACAAGAACCCATCTGAGCTATGAGAAATGTTCTATTCAATATACGCATTGTTTCAGCATTACTTTTAGTGTATGTTGGTTGAATTGTGACTCACCTGTTTTATGACAATTGGACCGCGTTATGCATGATTCGACCAAGAGTCAAATATTCTCAGAAGAGTGAAAAAACTTTACCAGTCAATTACAAATCAGTACTTTCGTATTGAAACCTGGCGTTTAGCTCAACACCTTATAACTAAATCCGAATTTTGAGCGATTGCGTTTGGCTACATTTTTTCATAAGTAAGTTGGACTATTGTTCGTTAGAAGACGCCAGTATCTCGAAATTCGGTAATGGTGCTTGGTCAAGTAATGCATAACGCAGTCCAATTAATGGTTTAGATGTATACTTACGATTATTCAAAAAATCCGTCTGTTAGCAGATTTTGACAAAAAATTATTTTATTGTGTTCAGTTACACGCTCTCAATATTGTTATCAGCGAACGAAAATACATCAAATTTTTATTGCCATTATTATCTCTTCGAATTGTGTAAAGTTTTTCCTTTCATCTGTCACGCCACTGACCGAACTATTTTCTCTGCTCTGCAAATGCACATGCTGTTTTCCTCTTCTCGAGTAAGCGTTTCATACCACCATTTTTAATATACTCCTTGTCGCATGGCGTTGGGTAGTGCTTTATTCAGCTGTGAAAAGTTTTTCACGCTTCGGGTGAGTTTCATAGGCGAGTTTGAGCAGTTTATTTTTCAAAAATGTCCTTTTCAGAAGAGTTTATTTTTATGATCCATTTTTGAGAAGTACCTTGAGTTTTTTCAACTGACACTAGTCACAAAATGATGATCAGTTGATCGTCAAAGATTCGTCATTTAAAGCATTATACAAGAACAACATCAAGAATAATGTAAACCTGATATGGCAATTCTCTAAACAAAACCGGCATTCTAGAAGTTAATTTCAAGACATTTTCATTATGATCAGCATCTCTCAGTCATTGTTTTGAGTATCATTATAGTAGTCCCGAGCATTATACTTTTGAGAGACTAATATGTCAGGTATATTGACAAGAATACTGTACATATAACGTCGTTGATACTGCAAGACGTGCTATGCAACAATATTCAGCAATTTACTTTATTGTATGTAAGTATGCAACCAACTGCGCTCCATGCATAGCAATATGTTTTATGTCAGTACTCAATGCCGAAAATATAGATTGTACTATCTGGCAATAGGATCTATGTTAACTCGTGCGGATTTGTTTCGTACAATACATTCTATGTTTTGTGACATAGCTCGTTTCAACGACGAATGGAGTTTTACATAAAAGGGTACACTCAACCTTTTTGCAAGAAACGATTTGTCCTCTTAGAACTACCTCAAAAATATCTCATGATACTTGACTCTCTTCGGCACTTTCATACTGTTAGTCTCGATATTTCTCAAACATACGCTATTACCAAAATCAGAATAAAGTTAATATATTGTGACGATTTCTGCCCAAGCCGGTCCTGGCGAAGCTCGTAAACAACACATAAATCACCGCTGATGTCACCATTCATCTTCGCCGCTGGTCATTGACACCAGATCAGTCGAGATCATTCGACAGCGACATCTAGACGACAGTAGAAATTCGAGAAAGAACTAAAGCCATTTCACCACGCTATATAAAAGGAATCTCCACGGCGAGACGACAGTTTTTTTGGAATCAGCCGGAGTACGATATTTGAATAATAGAGAGTGCAGTCAGTGGAATATTTAAATCAATCTGTTAACATAAAATAGAGTAGAAATGTTATAAATAAATTAAATTTTAAACGTTTAGAGTATTTCATTCGTCACAAATGGTGTCAGAAGAGGGATGTGAAGATAAAATAAGTGCTTTGCAGAGGACAATTGAACTTCTTTCGCGCGAAACAGGCCTGTGATCGGGACGAAAGTGATTTGTTGCTCGGTGAACTTTAAATTGGCGGACAATCTCTGTGTCGCGGAGTGAGACGATTTGAGCGAGAAATAAACTGGTGATCCATATAAGTGTGCAGAGTGGACAGTTTTGCGTACCACGGGAGAATAAACTGATTAACTGTTTGTGTGAAATATACTAATATTCCGTTCAAAGACATTGAAATACAAAATATTTTCAAGGAGAGTTCTTTTAGCCGATTTAAAGGTGTCAGAGTTGAAAGAACAGCTGGAAGAAAGAGAGTTGGATACAACGGGTAGAAAGGCAACGCTTCAAAAAAGACTTGCAGAAGGACTGATTGAAGAAGGTGAAGATCCCGCAACATTTTTGTTTGAAGTTTTTGGAATCGATTTGAGCTCGATTATGAATAAGATCGAAGAAACAACCAAATCCTTGAAAGATGAACTTTAACAAAATTCATTGACCTTGAAAGATGAACTTCAACAAAATTCCGTAAGCTTAAAAAACGACTTGAAACAAGAACTCCAAGATAATTCAAATTCTTTGAAAGAAGAACTTCAAGAAAATTCGAACCATCTGAAGGAAGAACTTGAAGGGAAACTTCTAGAAAATTCGAACAGTTTGAAGAAATAACTGAAAGGAGAACTTGGTGGTGTGGCGAACCGATTAGAAGAAAGGACTGGAACTGTCGAGAAAGAGATGGATGACATCAAAGACGGAATCGAGGCGGAAATCAACAAAATGCGAGAGAAAATCAGCAAGTTGGAAAATCAAATTGAAACCGTCCACACCACAGAAACTGAACAAAAATTCGTTGCTGGACATAAGCTTAAATCTGGATGAAACCCAAGAAAAGATGAAAGACTTCAAGATCAGCCCTGAAGCAGGGAAACTCTGTATAAAGCCACCACAGTTCGATGGAAAAACTCCATGGATAAATTACCGCCGAAAATTCGAAGCTGCGGCCAATGCGAACAGATGGAATTCAGGTGAGAAAGCTGTAGCACTAACACTGGCGTTGCGAGGAGAAGCAATGAATATGTTACAAACAGGAAGACTATGAACAGCTGATCAAACATCTGGAACTACGGTATGGCCAAGCCCACTTAGAACACGTATACCATTCACAGCTGAAAAATCGTTGTCAGAAATCAAGCGAATCCCTGCAAGAATTCGAAGCTGATATTGCACGCTTGGTTCGTCTTGCTTATCCAGCTACACCGGAAAATGTTATGGAGCGATTAGCCGTACAGGCATTCTTGGATGGACTTCGTGACCAAGAAACCCGGCAAGCACTGATATTAGCTCGACCAACCCACCTCGTAGATGCACTGGCACGCGCCCTGGAATTCGAGGCGGCAAAACAATCTTGCAAAAGCCAAGGAAAAGTTCGATTTATTGAGGAAGAGCTACAGGTGACAGCTGACCTGGAGGGGACCATAAAGAAGCTGATAAAGGAAGTGCTGCCTGAAAGAAGGCAAATAAGATGCTGGAATTGTGGTAAGATCGGGCATGTGCGTAGCAAATGCTCCACATTCAAAGATTCTACACCAACGCAGGAAAACTAAAGAAGGTCGATGAGAAGTAGCAGTCGTTGGCCTGTATCCAGCAAGCCCCAATTAATATCGCATATGTCGCTGTTCTTCAACGACAAAACAAAGGTGTATTCGTGGACGGTCTCATTAACAAGGAGCCTCGCACCATGCTGCTAGATACAGGTGCGACAAGAACCATTCTCGGACCTACTTTTGCCAAAACACCGGCAAGAATTGAACCGTCAAACTGGAAATTACGCACAGCAACAGGGGATCCAGCCACTGTATATGGCGAATTAACGATCGACTTAGTTTTAGGTAGCACAGAACTAAGACACCGAGCACTGGTCGCGTACATCGAGGACGATGCAATCATTGGAATGGACATGATGAATTCCAGAGGGTTCTGAACTTCAAAGACGGCGTCCTACGTGTCAACGGAGAAGAGCTGGTGCTTCACGGGAGAAGCGAAGAAATGATCCGGGTTGTGTTGGCTGAAGACATGAGCATTCCCGAGAGAGCTGAAACCATTCTGGAGGCTCGTATGGATGGCGGAGTGAGCAACGGGAGCGTGGTGATGTTCGAGCCCGAGCTCCATGATGAGAAAATCGTACGAGGAATTGCCCTTGGGAAGACCTTACTGCGCGCCGATAAATTTATACCAGTAAGGGTCATGAATGTTAATTACCATCCAGTGACGTTGAAGAAAAGAATAACTTTGGGCCACTGCTCGCCAATTTCCTCTGTGATCAGGAATGTACCCGGTACCATTAGCCAAGCCAACAATCTACCCGCAGAACTAGAAAAGCTAGTTGCCATATCATCGAGAGGCATAAAATCGGCACAGCAGCCCAGATTAAAAGATTTAGTGAGGAGATACCAAGACGTCTTTGACACCGGACAGGGAAAATGAGGTAGAACAAAGGTGGTCCAGCACAGAATCGATACTGGAGATGCCCGACCAATCCGTCAATCAGCCAGAAGACTCCCTCTTGCCAAGAAGGAAGAGGCAGACAAAATAGTCAGGGACATGAGGACAGAAGGAGTGATTGAACCATCTGATAGCCCCTGGTCATCTCCAGTTGTACTGGTAAAGAAGAAAGACGGATAAACACGATTCTGCTTGGATTACCGACAACTGAACAACGTGACAAAGAAAGACAGCTACCCACTACCTAGAATAGATGACACCTTGGACACGCTCGCCGGCTCTACAATCTTCTCGAACTTAGACCTGAAGAGCGGATATTGGCAGGTAGAACTGGCTCCAGAAGATCGAGAGAAGACAGCTTTCACCATCGGCTCAGGGCTGTGGCAATTTACCATTATGCCACTCGGACTTTGTAACGCTCCAGCCACTTTTGAGAGATTAATGGAGAAGGTGTTGAAGGGACTCTCCTGAAAGACTTGCTTGGTATACCTCGATGACATCATCGTAGTCGGCAGATCATTCGAAGAATCTGAAGGAGGTATTTCTGCGTCTGAGGAACTCCGGATTGAAACTGAGCCCTAAAAAATGTCACCTATTTCAGAGAGAAGTCCACTATCTTGTCCAAATCGTCTCTGGAGAAGTAGTAGCAGTAGATGACCAGAAAATTAAAGCTGTTAAAGACTGGCCCATTCCCAAAGATATCCATCAGCTTCGGAGTTTTCTTGGCCTATGTACCTACTACCGTCGGTACGTGCTAGGGTTTGCTAACATGGCCAAACCATTGACCAGGCTCACGGAAGGACAGACAAAGTTCGAGTGGTCCGAAGAATGCCAAGATTCGTTCAGGAAGCTGAAGAGGGCATTAATCAACGCGCAAATACTAAGTTATCCTCTTCCGAACGGAAAATTCATTCTGGAAACGGACGCCAGCAACGTGGGACTTGGAGCTGTTCTGTCTCAGATCCAGGATGGACAGGAAAAGGTCATCGGGTACTTCAGTAAGACCCTCAGTAAACCGGAGCGAAATTACTGTGTCACCCGACGGGAGCTGCTGGCTGTGGTCAAAGGAGTAGAGTACTTTTACAAGTATGTGTATGGCAGGAGATTCCTACTGAGAACTGACCACGCCGCCCTCAAGTGGCTTCTACAGTTCAAAAATCCTGAGGGTCAGGTGGCACGTTGGATTGAGAGACTCCAAGAATTCGACTTCGACATAGAACATCGAGCAGGGACCAGCCATAGGAATGCAGATGCCTTATCGCGAAGGTCATGTCCAGATGACTGCTCACATTGCCGACGATCAGAGGAGAAAGAGGCGAAAGTTTGTAGAACAGGGGCGGTAGATGATAACTGGAATGACAGCAAGCTCCAGAAAGACCAAGAGAAAGATCCAGATCTGGGCTTAGTTATCGGCTGGAAGAGGAGTAACCGAAGACCGACATGGCAGGAAGTAGCAGGATACTCGCCAGCCATCAAGTCCTTCTGGGCTCAATGGAACTCCCTTACCCTGGACAACGGAGTTCTGAAGCGTGTGTTGGAGTCCGAGGATGGTGGAGAAGAAAGACGTCAGACATTTGTACACAGAAGCAGAAGACCGGAAGTGCTTCGAGAAATTCATGATGGGGTCGCCGGATGACATCTGGGAGTGACGAAGACTCTCCAGAAAGTGAGGCAACGGTTTTTCTGGGCCAATTGTCAGGCAGACGTTCAAGACTTTTTTTTTTTTTTTTTTTTTTCAGTGGGGTGGAAATCCTCTACTGACTAAAACCACCCCAGGTGTGCTGCACTTGCCAAGCCGTTAGGCCATAAAGCTGCACCTACATCCCATTCCAACGTCCACGTCACGATATCCCTCGCTCCTCCGCCCCGCCACACCCCCCCACCACCGTTGGGTCGTGACCCACCGAATACCGGGCGGGCAATCAGCGGGGAAGATCCTTCTTTCTTTATTCCGCTCATCCTCCACATTCAAACAGCGCCCTCCCTGGTCGGCAGTCTTATTCTATCCGAGCGCCTGCTCTCCCGATTTACTTTCGTCGCTCGTTTATCCCGAAGCCAGGCCACTATTACCGTCGCATTGACACTATGTTGGTTCTCATACTTCTTCATCCTCGACCACAGCCCCCGCCTATTCATTCAATATCCTTACCCATTCATCCTTCACACCATTCGTATCCCTTAGCTGTAACGCTCCAAGTCTATCCTCCTCTTCCTCGATCCTCCTTCTCCATTCTACCCTTTCTCTCCGCATGCAATCGTTCCTGATGTGCTCCGCCGTGTCAGTCCCGCCAGTTCCACACTGGCATGGGGTCTCTTGTGCAATTCCGAACCTTGCCACGTAACCCCGAAAGTTCCCATGCCCTGTGACCAGTTGCACTGCCTTCCTTGCTAATGGTATACACCCCATCCCTACCCTGTTGCACATACCATGTACGCTTCTGCCGGTCCTGCCGCTGTCCCATTCACCCTGCCATTTTTCCATCACCATTCTCCTAATCCTTTCCCTCTCCTCCATTCTGCTATGTCCCAAGTCTATTTGCCATGTGATCTCTTGCAGTTCCGCACCTCTTCTACTCTCTTCATCTGCTCTTCTGTTACCCTCATTCTCCCTAACATGCCCTTTCCTCCACTCAATTTCCGTCACCAATCCCGCTACCCTTCTGTTTTCAAGCATTCTCCTAATACGAGCTGCCCTTTTGCTCTTCGTCCTCGCATTCCTAATGGTCTCCACTGCTCCAGGCGAGTCACTTATTATTCTTATGTCCATCTCTCCACCCATCAGTACCCCTTTACCTATAGCCACCATTTCGGCTTCCTGTACGCTTCCCAGCTCACTGATTCTTTCCCGACCCATTCTCCACTCGCTCCCCTCCTTATGCGCCCATCCTATACCCACTCGTCCATCCTCTCTCTTAACCGCGTCCACAAATACCTCTTTTAGCCCTTCTCGGTTCTCCAGAATTGTTCCGATCATCCATGGGTATATTCTGTCGCACCCGTTTATCCGTCCTCTTACTTTTTCTTTTCCGTGCGCCTTCCATTCTTCATACCTCGTTGCTGCCTCTATGTATAGAGGCGCTATCCCAGTCAGCACGCATAACGCGGCTGACGGCGCCGTTCTATATGCCCCGCTGGCCGATAGCGTAAACGTTCAAGACTGGTGCAGAAAGTGCGCTGTATGCGCCGCAAGTAATAGACCTCGAACGTAACCTAAGGCCCCAATGCGTCAGTACAACGTTGGTAGCCCATTTGAAAGAATCGCTATCGATATTGCCGGACTGTTTCCAGAATCTGACCACTGGAACAAATACATCCTCGTGACAATGGACTACTTCAGCAAGTGGGCTGAAGCCTAAGCCCTGTCCAACCAGGAAGCCATAACCGTTGCCGACGTCCTGGTGAAGGAGTGGATTCGTCGATTTGGTGTCCCACTGGAACTGCATTCAGACCAAGGCAAAAATTCCAAGTCCAACTTGTTCCAGGAATTGTGTCGAATGCTGATCAACCGGAAGACGCGAACTACGGCTTTACATCCGCAGTCTGATGGAATGGTGGAGCGGATGAACAGGACGATGAACCGCCACTTATCCAAGGTAGTCTCTGACCACCAAAGAGACTGGGATCAGTATCTCCATTTGTTCCTGATGGCATATCGTTCTGCAGTACACGAGTCGACCGGCCAAACCCCTGCTAGTATTATTATGGGCCGAGAGCTGCGAATACCATGTGACCTGAAGTTTGGGACGCCACCAGGACAAGACACTGCGGGAGAGGACTATGTAAGCAAACTTCGGCAGAGAATGGAAGACATCCACGAAAGAGTCCGTTTGAACATCCAAAAGTGCCAGTGACCGAATGAAAAAGACCTATGACATCAAGGCCGATGCCGGAGGATTTAAGGTGACCTGGTTTGGCTGTACAACCCCAAACGTCGTCGTGGCCTATGACCAAAATTGCGGAACTCATGGGAAGGCCCTTATAAGATCTTGAAGAGGATAAATAACGTGGTCTACCGAATTAAAAAACCACCTAGAGGAAATCCCAGAGTCGTCCATTTCAATAGGTTGGCCCCTTACGCTGGAAACCACGACCGAGTCCGTACCCTCAGACCACCGGTGGATGCGATGACGTTTCAGAAATTCATGTCCTTGTACTCAAACGGACAGAGAGTTCAACATGGGGTGACTCGAGAGGAATTAAGGGACATGATGGTGGAGCAGAATCTGGTGGACCTGGCAATTCCAAAATTGTCCTGCGGGCTCGACGGACTGGTCTGGAGAGTCATAAGGAGCATGTTGGAGACGATATTCCAATCCACCGCCATCAGGATTTTGGTATGCTGTAATCATCGTCCACAAACAAACCTAAAGACGGTAGAGTGCAACTTCCATCAAACAGCAAGGTGCAGATATGGAGAAGCATGCAAATATCGACACACCCCAAAGATGACATTTCGGGACGAAATATCTCTAAGAAGGGGGCAATGTGACGATTTCTGCCCAAGCCGGTCCTGGCGAAGCTCGTAAACAACACATAAATCACCGCTGATGTCACCATTCATCTTCGCTGCTAGTCATTGACACCAGATCAGTCGAGATCATTCGACAGCGACATCTAGAGGACAGTAGAAATTCGAGAAAGAACTGGAGCAATCTCCACGGCAAGACGACAGTTTTTCTGGAATCAGCCGGACTACGATATTTGAATAATAGAGAGTGCAGTCAGTGGAATATTTAAATCTATCTGTTAACATGAAATAGAGTAGAAGTGTTATAAATAAATTAGATTTTAAACGTTTAGAGTATTTTATTCGTCACAATATCGTGGCTATTAGCATGGCATTTGTTGTGATTATTATAATAAATTCGTTGTCACATATCTGTATAATATCAGATGATGGCCCAACTCCACAGCACCAGGCATCATTGGTCAACTAGTCCTCTTTGGGTCTCTTGTGCATGTTTTGAAAGCTAGAGACTCTTCACCACAACAACCATTCCACTGTTGTAGTAGTTGATGATTATGTGGAGGGCCAATACTGGCTGATAATATATCTTAGAGCTAGCAATGCTGAGTTGATAGTTGTTAAAGATCCGACAAACATTTTGTTTCTTTCGCATCCCCTGTATCTGAAAAACCCATTTTATGGAAATGTTCAAATATTTATGTAAGTACTTCACTTTGTACAGGACTATTAATAAATTTTTCACTCTTTATTATCGTTAATATTGATATAAAAAATATATTTCGAATAAAAATTATATTACTTCCAACCAGTTTTTTCAAAAACGCTCTCAAATACACTTTGGTTCCACAACTGGTTGTACATCATAACATATTTTCCATATACTATTAGAACATTTGTAATTATTTTTTTCTGGTTTCAATAACTCACAATATAATACTTTCACCTCAAATTGTTTTAGTGTTGATCATCTTATCTGAGCATTTTTTGTTTTTCAATAAAAAATATTTATAGTATTGAACAAAAAAGCTATTTATTATTCCATTATACTTTATCGGTTGTGCGAACTAACAATTTTGGAAAATGTTGGTGATAACATTCAAAGGATAAAAATTGGAAAACACTTTGCATATTTTCTTTGAAAAACCACTACAAAAAACCCCTCAGATTTTTGTGTTTTTGATGGTATCTAAATCTGAAATTGGCGATAATTAATGATGAGTAATAAGCGAGGCGAATTTTAAAATATATAAATCACTGATGAAACTTCCAATTGCAAATAAGGCTACCCCAAGAAAAGATTAATTTTTCTTCATGTACGTTTCTGATAAGTGATAATTCACAGTAGTATTGTGTATTAATTTTTTAAGGCTGCTCAAACAAATTTAAGTCTATTGAAACAAACCCCAAAAGTGTTGGCAAAACAACGTTAAACTAACCCGAAACAACTCTGTGTCCTGTTGTGAAATGAATCAGATAAATTCCTTTGCTCTTTTGTGTTTCGGTGTAAACAATGAAACGATAAAGAGCAAAACTCTAGGAGTGAAGCGGATGACGAGCTTTTCTTTCGTAATGCTTTAATTGACGCTTAATAATATTATACTCGCAAGCTATTCTATACACCCACATACACCACTTCCAAACTAGTACACAAGCAGTGTATATTCTATCCTCATCTGTTTATTAACATGTTTTAATTAATTACGTTTTGCCTAGTTATTGTTATAAGGAACGAAGGCTGTGATAAGGTTTCCCCAATTACTGCATTCCATCATTAAATAATGATGCTTCATGTTCTCCCTTCGAGATTTGGGTCACCAAGGATTTTATCCGAAAATCGAACGCATAAATTTGATTTTCTCATTAAATGTCGGTATTGAATTTTGTGACGTAAAATTCAAGATGAATGATATTCAAATATATATGAGACAGTACTGTAATCGATTTTAAACAAAGCCCTTCTGGAGGGTGGTAGATTGTTTCAAAAGTAGGAAGTCTTGATGCTAGAGGCAAAAAAATACTTAAGTGTGTCATACAATATAAGTATATAAATATTAACATATTGGTGAATACAGAAAATAGAAACTGTAAGGTACATTGACAGGAAATCGATGTCATTCAAAATCCGTGAAAAAATTGATATTTAATACACGAATCTGAACAGTGGATGTTTAAAACACGGGGGTAAATGTTCGTTATGCTCGTTCTTTAATTCACCTGTTCTGGCATTTTTTGTATTGAAATGACAACTGAAAAATAGACCTTTTTAGTTGTCTGTGTCGAAAAATCCTTTTTTTTATACACGATTCTCTGTCAAATAATAAAAAATTAGTTTGATATTGAATAATTACCCACTAATTAAGGCGTAGAAAATTAACAAAAAAAAACTGCACTTTTTGACAGTGGTAAAAAAATTTCTTTAATGCACAACAAATTGCAGTATTTCTACTGAATTATTTGTATACATGTTTTTTGATTTCAAAACTATTAACTATTCCGTTAAAATCTCCCACGTCATTATTTCCTAATCCAAATTTGCCATTATCCATTGGACAAATTTTTAAATATTTCAATTACAAGACAGACTATTCATCCTCAAACGGTTTTTTTTTTAAGTATCCATAATCACATAGTCATAAGTTATTGTTAACAGTTTTCCCTAAAATTTTCTCAGGAACTGTTGTCTTCTAAATGAGAGATTTGGGGCCACAAATTCTCCGTGGATTAGTAGATAGTTGTTTGAATGTTTGTACAAGGTCTCAGTTATTTCAAATCAAACACTGTTTTGCTTTAAATTATATCATCATTCTATAGTCTTTCTGTTGCGATCTTAATTTGTTTAAATTACTTTTGTTGTAGAAATAGTATGTAGACGCTTACTATGAAACAGTTGGGATTTCATGAAAACGTCAAAATAATTTGCCAAGAAGTGACAAATTATGGCAGATACTTTCAGGTGCCTTTGTGACAATATACATATTAGCAGAAGAATATACCTGCAGTACGAGGCATCCGTAAAATATTTTTTCTACGCCCATGTCTTTAAACGTCAAAAATCGCACTGTCAACATTCCTAGTAAATGACATTTAACAATAAAATGCACGTAATGAGATCTCATAACATACACGTGAGTTTTGAGAAGAAAACTTAAACTTTTTGGTTTAATTAAATTACAATCAAATTTATATTTACGTAAGACTTTATTTGGTCTATTTACATAAATTTAGTCAATTAAAAAACATAAAAACTTTTATCATTAGCGAGATATATTTAGGATTGAAAGAGTGATGCCCCTAAACGTAGGCAGCACGTTATGCAATTTCTTCAAAAATAGGACACGTTTTCTTGAGTAACATGCTATGAAAATAAATGTCATGTAATTTATATTTTCAATTTCTTGAACAAAATATAATTAATTGTATCTAAACATTTTCTCAACTTTATTTACGAATATGTCTGATAGTAGTGATAGTTGCGATGTTTTTTATTTGATTTCAAGAAAATGAATGGGCGTAGAAAAAGTATAGTACGTTACACCATTACGCCCATTACGCACTCATGAAATTTATGCACTCTTCGCTGCGCGGCTTCGTGCATAAACTTTTTCATTTCGTGCGTAATGGGTTACTTATAACTCTTGTTACGTAATATACTATTACAATAGACATATCATTGGCTAGTATAAAATTACGACCATTGAATTACACCTGTCATATACATGTGCAAATATTATGAAAAGCTTAACTTCGCAGGTTTTTTGCTATACAGGGTGGGGCACAGAAAACGAAACAAATCGAATATCTTCAAAACACATGTGTTCTGAAGAAAATGGAAAAACATGTCAATTTTTAATCCAAAGGGGACATCTTCCTATCATAACCTCAACTGTCATATTTCTCCCCCCATCCCTTAGTCACTATCACCCAAACAATTTGAATAGGAAAAGTAGTAAGTGTGACACATCATTGAAAAGGTAATTTCATAAGGAATTCACCGATATCAGTTTTCGCTACCTAACTTTCTATTTTGGCGTCCTCTTGCGGGAAAAACAACTGATCCGTATTCCAGAATATGATACTTCATTTGCATGCTAATTTGACATAAATTTGGTGGCAATGCATTATGGAATTTTTCTAAGGAAAAAAACAAAAGGGTGGCTCTAAAATGTCGGACAAGATGAAAAATTATGGTCCGATTCCATTCAAACTTGATTAGTGGAAATTATAAATTGTTTGTCATTGCAAAAATCAAGATGGTGGCTCCAAGATGGCGGACGAAATTTGTAATTATGGTCCGTTTCACTCTTGTGTTTTGTATCGACAAACAAATCATAACTTCCGACCCTGAGAATTCCCACATACCAATTTTGATTCGAATAGGACCATAATTACAAATTTCGTCCGCCATCTTCGAGCCACCATCTTGTTTTTTTTGCATTGACAAACAATTTATAATTTTTGACCCTGAAAACCACCACTTATCAAGTTTGAATCAAATCGAACAATAATTTTGAATCTTGTCCGCCATTTTGAAGACGCCATTTTGTTTTTTTTCCTAAGATAAATTCCCTAATGCATTGTCATCGAATTTATGTCAAATTAGCTTTCAAATGAAGTATCATAATTTGGAATACAGATCAGTTGTTTTTTCCGCAAGAGGGTGCCAAAATAGATAGTTGGGTAGCGAAAATTGACATGGCTGAATTCCTTATAAAATTACCTTTTTAATGATGTGTCACACTTACTACTTTCCCTATTCAAATTGTTTGGATGATAGTGACCAAGGGGTGAGGGGAGAGGTATGACAGTTGAGGTTATGATAGGAAGATGTCCCCCTTGGATTGAAAATCGACGTGTTATTGCAATTTCTTAGCAGCACATGTGTTTTGAAGATATTCGATCTGTTTCGTTTTCGATGCCCCACCCTGTATATATCGGATTACACAGGAGACGTAGCAGCTTGTAGTTTTTTCATTTGTAGAGATGAACATTTTAAAGTCACAAGAGTTACGTAATCCATTATAGGTTGAAAAGAATTTTTATGTTCAAAGTAACAACTAATTGATTACGTATATACCTTCAATGAATTTAAAATTTGTATTACATATCTCCTATCACTCGGTACAGATAGCTAACATCCTATTTTAACCGGGGTGACAACGTGTTAGTCGAATTAATTGACCAATCAAAAGTTTTCGAAAGAAGAGTCATGAGTATATACCTTTCAACAAAACTAAAGTTTCAAGGTGTTCTGTCCAATTACGAACAATTAAATGAACCATATCTTAGACGATAATTTGAATGCACAAATTTGTGGAAATATTTGGAATTTAGTATTTCCAGAGATAAAGCCACTTTAAAACCATTATACAAAGCGATTATGTTTCGATATGCCGTCCAAGTATTCAAATTCGTTTTTAGCCAAGAAGTGTTTTTTTCCTGTACCCTTCATAAGAGAGCATCACAATAGCCTCAATGATTACCTGATTTTCTGAATTGGGATTCTCTTCTTGTTATGAGAAACTGTAAGTCACCTCTGTTCGCACAGAAGCAGTTATGACTAAGTAAAAATAGAAAGTGGGATACAAGAAATTCGAAACGCCAGTTAACATTCCTCATACCTACTACAAAATATTTGTTTGTCAGAATGTGTCCACTAATTTTTTTATATTATTATTTTTTATTATTAGTATTATCTTTGTTAGCTGAATTACATCATTGTGATTTTGTCTTCATCATTTCTACAATACATTATTTTTGTCAATAATTTTGATTTTTCAAAAGTTTATTATTTTTGTTCGTTTTCATAATTTCAGAAAAAAAGAAAGACTATGAAAGATATATTTCTAAAATGCTTTCATGTATAATTACAGGGGATTTTATTTGAAGGAAATTAATTACGATCAGTTATGTGTGATAGATTTTTGAACGTCTTGTTCGAAAATATAATCAACTACTAATTCGAACTAATCGTTCGATACATCTACATTTCCCAAAGTAACTTTAGTTTATTTGCACTCATTTCACTGAAAACGTTGTTAGGATTCGACAGAACAGTTCCTGCGAAACTTTTATGGTAAGCTTTCTGTGAATAATACGAGTGACCAAAATTTCAATTAAAGTTATGTTAGTTACGTATTTGCTGAAAATAACAGAAGCATCTTTCAAAATATCTCTCATTCCTGTGTGGATTTTTGAAACTCGCCTATGAAGAAAAATCTCATTGATTATCGTTTTCACCATTGGGAAAAGTTGTTCGATTTAACAATGTCGCCAGCCACTGCGGCTGATTAATGGGAGAATTGTGAATTCAGCTGTCGCCAACAAACAGCCAACTCTGAAATTCGCATGATTTCATATAGGTATATAATTCACGTATGAATGTGCTGCAAACGGTATATGACACATCAGTTTGATGTGGGTATGAAAGACAGAAACTTGTTATTCACAGTATCAGTTTTCATGCAAATCATATTGGTAGTAAGATTGATATTTGAATATTATCTTCGAACGTTTCATTAAATTGTAAATAATTGAATATGTATTATTGGGAGAAACCTTATTAGGTCTTTTTATGAAGATCGAATGTCCAAAATCGATTAAAAATAACCATTTTTGTCAGTTTTTTAAGATGAAGGGAAGTAGTCGACAAATTTCAATGCATTAAATCAAAATATATTTTTTTTATGAATTATGCAGATGCAGTAGCTGGTAGTAGTAGGAAGTAGTAGTAGTAATAGTAAGAACAAGAAATCATTCATCTTGTTTGGCCTAGTTTTGTTGTTTGTCTAGAACTAGCTACGGAGTGTACATCATTGTGTTTCTCTCGAATGGAAGTGAAATATCTTCTATTATTTCGACAAAATAGTACACTCATTATTTATGCTGAAGATGCAGTGATTCCCCATCTAGGTACTGAATTGAGGTAATATGCATGCAGAGACAAAAGCAAATACAAAAAATATATGTGTCGTCTTATTAACAAACCCTTTCATAAGGAACTAGTTTCTTATTTCGTGCTACCCCTTATGCAAGGATTAATTGACAATATTTGTTTTATTGTGACTTTTTTCCCTGTGGACGATTTATATGAATTAAAAAAGTATTTGTGTACCATCAGAATCGAAAACATCAAAATCAAAAAGTAAAATAATAGTTTATAATATCTAAATAAATACCACATTCAGTAGTTAGGAAGCCAGTTGTGGCTGGTCAAAAACTGTCACTGATCATGAATAAGTTTTGTTGTGCTTCACTATTCTCTAGTTTTTTACAAACCCTCATTGTACCGAACATTAATCTGAAGAACTTAGCTATGTCTAATATGCATGAGAAAATATTAGATATGATCAGCTATTGCTTTCATTCTGTCATATTGATAGATAATATATTGGATATTCGATCTTCTCATTTTATACTAAAGGTGGATGAGAGTCTCCCAGTTTTTTGAATATTTCCAGACAAGATTTTGTGTAGACTTATCATCTCTCTTCATCTAGACTATGGCCTATTCCTGTGTGATTATTTTATTGTAGTGATTATAGGAATCTCGCTGAGTTAAATACAAAGTATTCCAACAAAGGCCCATTAAAATTATCGAGAATATCTGCAAACTCAAATTTATTCCGTGATACTATCGATCCATTATAGAAATCGATTATAAATTGGACCCCGCACACCTTATATGGGAAAATGGCTCTCCGTCAAATTTCTTGAATTTTTGTACAGTATGGATGACAGTATTTCGAGATATCCCACGAAAAAATATCGCTACCTTTTCGGACTTACTTATGAGATATAGGGTGATGTAAAAAATCAAGGTTTTTATTTATTAAAGTATAACTAATTTTTCAAATTGACATCATTCGACTCTGTATACGATGAAACACACCATTTAACATTCTTCAAGAGAATTTTGCCATTTTAGGTGGGTTTATTACTACAAGGTTTCTCGAAAACCAAAATTCGTTATTTTTCCATATTCGTGAATCACCTTGTATAAAATGTATAAACAGTGATGATAGATGAAATTAATTTATGATATTATGTGATAATTCTACCTTTTTTCGCATTTTCTCTTTATAAAACAACAAAATTATGAAAGTCTCAAAATAACATTATTATCGAGTGAAATCGCCCTGTACTACGGAGAGATTTGGAAGTGAATTTCTCATCAATTCGTCATACAAGAATTCGATGATAATATCACAAAAGATAAATCCGAATTAAATCATAACTTGGGAGATACGGAGTAATGAAAATTAAATATTTCTCATATTCAACACCCTGTATCTCGAAAACTAGTCATAGGATCGTGTTACGCCCATTGAAACATTTCATCAGAATGATCAATTCTACAACATATCAAAAATTCAAGAAATTTGATGGAGAGCCATTTTCCCATATAAGGTGTGCGGTCCTTTGAACTTGAACTTTCAACAAGTTAGACTATCTCTGACATTTTTTGATTTTCGGATTTCTTGCTCAGTGGATATAGAGAAGGGCTTTAATTGAATTGGCTGTTAGATTACTCGATCTGAACCCCTTGATTATTTCTTGCGGAATTATTTGAACAGCATGTCATACCACGTATGATAGTTTACTTTTGTGTTTCATGTTTCTGTTTATGAGAAATTTCAAATACATTTGTTTATCTTCTATCCAAAAATCTGCTGATGGTCACTCTATTGAAAAGTTTACATGTTCTTCACAAACGATTGAAGTTTCACATAACAAAAATAGTATTATTGTGTCAATTACTTCTCAATGATCTTCACGGGTGTGAAGAACCATCATTGACTCCATAATAGAAACGTGTCTGTCGTATCTACAAATAATCGTGTTACGGAGTTCTGGTTTATATTGAATAGTTTTTTGAAACTGCATTTCGCTGTTTGTGGTACCTATTCATTTAGTTTGCAGACTCAGATCCATAGGTCTCTGCCATAGTAATTAAAAATATGCTCCATGACTTTCATCCATCTCGCTATCGCTTCTCCGAGCCCTTGATAGTAGCTTCAGCCTCGACGCTTGCTTGATCTAACCCCGTGTGACTAACCTGTCGCCCTTCCCCGGCCCCCCGGCGGATCTCTTCCAGCCACTGTTGTTCAACACGCTACAGGTCCGATCGGCTCTCGGCGCGGCCCAGAGGCGGAAACTCTCCTTCAAGAACGTCTCCAACGTGGTGGTGCAGCTCCTCCACTCCATCAAGTATTCCATGGAAGTGCCGTTCTCCAATATTGCCCTGCAGACGGATATGAAAGCGACGAATGCCAGGAAGGTGAGTGGAAACTTTTTCAAGATTTTCGTAGATTTAGATATCGAAATCAGGCAGTGGACGGTGAATACGTTATAGTCATTGTTCTTCACGTATTCAGTATGCATTCATAATTCTGTAATAGTCGTATTTGATGGAAATACTAAAATGCAAATGAATACAAAATTTTCTATCAGAATTAGAATAAGAACATCTACTTCCAGTAAAACGAAGTTAATTACTTCGTTAAAAGAAATCCAAATAGAAGAAATATGGAAATCTATTTTGTATGATTTTCCATAAAACAATAATCATTATAAGAAAAGTATTTTCCATCTGCATGCATATACCGTGTGATTCACGGTAGATGGGACGTTAGAAGTATCTAGAAACAGATCATTTCGAAAATTTGTGGGCGTGGATAATCGAACATGCTATAAATATCCATTTGGAATATTTTCAACAATACAGTGTTGCTTGCACTTGTATCAGAAAGTAGTATCTACTATGTCGTTTTGAAGAGAACATAATTCTCTATACCTGTCTATGGCGGTTTTCGAGATAAAAATTATTTTGCTAAATTTTCTTGCAAAATCTGACTATCGAAAATAAAAATTTTTTCACAATGCAAATTTATAAAATATTGCAATCTGAGTCTAAGATCATTAAGTAACCTGTCGATGAATTGGATCTCAGTTTCAGCATACAGGGAAGCTCAGAAGTAAGTTCCTTCCGGGACACATGAAAATTACTGAAACTCGGCTTTTTTGAATATAATTATTTATTTGAAAAGCTGTGACCTTTCCCTATTTAATTATATATACTTTTCCTAATTTTTTTTTCATTTTTTTTTATTAGAACCAATAAAGATAAATCATAATAAAATAATGAGAAGTCAGTCGAGATAAAAAATAAGAAAATTACAAAAATTAATACCAATTAGAACGGTCTGAGGTGAATCACCAATAATGAACAAAATAATTCATAAGTTATGAGTACCCCTCGACACAGAGGGACCAAATGAGCAAGCATAAATATCGCTAATATTACAAAATCGGTCAAAATCATTGCATCTGTGTGAAATGTCTGAGTTGTTCTCAAACCAGGCCTTCTAGAATTGGCCTGAACTATGTTTTCCATGCATTCCATACAGACGACCATTCCCATTCCTACGCTTAGGTATGGCCGATCAAGAAAACAAGTAGTCCTGTTGATTACCTACTTCAAGACCTATACCGGGTGACCACGAGGTGAGGTACGCCTCCCAATTATTCTATCGTTTTGAAGATAGAGGTTTCAAATTTGGTACGTCGATATATTACTCAAATACGCATATGTTGACCACATTACCAAAAATTCACCTCTTCCGGTTTAACCGAAAGTGACCCCAAACATTTTTTTTTCAAATGACACCCTGTACAATTTTTTCTATTATCCGGAAGAACACGCAGTTTGTAATACCACCCGGTATAGTGCGGCTTTTAATATTACCCCCCTTGTTAACTTTTAAACAGTTTGACGTACAAACTTTCAAAATAACGTTTGGAGGGTATAACCGATACTACGTTTTGAAATAAAACATTGTAATTCTTCATAGATGGCGCAAGAAGGCACATCAACATGAAAATTTTATAAATCATGGGGCGTCAAGTGTCAAGGAATTTGGAAAAATGGTAATGGTTGAGAAGAGAATTGAATTATCTTTTCAACGATGTGACACATGACCCCCATGCCATTTAATTTTTTTTAGTTGATGTGCCCCCCGCGACATCCTTCGAGCAATCTCAATGTGTTTTATCTCAAAAAGCGATACCCTCCAAACAGTTTTTTTTGTTTGAACGTCAAAAGTTAACTGGGGGGACATTGAAAGCCGTATAATCACTCTCTTTCAATCAATTTACTCCATTTCATTTTCATTATAATTAAGTCAAGTTCCGTAAGTATGAAAGTACTATGGCAGAAAATAATTACTCAAATGAGGTTTTGATAAATTTATTCATAATTCATGATCATTATAACGAGAATATCAGTAGAGCATGCAGAGAAAAATATCGTGATTTGTTGTTGCTGTTATATCCGTCAACCGGCTGAACCCTTACGAGCAACCCTCAGAAGTCAGAGACTTGTGCGAGTTAGGAAAGACCTTTTACGTTTAACCTCGAATGGATTTGAAAAATTTCATTCGATTGAGTAGAAATTTTTAAATGTTTAAATTATCTCTGAGAGCAACAAGAAACTTGCCTAGACCTATTAGGTCATGAGGACAATGCAATGAATGATTTGGCAGACTTCCACAGAAATTCTCAAGCTTCTATTTGTAGTGCAGTTTGTGATTTAGGTGTGAAACTTCCATCAGTTCATAAGGATTCCGAAGGAACATATAATGCTTGACTACAAAGTTCATGAAGTTCAAGCTCTTGAGCACCAAAAGACGTTCCACAAAGGATCGATCTATATGAAATGTTTATGGTATATAACACAAGTAGATGAAGATTTCCTCAAGAACATAATATGGAATGAAGAATCAAAATTTTCGAGGGAAGGTAATAACAGAACGATTCTCCATTACTGGGCAACAATTGAAGCAAATGCGCTCTTTTATATAAATTTCTGACGATCAAACAATATCGAACGAACACTTTGGTATATTAACTTGATGGAGCTGCACAGCAGAAGTCGAGTTGGAATTGGACCGCATATTTGATAATCGATGGATTAGACGATATCCATGTTCGACGTTGATACTTTCTGCAGTTCATGATAATCCACGAACTCACAAATTGAACGAGATAGGTATAGGAAAAGTACATAGACTTATTTAGGAAAATGTCACAGCTTTCTAAATGAATAATTATTCACAGGATGTTCCAATTATAAAATATTGGGTTTTATGAGTCCCCGGAAGGAATTGACTCCTGAACTTCCCTGTATGCTGAAACTGAGATCCATCAATGTTCCTATGCAGCTATAACCGAAATTGCAATATTTTGTTAATTTTCATTGTGAAAACTGTTTCATTTTTCGATAATCAGGTTTTGCATAAAAATTTTACAAAATAATTTTTATCTCGAAAGCCTTAGTGATAGGTATAGGAAATTATCTATTATTTGGGAGAGTTATGAGGAATCCTATAAGGACTTCAAACTTTATTCAATTATGTTCCAAATGGCAACACTGAATTGATGAAAATATTTCATACGATTGGAGCATGTTTGATTATCACGCCCACAAATTTTCGAAATGATCTGTTCTGTTCTCCAGATACTTGTTCCATCCACCATGAGACACCTGGTAGACTTTCTTATTTTCGTTAAACTGTTTCCCAATGGCATGTAAAATCAATTCAATCTCACAGCAGAGGTTCTTTAGTTATATTTTTCAACAGTTTCTAAATGGAAAATTGAGTACTAAACCATTTACTGGATGTCCATAGAGAAATGATAATATTTAAGATGAAATAATTTTTAATGCAGAAATAAATTTAAAAAATACTGGTTCATGCTTTGGACAGATTAATGAACATAAAGAAACATTTCGACAATATTCATTGAAAACGTAACACTTTTAGTGGTGTCGTTTTATTGCTTCTATTGGATTGTTTATACCTTTCTGTCACTTACATAATTATATCCATCGTTTTCTATCCAACAGTAATGAAAATATAATCAAAAGGTTGAATACTTCTATTTCAAACAGAAATTCTCTCGGATAAAAAAGTCTTACGAATCTACCCCTCAGTTAGTGAGAATAAGAGTCATCAAAGTAACGATCAGTTTTATAATGAGGAGTTGGAAATTCAAACTATTACAAAAAACTGACTTAAACTGTTATTTCCCATATATTGTGACATTCTGTTTCTTCCTAGAACTGATTCAAATCCTGCCAACCCACACAAGATAGTTTCAATTTTTATTTTATAATATATGGTATTTGTGATGGTTTCAATGTTTCTATCTTAGATGTGACTCTTCGCTAGCCTGGTATTATTCACCCTCCACTGCCCTCTTTCTTCAAGTCATAGTTTTAGAGAAACCTCTGGTGGTTTAACTGTTAGAATGAAGATACGATAGATGACGCACTAATTTCCCCACTAAAGAACACTGATGTATGATGCACCGTAATTTCCTACAAAACCGCGCACATTGCACTGTGAATTCTTTCGTTTTCGGGTTTGTAGCAAATAATTGGTCAAGGTGCGACACAAACCTGAAAACTGACAACTCGCACTTGCTCGTCCTCAGGTACATACTCTAATAATTTATTTCTACGCTCTATTTACTTCTTAGGTGTGCCTTTCATCAATGAAGCTGAGAACTTTGAACTCCAGTGCACCCTTCTTTTAAACTCTAAATAGCACACCCGACTGATTATAACTGTCCATACTGATTCCACTAATACTAGATTATGTGGCGTGCCCTGCAATGATTATTAATTATTGTCCTGAATTATTTATCGATCTCAATAAGGATAATGCGGTTAATACTCGACACTTATTATCAAATACATTTGCATTTTCTGGAATTTCCATTTAAATGAACAGTTCTGAACTCTCAATAGGATCTGCAGTAACCTCATTGTGTTCAACTACCAAAAGACTATTCATATTTTTTCATGATATAGTTTTTGAAAAGCTGAACAAATGTTATTATTGCTGTATAAAAAAATCTCGTTCACAAATAGATATTTATGATAAAAGTGTATGATACAATATTTTTTGACAAGGACGTATAATTTAAAAAAACGGGCAAAATTTCAACATACTGCATATACAGGGTGAGTCAGAACAAGACTGACAAACTTCGTACGCTGACTCCTTACCTTATTTTCAGGTGAAACGTTCCTATCAATGTATATTCTAAAATACAAGGTATCGAGTCAGAAAAAATTTAAGATTCAATTTTTTTCTTCAAAACTCCTGAAGGAATAACACTTCAACGATAGTATACAAGGGGACACATTTTGACATAATCAGATTTGATGTTACTTTCCCTATCGTACCCCAGAGCATGTCACCATTTTTTTTAATGGATCAACCTCCTTCAGATTTTTTTGTATGAGATAGAATCAACAACATTAGAAGATTTGAAAGATAATATCATGAGGCATTGCAGAGAAATAACTCCCGAGATTCTCAACCATGTGAGGGCGGCAATGGAAGCTCGTTTGTACCATTGTAAGGAAGTTGGTGGAAACGTTTTTGAACATTCACTATAGAAAATTTGTTTCTTCTCATTGTCAAGTCATCAGATGTTGATTCAAGAATTAAAAAAAATCTCTTATTCTGATTTATTGCTTCCGTATTTGTTTCTAGAACGAATTTTTCAACATGTGGCCTCCTTTATAATTTTTGACCTGTTTTTTTTTTATTTTACTGCAAATCATTGTTTCAAAAGTTATTCAGGGTGGCTCGTTTTCAAGTAAAATAATTTGTAGCTCCTGAACCATGAGCTTCAGACCATATGTTTTATACTTTATTGAAATCTGCTCATCATTGAGCATCTGATAATGCGAAACAATATAGGGTGATCCATTCGAAAAAAATTGGTGACAATATGCTCTTGGGGTGCGATATGGAAAATTAGATCAAATGTGAATATGTCAAAATGTGCCCCCCTGTATACTTACTATTGTTGACGTGTTTTTTTTATTCTTCCCGAAAATCATTGTACCAACAGTTATTTAGGATGGCTCGTTTTAAACGGAATACACTGTATATTGATGAATGTAGTTCCTGGAGGAAAAATAACTTTCGAATGAGGATTCATGATGAAAAGTTATCTCGTCCTGTGGTGCCAAAATTGAAATTTTTTATCCGGTGATAAGAGAGTTAACTGAGTGATTTTTTGCGAACCGAATTGTAGAATTCTTGCTTATCAACAAAACATTTTCAGGACACACCCAATCAACAGACACACTTATCATTTGTTATTGTTTACATTACAACTTACCTTTGTAGTTGTGCTGTTGCTGTACAATACAAATTTTAAATCGTGATAACGTGTTCATCTCGTGAAGTTGTAATGTTGAGACTATTTAGATGACGCCTGAAAATCGATGGCGTTAAGTAATTTTTCGAATATTTGGTGAACGCGCCTGCTCGTGTTTCAACTGTTCACCGAATTTAGTTATTTTTGACCATTGGCAAGGTATAGTTTCTCGATCGAATATTGCATAGTACAGAAATGAAAATGAAAAGTCTTCGTTCATTCTTCATTGCTGACTGTGGCGTATTTATTCCTGAATGAAAATATAAATATAGTTAGTATAACTTTTCAAACTTTAGGCTTTCGAGGCGCATCCACCAAATAACTGAGTGAAATTTAAGGCGATGTTTGAAAGTTGGTTTAAATAAGAGATGACATTTAGTTAGCTTCGTTCAAAAACTTGAATTTTTTTCGATGAATTTGGTCTCAATAATAATGATAATACCATTTGTTCAGCGTTTGGAATACAATGCCTCATAAAATTATGGATAAGAACTTTCGGTTGCCAGACACCACGAAGTTGTTGCAAGTCCCTTTTCAGGACGTTGAGTTTCACCCAAGCCGACGTGACGTGGTTGATGAAAAATTCATCTATCCTATCACAGATGTCATATTCGGATTTGCTTACGAAAAGATAGACGATAGACCTCCAAAAGTGAAATTGAGGTTCACATATTGAATGCAAAATGCTCGACCATTTTCGTGAACCTTGCATACAGTAACTGGCAGATTTTTTTATAAAAGTGGGACATATATTCACTCGAAATTCCTCAGATATGTCTATTGCTCATGAAATTGGGTGCATTTATTCGAACGCAAATTCCATCATTGAAACTTTCATTATCGACTTTCGTATATCAGAGTAAAATGTCTTTACTAATCAAGTTTTTTGAAAATAATGTATTACTCAGTAAAGGTGTCAAATGTGGATATCTCAAAATATCAATCGAGAGATAATGTTGCATATTATCCTGATTCATTGTTTGATTCAATTTCCTGCAAGTAAGAGAAATTAAAATCCATAAAAGATATATCTGATACTATCGGAATCAGAGGTTTATTTCTTTCCAGAACTTTGGACAGATAAGTAGTGTTCGGGGCGGAAAATACTAATGTCATAATTGTTCTTTGTAAAATCCAAAAAGCTATGGAGAAGTAAACAAAATTAATTTATTATATTCAGGCATAAAGTGTGGCCCACTTGAAAGCGGGACACCTCCCTAATATTTTTATTTTTCCTCCGATTTCAAAGAACTTTTTTTTGAATTGTAGAGTTCAAAAAACTGTACTTTGGGACAGAATATCGTTTTTTTTTCTACAAAAATCAACGCCTGCTGCGTATATTTTAGGGGTTAAAATTCAATCCAGTCCACCAGATACTTGAATTGATTCATAATAGAAACTTCTTTGATTTGAACCCAGAATTATTAATATTGAATATTTTGTAATGAATTTTGATATACCACCATATGAGGAGGTACTCAATCCAATGGTAATTTAAAATTTTTCCTAAAAATCCTTGAATTTTAACCTCTAAAAATATACGCAGCAGGCCTTGGTTTTTGTAGAAAGAAAATCCTATTCTGTTCCAGAATACAGTTTTTTCAACTCTACA
This sequence comes from Chrysolina americana, assembly GCA_958502065.1. Lineage (NCBI taxonomy): Eukaryota > Metazoa > Arthropoda > Insecta > Coleoptera > Chrysomelidae > Chrysolina > Chrysolina americana. Next base: position 44,834,372 of record OY293416.1, read on the forward strand.
ATTCAAAACAAAGTTCTTCGAAATCGGAGAAAATATGGAAATTTTAGGGAGGTTCCAAGTGGGTCACACTGTATAACAGGATCTAAATTTATAGAATGAATAGGTGGTTCATACAGTAATATAAAATTATAGTTCTTATCAATTGATCATTACTGAACGCAACCTTTGAAACATACGTCGAAGTATTAAAGCACTAAAGTGTGTATTAGTGAAGTAGAGACAAATTTCACAGAAATTATAATGATATTTTGTCGACATTAACGTTGAATACGATGGAGTTAACCCAACCCCTATTCTTATTACAATTTGATTTTCACAGGGATTGTATAACTGGCTTGTCGATGTGTGAACATTTCAGTTTTGGTGGTGAGTAAGGTTTGTCAAAATCACCTAATTTGATCAACATTGCTTATTGGGGAGAACTCAAGTTTTTTCACACATTTCCACCGAGCTGAAACAAATAAGAAGCAATATAAACTTATTATTTTCGAATGGGTGCTTGTGACTTTATATTGGACATCTATTAAATTTTCAAGTTTCCTTATGAAAATTTATGTGTTTTTAGAAAAGATAATATTCCACTTCCCCTGAGCGGTTTAATATTTTTCATGATCTTTCATAAACAGAAGTTTGGTTAATGCATTCTGAGTATGTACACTTGAATGAAGAATAGAATTTTTTGAAAAATTTCATTCAAACGAATGTTTCCCATTTGTATCAAAGAATCTGTTGGCCACTGTGTATTAGATAATAATAAATGATGGGTTTGAATTTATATACCAGTCAATATCATTGCACTAGTTTGTAAGCACTTATTTCCCAACAGCTAAGTGTTTTATGACACTGTAGTCAGTGTACAGTCTTGATCAGAAACGGAGTTATTTTAACAAAGATTTTTTTCAACAATTGTACTTTCATGCGTATTTCATTCTGGCTCCATGCAACAAACATGGTAGTGTACAAATTCCGCACAATTTGTTTCTTAATCATCTACATAAACAATTAATTCTATGGCACTGTTAAATGTTGCGTCGATGAAAACATTTTATAACAAACACCTCCAACAATCTCTCAACGTTAATATTTTTATCGTATCTTTGAAAATTAGGCTTCCTTTAAGTAAAATATTTATTACAAATTATTAACATCACAACAACACATAATTCATTATTTACAAAATATAATACGATAGTTACTTTCGAATACCCGGGATATCAATTTTATTTTAAAATCTATTCATGAAAATTGACATGAATGTTTTGACAGTTTTCAAAATTGATAAATACACCTGCACTATTCTTGTACAAAGTAATAGGCGAACAATCTTCTATGTGGAGTATGAGATGGACGTAATTCTATATTTTTTTAAAATAATGTTGCAGAATTAACGTCTCCGTCAGATAATAATAATAATACTCTCTCATAAACACTTGTAGAGTGTACCCAAAGGCATAGCCTGTGCGGGTAGAGGACGGCTATTATTATTATTTGCCGTGGCGCTCAGATATCACCGCAAACAACCTTTCCTCATTGGTTTTCGAATCAGAAATTGTCATTACCAGCTTGCTTTCTAAAATGTCAACATTTTCCATGAACATTTTCGTTAATTCTTTGTTTCTGCAAGCTTTGCTAATTTTAATTAAAAAAGCTACTTTCGTCATCAAAAATGTTTTGTTTGGGGCAGTACGAACAAATTCACTAACCTGCTCTATCGTGAATACTTTCGATTTTTTCGCTCTAAATCCCACATCTTTTTTCTCAATAAATCGTATCAAAGCGCCATGCGCCGATTTCTACTATTTCCTTCAACTCCAAACAAGCTCGTAACATAGAATATTTAGGCCATAAAGATGATGGAAAATATGTATTCGAGAGTTTCACAAAATAAGCAAGTAATACCGTTTCTCCAGCACCTTGAACCCGTTCTGTATTTCGCCACTCATAAAATTGAAGGTATTCTTTTTCGTAATGGATTCTTGATTTATCCGGAAGCAAATCTAATCTAACAGTGTTAGCGGCCGCCAGTATATTTTCAGGAATATCAATATCTGCCGTGATTTTCTCCACAGTTTTGAATAAGTTTCAAATAAGACTATATTAATTTTTATGACACGCTAAAATGAAATAAACGTGTTGATTTTATAAAGTTGTTATATACGATAAAGCTTTGAATGTAACTAGATTATTATGCAATTTAAATAAATCAGTTGCATCAAGCGACTCTGCGCAAAGCACCTCGTCGCCTGGCACTGTGTTCGATTATTATAAGTCGCATATTAATCGCGATTACCTATTACTTTATGCTGAACACAATTCTACATCCTGTCTGTTTCTTATGTAGTAATGATACTTCCACATATACAGTTTTAGAGTGCACCCAAAGGCATAGCCTGCGCAGGTAGAGGACGGCTGTTATTATTTGCCGTAGCGCTCCAGGGCCACTTTGTTCAGTGGCGCGTTAACATTTCAGTTTTAGGAATATCTGGCAAGCCTACAGCACTAACCAGGTTTGCCGGAATTCCAAGAAAGCATTAGACGTCAGGATTGGCATCTAGGCAACCAACACTACATTTGATTTCCAACGAGGCATGTACGCGTCCATAGAAAATATCCAATAGTAGCTGAAATTTGATTGGTTGGCACCGCTTGGCAAATCGGTCGATTTATTAATTAGATTCCCAGGAATACTATTCCAATACCCGATCATAAAACACATTTTCATCTTATCGGTGATGGGTTTCTAACGAAACCGTCCTTTCAAGTTTATTTTCATGATCAGTGTTCTATTGTAATATGGCATTTCTTTCCACTCCCACTCATGAGGATTGCTCCGACTAATTCATACTTCCCATACTTTCTTGATTGACCCGAAAACTTGTTGGAAAGTTTCGTAAATCCTTGCCTGGGGGGTTCCAGCCGAATAAAATTATGGAATTTGCACTATTTCATCAGTTGTCTGCTGGACTGAAATAAAACGTTGGCATTACATGAAAAAACTATCATTAGATACATGGAATGATACAAAGAAATAAAGAATTTCCATAAAACACCCACGTTAGTTGCTTCTTAAATGATGATATTGGGCTATTAATCAGACATCATAAACGATTCAAAATCATAGTCAACACATTAAAACGATAATTAACACTGAATTAATATATACTCAGTTCACCTCGACAGAATATACGAAGAACAGTAAGATCAAATATACCGGGTAATTCAAACTCGAGGGCCACCATTTCGGAGACTATAAGATCTATGTGACCAGCAATATGCCGTTAAGAAAGTTTCAAAATTCCGAGTATATCCGGAAGAAACCGAAATTTTGAAAAACTATTTTTATTTTTTCTGCAATTATTTGATGAAGGATATCAAAATAAACAGCACATTTGCATTGCCATTTTGTCCCCGCTATATGACGGTTTTTTCAGATTTCCATCCGACGTTTCGTCTCTTGGTCACCATCATCAACTTTATTCTTTCTTATGGGCGTTACATTGAACTGTCAAAAATTTGAATAGTGTTTTTCATTATTACTCCAACAATGTATAACATGTGACACTTTGTTATGTCACAACCTTTTATATTTCACAAAAACTAGAATTTTCAAGTAGGCTCTGACTCCGTCAGAAAACTTGTTAAATGAGTTGATTCGTTGTTGCGCTATTATCCTTCACGTAGTCACGTCTGCTGTTACAATTTCAAAGTGATATTAAACGTAAAATGGTGTTTACAAACCAAGAAAATCGGGATATGATGAAACTGTTTTATAAATGAGACAGTAAGTGAGAGTGAGAGAACTGCAGAAATGAATCTTTAACTTTACCCAGAAAGAATACAGCTAGTAAGAACATTATTTAGAATACCGAGGATTGAATATAGAAATCGACTGGATGAAAATACGAAAAACAATATCAAAAAGGCGGTAAAAAGCTTCTATCCTTTCGTTAAATATTGAAATATAAACTTCTGTTTTTGAGATTAATATGAATCCGTCAGTTTCAACACATGAAGTTGTTTTAAATACAGGTACGCCACAAACAAGTGTTTGGAGGGAGCTCAGAAGAAATGGTCTAAAATGCTACAAAATTCATATTTGCCAAAAATTATACCCAGATGATCCTGAACGTTGGTTGTCTTATTCCCAATTTCTCTCAGAGGTCATTTGGATGGATGAAAGCACTTCCACTAATTGTGGTATGTTCAATAGAAATAATGAGCACATCTGGAGAGTTTAGAGCAGTCAGACCACAGGTACGGTTCAGTTTGAACATCGTGGAATCTGTAGAGATTAAATCCCTGGTACTTATTTTTTTTATGGGACACTTAATGGAGAAACTTATCTGGAGTTTCTCGAGGCGCTTTTGAGGATTATCTAGACATTTTACCTCTGGTAAATTCAAATCAATATTGGTTTCAATATGACGGTGCCCCTCGACATAATACCAGCAGTAAGAAAGAGCGAAAGAAAGATTCCCAGATAGGTGGATTGGAAATAATGGTCATATGAAATTTCCAGCAAGGTCGCCTGATCTCACAGTACTTGACACTTTTTTGGGTGCACATTAAAAAACCGGGTTTATGGTCAACAAGAATTCAATAATGTTTAGGATCTTAGGAGGAGCATAATTGAACAGTGTCGGTCAATAGAAAGAAGGGATATAGCAAGAGCTGTAGAAAATTTAAGACGGCGAGCACGTCTGAGTATTCAGGATGAAGGCAAAAATTTTGAGCAGTTGCTTTGATGTTTCACATTTTTCTCGTCAGTGTTGTGTTATTTTGTTCGTCCACTTGTGGTTATAGACAGATATTTTCAATAAAGTTTATTGAAAACAAGTTTAATCAGATTTTATCTCTTTCTTGTTTAAAAACAAATTACGTGATTATTACCTACTTTGATAATAACAGCAGACGTGACAGATAATGGGGTAACAACAAATCGAATAATTCTACAAGTGTTATTTAATGGAATCGAAGCCAACTTAAACTTTTTTTTAATGTTATACGAAGTTGTGATAAAGTATCATATATTATACATCGTTTGAATGAGAATGAAAAATTCTATTTCAATTTGTAGAAATGAAGTTGATGATGGTGGCCAAGAGACGAAACGTCGGATGGTAAATCTGAAAATACCGTTGTACAGCGGGGACAAAATGGCAATGTAAATGTGCTGTTTATTTGATATCCTTCATCAAATAATGCCCGAAAAAAATAAAAATGGTTCTTCAACTTTCTCAACAGCACATTGTTCGTCACATAAATGCGCAAAGGACCCCGCACACCTTATATGGGAAAATGGCTCTCCGTCAAATTTCTTGAATTTTTGATATGTTGTATAATTGATCATTCCGATGAAATGTTTCAACGGGCGCAACACGATCCTATGACTAGTTTTCGAGATACAGGGTGTTGAATATGAGAAACATTCACTTTTCATCACTCTGTATCTGCCAAGTTACGATTTAGTTCGGATTTATCTTTTGTGGGATCATCATCACATCCGTGTATGATGAATTCATGAGAAATTCATTTCCAAATCTTTTCGTAGTACAGGGCGATTTCACTTGAAAACAATGCTATTTTGAGACTTTCATAATTTAGTTGTTTTATAAAGAGAAAATGCGAGAAAAGGTAGAATTATCACATAATATTATAAATTCATTTCATCTAGCATCACAGTTGATACAATTCATACAAGGTGATTCACAAATATGGAAACATAACGAATTTTGTTTTTTGAGGCACCTTGTAGTAATAAACCAACCTAAAATGACAAAATTCACTTGAAGAATGTTAAATGATATGTTCCATCGTATACAGAGTCGAATGATATCAATTTGAAAAATTAGTTATACTTTAATAAATAAAAACCTTGATTTTTTAAGTCACCCTATATCTCATAAGGGAGTCCGAAAAGATAGCGATATTTTTTCATGGGAGAACTCGAAATACTTTCATCCATATTGTACAAAATTTTCAGCGGAATCCTATGACGGGTTTTCATATACAAGGCGAAAAATGTATTTTCACTCCAGTTTTCGGCGGGTTTGCTGTAGTTCTTCCTCGTCCGGCCGCTTTTACTCGAAATAAAAATATTTCAATAAAATAGTGATCAGTTATTATACCGTACAATAGCGTACCGTATCCCTCGAAAAAAAGCCATAACTCGAATTATTATCTGCATCAGCATCGTCTAGTAGGCGATTCAATGGAAAAGTTATTTTTTCATGCTTAGTGTTTCTCAGAAGTTATATTATACTTAGTACATCCGCAGAAGTTCGATTTTTCGAATTTTCACTCTATAGAACAATAAAATAGTGAAAGTCTCAAAATAGCATTATTATCAAAGGAAATCGCCCTGTACTACAAAAAGATTTGGACATGAATATCTCATGAATTTGTCACATAACGAAAATACCACATAGGATAAATCAGAAAAAAATCATAATTTGTATGTAATTATTTCTATCGGCTTATATAGATATATATTAAATCAAATTCTTGGCACATTTTTACACCAAATTAACGTTTTATGTTTCAATTATGTTCTTGTATCTTCGAATCGTATATATGTTTGTATATAGTATATACCCCCTTTCAGAGAACGTTTCTCTTTCTTTTTCTTGTATTTGAAACATCATCTGAATCATCTTCGAATACCTACCTATTAATATATTCCTCTTATTTCGTAGTAGGCATGGAGAACAATTCAAAGAGGATAAAATCAACAAAATTCTTATGTCAATAGTCGTTTTCTTGTTGTCATAAAGCCCGAGAACTCTTTTTGGGTTATTGGACTAATTGAAGTTTCTTTTTTACTGTTCAAGTTTATGTGATTTTCAGTGTTTGTTGAACTTTGCTGAACAATATAGCCTTCGCAAATAGAGTGAGTTGTTATGTTTGTGACCGAAATGTTATTCCTAGACTCTCAATGCGTTTGAATAGAGGAGATAATATTGATGTTTTGCAAATTGCAACATATCGAAGACAAACTGCGGGAAATCCACCTATTGATATTCAGGATGATACAAAAATATGTTTCAATTGTAATGGAAAATAACCCGAATTGCCTTCGTCTCAATGTGTTGTCCCGCGTATCAAGTCGTGCGTGCATTATTTGTAATGCTCGTCAAAATTTTCAAAGACTTTCTTTAGAATGTAGAGTGGATATTTTTGTTGCTTCTGATATCTATGTCCCAGATTTCTTGAGAATTTGTGGTCACCATCTTGATCATCAAGGTTTCCTTCCAAATTACTTGCATGGAGGTTTGAATTTTGTGAATAAACCATACACAATTTCCAATCTTCAACATTTTCTTCAAAGAATGAGGACATTTGCTAATAGAAACAGGCCACTCCGTAACTGGGAGGATATCAATTGTTTCACTGAAGACGAATTTAAGTATCTGACATCAATCTCAAAAAATCATTTTCGACAATTACTAGAATTTTGTGATATTGTTGAACAAGGTGGCAAGAGAAGAAATGTCGAAAGAAAACATTTGCTGACATTTTTGATCAAAATGAAACATGGAGTTTCAGATGAGTTTTTGAAAATATTGTTCAGTTATCCTTCTCGACAAACAGCAAGCTTCATTATTTCTAATGTGAGATTATCTCTTTTAAATTCGACGTTTCGGCTCCGATTTTGGAGCCATTTTCAAGAACTGAAAAAGAAAGAAAATTAATAAATGGTTGAAACGTAATTCTACGCTAAGGTCTCAATCTGCCTACTCCTCAGGTATAATTACGTTAGGTTTTTGTGACTTGACGTCGGGGTCTCAATCTGCCTACTCCCCATGTCTCGTCACTGGTTCTCTCTAAGGTCTCAATCTGCCTACTCCTTCGAGAGAACTGAGGAATTGTGGGTTGAGGAACTGTATTTATAGTGGACGTGGCTGTAATGGCCGTGTGCAATGTATTGGCGCGAGGTGAACTATGGGCGGGAACAGAGAAGCGCCCCAATTGCCTCAACACTCGCGACGACGGACGTAGACTTCCCAATACCTGGAAGCCTCTCATTGCACGCATCAACTCATTTCCCACCAACCCAGTTCCCGCACACAGCTCATCTAGCGCCAACTCTATATATATATATATATATATATATATATATATATATATATATATATATATATATATATATATATATATATATATATATATATATATATGAATAGTAACTTGTGACATCTACTCTATTCACTTTATATATATATATATATATAATAACAAAGTATTCTCGACCGAACTCTATTAATTAAGTAGGAATTCTCGGGTAGCGGTCTGTTGAACAATGAAACTCATTCGATTTAAATCTTCAATATTTCGTCAACCTTTATTGACTTCTTCAGGAAGAGAAAATTCACAGAGTTAGTTCTAACCTATGGAACATTTGGGAGGATAATTGTTATTCTCCGCTGCAGACTAATCGCTTAATTTACCTGACTGGAGTGGTCCAGTCAGGTAAATTAAGCGATTAGTCTGCAGCGGAGAATAACAATTATCCTCCCAAATGTTCCATAGGTTAGAACTAACTCTGTGAATTTTCTCTTCCTGAAGAAGTCAATAAAGGTTGACGAAATATTGAAGATTTAAATCGAATGAGTTTCATTGTTCAACAGACCGCTACCCGAGAATTCCTACTTAATTATATATATATATATATATATGTATATATATATATATATATATATATCACTTTTTCACAAATTGTTCGCCTTGTATATAAAAAACCTGTCATAGGAATTTAATGAAAATTTTGTACGATATGAATTAAAGTATTTCGAGTTCTCCCGTGAAAAAATATCACTATCTTTTCGGACTCCCTTATGAGATATAGGGTGATTTAAAAAATCAAGGTTTTTATTTATTAAAGTATAACTAATTTTTCAAATTGATATCATTCGACTCTGTATACGATGGAACATATCATTTAACATTCTTCAAGTGAATTTTGTCATTTTAGGTTGGTTTATTACTACAAGGTGTCCCAAAAAACAAAATTCGTTATGTTTCCATATTTGTGAATCACCTTGTATGAATTGTATCAACTGTGATGCTAGATGAAATGAATTTATAATATTATGTGATAATTCTACCTTTTCTCGCATTTTCTCTTTATAAAACAACTAAATTATGAAAGTCTCAAAATAGCATTGTTTTCAAGTGAAATCGCCCTGTACTACGAAAAGATTTGGAAATGAATTTCTCATGAATTCATCATACACGGATGTGATGATGATCCCACAAAAGATAAATCCGAACTAAATCGTAACTTGGCAGATACAGAGTGATGAAAAGTGAATGTTTCTCATATTCAACACCCTGTATCTCGAAAACTAGTCATAGGATCGTGTTGCGCCCGTTGAAACATTTCATCGGAATGATCAATTCTACAACATATCAAAAATTCAAGAAATTTGACGGAGAGCCATTTTCCCATATAAGGTGTGCGGGGTCCTTTGCCTCAATTTAACCATCTTTGTATCCTTAATAGTTTCCGAAATCCCAATGGTGGGTGGCCCTCGACTTTGAATCACCCACTATTATTGTATCAAACAAAACTTTCATGTCTTCCTTGAGGAACATTGCATAAGTATGTGCCAGATGTAATGCTGGGTTTACCCTTGGGGTATTTCTTAGCACTGCTTTCTCATTTCCTCCTATTCCCCTATCCCAGGTCTCCACACAGGTGTAACCTTGTTGTGTTTTGGTAGTCCATTGAAGTTCTGAAGGAATTCCCAAACATGTTTAATGTGCTGAATTTAGTCACTGTCTAGATTCATCTGTATGCCTGTTCCTGAGGCATGTGTCTCAAATACTGTGATTACCGAGGTTTCGAACGCCCATCGTCTTACTGGCTTGAGAGATGTTTTCTTCTTTCACTTCTTCACAACTTTTCTTCAATTGCTTGTATCTGCAATCGTCTTCAGGTGAATACTGACAAGTTTAGATGCTAGGTCTGTTGATATGGTGTAATTATGGCGATGTTGTTGCGCGTGTAACTTCACGCTTTTATCCCCTCTAAAGCGGTCTACGAGCGGTCTTCATACCGTTTCAATTTCCACGCTCGTCTGACTGAAAGCGCTATTGGCTTCGACTTACGCGGTTTCTTTGAAATTTCATTTTAACCAATGTTGCTCTCTATGAAGAACACTACCCTTGTCCCAGAGAATCCAAAGAATTCGATGGTGCTCAGTCCAGGCATGGTCAGCAATTCCCGATTCAGATGTCTTTTCCCGTTGAGTCCACTTTTTGCGTTCAGTTATTCTTACGGGTAACGATCTCTTGGTCTCTCACATATAAGAATTTCCACATTCACATGGGACCTCGTAAATGCAGTTTTTTGCTGGATTCTTCTGTTGTTTCTGGTTTCGTCTTGGTGAGGAAGCTTCTGATTTTTTGGAAGATACCTCTGAGGTATGGAAGGACGATAACTGGATTTTGTGGTCGGGTTTCGATCTAATTGGTTTCTTGTTGTTTCTGTACTTCTCCTAGGATTTCCGCATCCAGTGACTCCTGGTTATTGCGAATTTGCATCGCTCTTTCCACCAATGTTTTTACGATACTTCTCTTAGTGGAATATAGGTGATGGGAGCAGAAGTTCAGATATCGTCTTGTGTGGATTTTTTTTGTAAACAGAGGTGCGGATGCCAGAGTCTGTATTTTTGGCGTTCACTTCATGAAACGGCAAGGTACTATTGCTTTCCTTCTCCATCGTGAACTTGATTGAGTTCCTTATGTTATTAATTCTTGAGAGGAAGTCTTCAAGATGTTCATTTCCGTGGTTCCATAAGGTGAAGGTGTCATCCACGTATCTTGGCCATTATTTTGGTTTGTGTTCTACCTTTCTAATAGCCAGCTTCTCGAACCTCTCCATGTATATGTTGACGAATACTGTGGACAGAGAATATCCTATTGGGAGTCCGTCGACTTGTGAAAAAACGATAGGCAGCACTACAGTATTACAATATAGCGTGTAGGGTAGTTCAGTTCTTTCATGAAGATGAATGTCTCCTTCCAGTTTTCTCTTGATGATGCTGAGGGATTCTTCTATGGGGATATTGGTGTGAAAGCTCTTCATGTCAAACCTGATACTGGAATACTGTATTGTAATTGCCAAGAGGAATTATAACATTCTTTTTCGGCCTTGCTTCATATGTTCCATCTACATTTGTTCTTGAGCCATTTGCAGACAAGATTGTGGTTCTGGATGATCAATCATTATTGAAAGAGATAACGAGCGTTGTATTTCGACAAAAGTTGAAATTATTTGAATTGTCACTTCATTTGTAACTTGGTCCAATAATGAAGGGAAACTAAAAAACCTATTTTTCAAGTAATATCAAAGTTAATACTCCTTGAAATATGATAGACCTGGTTTTGCAGTCGCCGGGTAGTGATTGATTTGAGATGAAACGAGTATTTTCCTAGAAAGTAATTGAATTTAAAACGCATATAAATAGAACTTCCTTTTGATTGACTATGCAAGAAAAACATAAACTAATAACATCCGACTTATGGAATATTCATGTCATGCATTAAACTGAAAACAAAATTATATAACTTGAACTTTTAATATCATTATATCCATCTGAACTACTTTCGGAATGGTGAGTTCGTCATTTGATACTTCAATTCAATTATCGGAAGTTCAGCTTCGAAAGCTTATATTGACGTTGATTTTTCTACGAACGAATATTTATTAGTTTTCATTAACGTAGTAATGGAAGTTTATAATTCGATTGCTTTGTTTATCAGACTGCTTGATTTTCAGTAGGTCTACTTGAAAGTGGACAGAAATTGGAATTGTCGGTGACTTTGGAAGTGGTGCCAATGAGATTTGGTTTTCATATTCAAATTATTAAACAAATTTGAATGTATTCATTCGTGATCGAAATATTCTCACACTGGTGTAGAAATAATAACGTTAACCTTGACTGTCATTGTATAGTTTTCAAGTATCATGAATAGATTTATCGAGTTATTCAGAAATGGAGTGTGAAAATATGCCACCTGAAATAACGAAGAATTCAAATAACATTGGAAAGACTAAATATATATTTTAAATTTTTGATCGTGGAGATTACTATATTACGTAAAAAGTTTAAAATGAAAATTTGATGAGTAAGATTTTCTCCATGATTCATTTTTTTTAATATTATTGTAAGAACAAACAACAGTTTTGGAATTCAAATTTTGTCATTAGGATCAAGGTTAACGTTATTATTGCTACAACATCATGAAAATACTTTTTACTTCATAGTGTAGTTGGGCACTTAGGATATACTCGAAAGAATACTCGTGGAGCACAATAAACACTTATATTCAACTACCATATCACACCTTGTCTTTTCTCAATCTCAACAACTAATGAATAACCTTATTTTCTTCTTATCTTACTATAATAGTCAGTCTGAGTCAGCTGTATTTCCATAGGCGGATACTACACGGCCATCCTGAATTGGTATTGTCCTCAACAACCACTGCCTGGCTTTCATCATCTGCGAATCAAAATTCAAGCAATTATTCTCAAGTAACTAGTCTTGGTATTTTGCTCTATTGAAGGCACAGTATAATCATATAAAAAGACTTTGAGAAGTTTTGTTAGCCCAATGGGCTCAATTGTAACATCAGTTGAATTGAACTTTCGATAACGCCTATACATGCCCTGTGCCATCAAGTCTGGGTTAGGCCCCTAAAGGGCTCTATTCTGTCAACAAGGGCTCTATTGTGTCATCAAAGGCTCTAGTGGTCAACCGAAGAATCTATGGTTCCACCGAAGAATCTATTGTGCCACCGAGGGTTTTATTGAATCATCAAGTGCTCTATTGTGCGATCAAGGGCTCTGTTGTGCCATCAAGGGCTCTATTTTTTAAGTTTTCTAACGTTTCTGTAGCATGAATGGTTTCATATATTCTGCAGCTACAACTCCTTCGTATGGCCGATTCGACCTTCCCTTATGCAGATCCTCCTTCACCTTGTATCTGTCATTCGGGAGAACTTCTATAACCTTGAAAGGTTCTCTGAATTTGGGTGGAAGTTTTTTACTCTCCCCCGTGCCCGCGTTGCTTATAACCTCAGCCAGTACCGAATCCTCTATCTTGAAAACCTTTGGTAGACCTCGTTTTCTATCGAAGCATTTTGTTTGCTAATGTTCTTTTCTATCCAGCTTTCGTTCAGCTTTTACTCTTGTTTTGGATACGTTCTCGTCACGGCCTTCGGTTTCATGGATATCACCATCCAGCATCAGATAAAATTCAAATAATAGTTCGGCTGGCGTGTTCTGTGTGATGCGGTGTTTCATACTATTGATACCTTGCTGGATCAAGCCTATTTTTTGAGTCCCAGTTGATGCCATCTGTGTACGCTCCCGACGTGGCCAAAGCATCTAGTATTGTTTTGTTCATCCTTTCTACTTGTCAATTCCCTTCAGGCATGCCCACCGCAATGGTATGTAATTTGATACCGTTTAGGAACAAATACTCTTTGAAATCGTTGGAGACAAACCCTTTCCCGGGTTTCCAAAAATTATGAACATTTCTGACAAAACTTCAAGCACACATTTAGTGCTGGTATTAGGGACCGCTTTCAAATAAGTGAATCAATTCTGAAAACCCGTCCACAATTACAAGTAAATACTTATTTCCTTTCGTGGTCTCTATAAGGGGATCCGAATGGTCCAAGTGGAGAGTGTGATGTGGTTTCGCATACTCAGGTATTGAGAGTAAATATCCAGGTTTTTTAGTGATAGTGAACCGAGAAGCGGTCAAACTAACACCGACAGAAGGAAAGTATTCCTACCGTTTGTTCCAAGAGTTGCAGATCGGATTGGATGTTTTCTACGAAAATACGAAATTGAAACTATTCATAATCTTGGAAAAAACTGAAACACCATTTGAAAGCAGTAAAGGACAAACAAGACGTGCTAAGCTCTTCTGGGGTATTCCGCATTTCATGTTCCTGTGGCAGCGTTTATATAGGAACCACGAAACGTTCCGTTACAACAAGAATAAAAGACCACAAGGCCAATTGTCGGTTAGGACATACAGATAAATCTGCTGTAGCAGAACATATTCCCAACAACGATAATCACGAAGTAAAATTTGAAGAAACCCAAGTCATCTCTATACCGTCTGTTTATTATCCAAGACTCTTCCAGGAAGCAATTGAAATCCAGTAACACCAAAACAACTTCAACAGAACCGAAGGACTACAACTAAACAAAGCTTGGCTACTAGTTCCTAAAAATACTGCATGGACCTCTTGATAATATTCCTGAATTGCTTTTTTTTCCCACCACTCTGAAGTAGTATGATCAGACCATCTATCATAAAGTAGATTTCTTGTAATGAAGCGGTTTCTTCCGGTTTTTTCTACAGTGGTGCAGTTGTTAATTTATTGTTCAAGTTGATAATGGTCAATGCATGAGAGCTCCAATCAAGCTGAATCTCTTTTCATTAAAATGATGTAGTGACTTTTCCAGACTAATTTTCCTGGATTGTATCGTCACTAAAGAAGATTGAGATATCCAGGAGGGACCTCAGACTGAAAGCCGTGGTGAGGGGGACTGCCCTCAGGAAAGTTGTCTCTCTCCCCACCTATGGTGCTTGGACATGGAGGAACTCCTGAGTAAGCTCACAGACAAAGGTTTCGAGGCACAGGCATATGCGGATCTACGACCGTATGCAGGCCGCATGCAGGATAATCGAAAGGTGATGCGGTGAAGCAGGGCTCTCAGTAATTCCGACAAAAACGGAGATGATCCTGTTCACCAAACGCAGGAAAAAAGATGGGTTCAGACCACCCACCATGTTTGGCCAAGAGCTGTAATTGGCTCAGCAGGTCAAATATCTGCGGGTGGTTTTGGACTCCATACTTTTATGGCACGTCGATAGGATTATTCAAAAGTCGGTAGCAATCCTATGGCAACTGAGGAGAGTTGTAGAGAAAAATTGGAAACCAATCCAGAGATTATGCGCTGGCTATACACGGCGGTCGTAAGACCAAAGATCCAATCTGGGTCAGCTGTATGGTGACCAGGCGCACAAAGTAGCACAATAGGGCAAAAGCTCCGTAAGGTCCAGAGGTTGGCCTAATTATTAATAACGGGTGCAATGAGAACGACCCCAACCGCGGTATTGACGGTACTGTTGAGGCTACCACCCCTTCCAGTCTGGATCAGGAAGAAGGCAATGTCAGCCCATTTGAGGATACGAGACTCGGAGGTCTGGGTAAACGAAGGAGACATGATAGGGCATGCGAAAATCGCAAAGTGGGCGGAGCAGGATATTCCTATTTCCGCCCTCAGAGTGAAAAGCGCACAAGACAGACTGCGATGGAATAGGAAGTTTGCTCTTACTATTCCGAGCAGAGAGAAATGGGAAGGAAATACAGAGGAGTTTCGACCAGAAAGCCTACTATCTTACACGGACGGTTCGCGTCTGACCGACATACAGGCTTCGGGCGCAGGCATCTTCCTGTAAGAAAAAGGTATATTAGAAAGCTACGCTCTGGGAAGATACACAACAACAGTTTTCCAAGCTGAAGTGATCGCCGTTCTAACCGTAGCTATGAGGCAAGAGGTAATAGAAGGGCCCGAGCAGAGAATTTATATCTGCTCGGAGAGCCAGGCAACGCTCAGAGCCATCTGCTATCCTTAGCCAACTTCAGTCCTGTTACAGGAACGCGGAGATGCTCTGGAGGAAGTAGCTGAAACCAAGAAAGTTGAGTTAGTGTGGGTTCTTGGCCACAGAGGGGTGCCGGGAAACGAGGTGGCTGACGAACTTGCCAGAACCGGTTCCGCAGCGCCGTTCTGTGGGCCGGAGCCAGTACTAGGCATCGCAAGGAGTCAAATTTCTTCTGCCCTGGACGATCGGGTGGAAAGAGAATTAAATGAACTCTGGAGATACACTGCTGGATGCAGACAGTCAATAGACTGTGGCTGGCTCTAGCAAGTCAAGGATGGCGTGGATGGCGTGGCTCTTAGGCAGAGATCGCCAAACACTACGCTTCCTTGTAGGAATACTAACAGGCCTTAATACACTAGGTAGACACCTGTCACTATTGGGTATAAAAAACAGTCCCACCTGCCATATGTATGAAGAAACTTCGTCTCACTTCCTTGGCGAGTGTGAGGCGTACAGGAGGCTATGATTAGAAATCTTCGGAGTTGAAAAACTCCAACATGAAGAACTCATCGAACTGAAGTGGACGGACATACTAAACTTCATCAGAAGGTCACAAAGATTCGGAAAGGAAGACTAGGAGAGGCAAGGTAGTTTATGTGGAGAGCGGGGAAACCAAAAAGGGCCCATATGGGCCTACATGCCTGGCTGCGGTAGTGCCCTCCCCATGATTACTACCACTACTACCAGACCAATTTTCGACAATAAGTTCATAACCCAAGGAAATTTCTCATTTCGCGTTTCTCTCTAGGCCGTGGCCAACTTCGAAAAGCCTCGATTTTCGCAAAATTGGTCTTGATTCCTTCGGCTGTGATGACATAAAATAAAAACTTGACTTCATTTTGGGTCAAGTTGTAGATTTGCAATTTTCAATCTCAAAAATATTTCTTTAAAATTATTCATGTAATCGTCAAATGTCGTTCCCATTACCATAAATACGTCTTTCAAAGGTATCGTAATCATTACATAATTCAATAGGAAGGACTTTGAATTTAAATAACCCGTTCCGGCAGACAATGTTGTTTTGCCTCTGTCATCAGGATGAACTTCCCCTTTCCCGTATTCACTATCCAGATCAAACGTTATTCAATTCGAACAGGATAGCGTGTTTCCCGTGTAATCGATTCTTGGCAATGAGTAGATGTTTTTGATCGTGACGTCATTCAGTCGTCGATGGTACATGCTACCAACATTACCTGTGACGACCACAGGCTTTTGTCGATTCTTCTATTATTTTGTTCTCCAGCATGTTGTCAGTCATGTCGGCTATCACCTTCTCCCTCTTTGGCGAACATGAGTCACATCAGTGCCTGTCGGATTGGTTGGACATCGCCGGTGTTAATGCAGTGTTGAACTGGATTCGTGCGTTCAGATGTCTAGAAAATGTTACGATGACTATCAAGGAACATTGGAGTTTTCCAATTTTGTTTCAGATTAAAATGTTCCAAGTTTTCCGTCATTTTATCAATTATTCTCCAATCGATGTTGGTGGTTTTTCTCCGAAAGGGTCAAGTTTGGTCTCCACAATAATTACTCGAGGAATTTACAGAAGCTCAAAAGATATTTCCCTCATAAGAAATTTGTTATCTGTAGTATTGACGAACCTGACAGGAATTTTTCGATTCTTGATCACGAGACATCCGAGAGAATCCCGTACAGACAATATTCATCATTTTCAATATTTCCAATGCCTAAACCTACTCTTTCCTTCCAAACAGCTATAATGCAGAATCAAAGTTTTCAGAAATATAGACATCTTCCTCTATTTCCACAACCAACAGAGAATGTTTTATAGTAATGGGATCTGGATATTTACAAGGGTATTTCTAATGTTTTTCCGTAGCCATTTTATAACCTTATTTCTTCTTGTCGATTTCTTCGAAAGTCTATTATGGCGAAGGTGTATCTTCTAGTCCGCAAGCCCTCGTAAAAAATCTTAAGTGATAACCAGGAAGTTGTAATTTTGTATTCTGTTTCTGAGTCCGACAAGATTTCGCAAGAGGAAACCTTGACAGTGGTAAGTTTTTCTTTGGCTTTCTGAAAAACATGTCAATTTCGGATTTATATGGAAGGTAATGACCAGCATCTAGTTTTTAAGTTAAATTGAAAGATATTTACTGAAAGTAATCTAAACAAAAACTGTCTGACAGAAAGTTTAGGTACTTCTAGTTTATCCGCCACTCTGTACGTGTCGATTTCACGACTTGTAGGTTGGCGACAGGCAGCAATCTGAGTTTTCTAGGAGCATACAATAATTAAATGAGATTTTTTGTAGAAAATACCCATGAAACGATTTGATCTTCACAACTTTATTTTAAATTATCACATTTAAAACATCACATGTTTCGCTAAAACAGTAGCTCCAGTACTTGATAAAGCTAATGTTTTAGCGAAACATGTCAGTGATATTTTAAATTTGATAATTTAAAATAAAGTTGTGAAGATCAACTCGTTTCCTGGGTATTTTATACAAATTACTAAGGATCTTCATCAAGTAACGCCCGAATCAATCGAAAAATTTAATGAGATTTTCAATAGCACCATTGTCCGACAAAATTGATAGGGATCTTCAGCAGTCTGACGCTCCAAAGATGTCGATGGTGATAACCAGCAATCAGCCCTATGCTGTACTTCACCGTTATTCGCCATTTCCGTTATTTTGACATTACCAATCATAGCAAAATAACGGAAATGGTGAATACCGTTGACGTTATTTTTAACGGAAGTGATACAGCATAGGGCTGAATGTTGTCTTGACTTTATTTTCAAAGAAATAGAATAAATAAGACAACGATATACTTGTCCGACAATAAAGTTGGTAAATTTGTTGAAAAACTGACAAAAAAAATAAAAAATTTTGCTTTTTATGTATTAACCCTAACCAAAACCACCAAGCTATACAAAAATCCACACATTTAGGCATGTAAACATATACATCAGGCTGTTTATTACTGAAAAACAAATGGAAAGATAAAAATATCTGAATCATTTGTTTTGTAATCGCAATTTAGTTCACCCCTTCTATCTGCCGATGAAAATATTGCTAGTGAAGTTTTTCAATAATAAATATCCAATCGTAAATAAACCAAATCCTCAGATAACACAAAACACTTTACAATTGTTGGTAGATACGGAAACAATACGGACACATGAAACGGAGGGTAAATATTACCTTGACGTTTTAAGTTTTTTCTGAAAACTATCAAAAAAAGAAAAATGTAAAAACTAACAAAATTTTGTTTTTCATGGTGGATAGAAGTGATTGCAACATACTTTTTAATTCTAAACAACTTTTTGTCAAAATAATTTTTAATATTCTCAAAAATAAAGGTACTTTACTCTAGCATGAAATTCATATTTTTTGAGAAAGCTCTTATACGACTGAAAAAATTTGATATTTTATGGTTGCATTTTAGATTTAAGATCATGCAGAATAACTTGTTTTCCTGAAATTAATAATAAAAAAGTTTTCCATATGGACATACTGTATAAATATTTCGATCTTAATATAGATTCAGATGACGTTCACTCTGCCAGTGCAGCACAATCATAACCGATACAAGCGATGAAAGTGATACTTTGAGTGCGAGCGAAGAATCTACTGAAGAAGAAGATGATGAATAATTCTTTTTTTTTTCATAAAAATTCATGTTTTTCATCATTCAAGTTAAGGAATAAACTGTAAAGCAACATTGTATTATTATATAATTTTGAATTTTTACTTCTATCGCGAGAAATATTGAAATTACAAAATGTCAACTTTTTTTGTCGGACAGGCAAAACAGTCCAATATTCTTGTCGGACAATCGATACTTCCGATAAGTATTATATTTTTTCTCAATTGCCACTTTTGTCCGACAGCTGCTTATCACCAACATTGTTGTCAAATTGACATCTTTGGAGCGTCGGACTGCTAAAGATCCCTATTAATTTTCTCGGACAATGGTGCCATTGAAAATCTCATTTAATTATTTTATGCTCCTAGAAAACTCAAATTGCTGTCTGTCGCCAACCTACAAGTCGTGAAATCGACACGTTTAGAGTGGCGGACAAATTAGAAGTATATACTTAAACTTTTTGTCGAACAGTTTATTTTAGATTACTTTTAGTAAATATCTTTCACTAAATGCTGGTTATAACCTTAAATATAAATCCGAAATTGACATGTTTTTCAGAAAGCCAAAGGAAAACTTACCACTATCAAGGTTTCCTCTTTGTGAAATATTGTCGAACTTGGCATACTTAAGTTACAACTTGCTGGTTATCACTTGAAATTTTGTACGAATGCTTGCGGACTATTAGATCTCCTAACTGGCCTTGGACTAGTAGACCTTGTCCATTTCTTATCAGTGCTGAGATTGAATCAAGGTATGCACTTCAATTTGTTCAATGAACTTCTTTGGTATTAGGGAGAAGGCCAAATGAATGAGTCGTTTATACATCTAGTTGGGTTTTGGACTCGACATTTTTTTTAAATATACGACCTCCAACGTTTTAACGATTCTGGAATAT
This sequence comes from Chrysolina americana, assembly GCA_958502065.1. NCBI lineage: Eukaryota > Metazoa > Arthropoda > Insecta > Coleoptera > Chrysomelidae > Chrysolina > Chrysolina americana. The sequence continues at coordinate 44,854,576 of OY293416.1, forward strand.
TTTCTCTGTTTACACTTGTCTATTTTTATTGGAAGGGGACATTTTTTCAGAAGGTGTCCTGATTTTACCCACTTCTTTTAATTTCTTGTCTACCTCTCGTGCCTTCCGTTAATCTGTTTCGACCATTTTGCTGCCTTCCCTTTAAATTTCCTGTGCAATTTTAGTAATTTGATTACGGAGGTGTTGACTTTGATTCGATGCAGAAATTCGCCATGTTTTTGCAATTGCTGAACTTATCATTCGTCTTGCTCCCCTTCATTTCGTTTACTCCTATTCAGTGTTGGTAGAGAAGCTCTTAATTTTTCTTTCCTTCCGAGTTCCTGTGGCTCTTGTTCTTGTTTTACTCATTCCTGTTTCTTCCTTAGTTCTTCTTCCTCTACCGGAAATCTGCTTCTTCCTCCACTACTACTTATTCCGCCGCTGTCACGAAATATTAGGTACGTTTTTGAGTTTTAGAGGTTATATACTTTGATTGTTTCAAACAATAATTATTCAACCGTCACATCTTATAATCGAATTCCTCAAAAGAACTAGAACATCAACTTATGTTACTAGATACTTATGTCGACTTCTTCAAAGTTTGGTGAATGTTCCACTGCATTTCCAGATCAATGGATGACGGTTATATTGACCAGGCCCGTAACACAATGGTAATTTCGAAGAAATGAGGAATAAATCGAATAAATATGGAAAACGATCAAATGAAAGTAATTGAAATATTTTTCAAAATGCGGTGACGACAATCAATTTTATGGAATGATCAATATTTTCCTGTTTTTTCAGATAAATATGAATCCGTCAGATTCAACATATGATGTTTTTGCTAATTCAGATGCGCCAAAAATAGGTGTTTGAAGGGAACTCAAAAAAGGTGTTCTGAAATGCCGACGTTTTATCTTAGTTGTTGAAAAGACAGCTGCAGTGAGAAATTTTCATAACTATTTATTATTGAACCAAGAAATTAATATACGTTCTTGGAGAAAATATTCTATAAAAAATACTTGTCGAGGTGATGTGCCGGCGACATAGTTGTGGTCGTAATTTCATCCTTTTGTTAAACAGTTGATTATTATTCATTTGGTGGGACAGGACAATTATACTATTGTAACAAATAAAATACTCTAAACGTTTAAAATCTAATTTATTTATACTCAAATTTATGTTAACAAGCTCGACTTAAATTAATATTCAAATATCGTAATCAGGCTGATTCCAAAAACTGTCGTCTCGCCGTGGAGATTCCTTTTATATAGCGTGGTGAAATTAGTTCCGGAAATCTCACGAATTTCTACTGGCGACTAGATGTCGCTTCTCGAATGATCTTGTGTCAATCGCCAGCGGCGAAGTTAATGGTGACATCATCGGCTATAAATAGCGCTGTTTTCTGTGCTGTTTACGAGCTCCGTCAGAACCGGCTTTAGGAGAATTCGTCACACTATAGTCCGACCTACCTCGTCACTGATGAGAGGCAAAACCTCGAAACATACATGTCTGCAGGTGGTCATTCCCAGCCAAATGAAGGATAATCTTCTCTTTAATTTCAAGACAGGCACTTGCAATTGGGTCTTCTTGGAAGAACGTTGCACACATATCTGTCAGATGTAGTTCATTGTGCGTCTTGGTATCAGCCATGGAAGTAGTTGTTTTCTGACAGATGTTCGCCTTTATTTTTCCACTTGGTGGAAACGCTAGGAGAGAAAGGTACTTTGTATTCATTTCACTATGTTGATACTCTCCGGCACATCATTTCGAATTCGTTCGAAATATTACATCCAGATCATAGTTTTACAGAAATATTCGAAAAATTGTTGAAAATGGAGTTGTAGGAATAGAGCATGTAGGCAAAATTTCAAAACAATCCCTCAAAACTGAATGAAAATGAAATATGCAAAAAAGTCTTGGTGCTTTGAGTGACTCTCAAATTTATGAATCTTTACCTATATCCATATATTTGACGTACCATTCAACATATTCTATCGGTTCTTAAATTCTCAAGGCCACTTAAAGCGTTAAGTGAACAAACAGTCCATTGAAATGTTCATACCCTCCCTCCCCCATACCTTTTGGAATGTTCTTTCGCCATTTTCTCGAGTATTGCGTACATTCAATTTAAATTTTGCTATTGCTCTAGGCTACCTATACCGCAGCATGGATATTATTGATGTTGATCAAATAGCAATATGGGATGATTGGTTTTCCATTTGAAATTTCTGAATTCTGATAAAAAATATGGAAACAGCGAGTTTCCATTTACGGAACTGGTTGGTATTATATGATTTCAATTTAGATATGTCTCCCGAACAGGTTACAGAAACGAAAACACATAGGGAATCTCACAGCTTCCTTGATTTTCACTCACCCATTTCCTTCTCCTCGGAATGAACTCGGAAATAATTCAGTTATTTATATGAGAGTGACTGTATTTTCATCCAAAACAATCTGTTGAATAAAAATCCCATTGTCGTTTTGCGACTATTGTATAATCACGGTGGATTATCCGTTCCACCTGTTCAAGACTTGATCAAGACTGTACCACCTCGGATGACTGCAATTTTGCATTTCACTTGTCCGTTAACCAAAGTGCTTTTATGCAATGCGCGATTTACGCGCTTGGCGAATAGAAGTTATATGAAGTCACTTAACTTTAATTAGAGTAGATGAATGTCTCGTAATTCTTGCCAAATCTAGTATATTCATTGATGTTTTCTCTCCGTGAGTAGGAATTATAGACATCAATGGTATAATGATACTGTCCACGTATAAACTGTTTTTGTCCAGGGTCGAGTCTAAGTGAGACCGCCCGCGTTGGTTGATCTTTTGGTGACCGTCATTTATACGTCGTGAGACTAATCAAAACCCAAATCTAAATCTAATGTGTTGTTCCTTACTGATATTTTGAATGTAAATTCTCATCGAAAATAATATCAGTTTGAGGCCAATTCAATGATGAAATTGTGAAAATCTTGTTTCAATTTAGTAATAACCCCAACTTGTTTGTGTATTCCGTACGAAAGGGGTTGATGAGTATCTTACATAAAAAAAAAACGAACAACGCATTATGGAACTTTTCTAAGGGAAAAAACAAAATGGCGGCTCCAAAATGGCGGACAAGATTCAAAATTATGGTCCGATTTGATTCAAACTTGATAAGTGGTGGTTTTCAGGGTTGGAATCTATAAATTGTTTTTCAGTGCAAAAACAAGATGGTGGCTCCAAGAAGATGGCGGACGAAATTTTTAATTATGGTACGTTTCACCCGCCATCTTGTTTTTTGTATCGACAAAAAACATAACTTCCGACCCTGAAAATCCCAACATACTAATTTTGATGCGAATCGGACCATAATTACAAATTTCGTCCGCCATCTTGGAGCCACTATCTTTTTTTTTGCATTGACAAACAATTTATAATATCCGACCCTGAAAACCACCACTTATCAAGTTTGAATCCAATCGGACCATAATTTTAAATCCTGTCCGCCATTTTGGAGCCGCCATTTTGTTTGTTTCCTTAGAAAAATTCCCTAATATATTGTCACCGAATTTATGTCAAATTAGCTTGCAAATAGAGTATCATTATTTGGAATACACATCATTTGTTTTTTTCCGCAAGAGGGCACCAAAATCGAAAGTTGGGTAGCGATAATTGACATCGCTGAATTCCTTATGAAATTACCTTTTTAAGGATGTGTCACACTTACTACTTTCCCTATTCAAATTGTTTAGGTGATAGTGGCCAAGGGGTGGGGGGAGAGGTATGACAGTTGAGGTTATGATAGGAAGATGCCCCCCTCAGATTAAAAATCGACGTGTTTTTTTCTTCACAACTCATGTGTTTTGAAGATATTCGATCTGTTTCGTTTTCGGTCCCCTACCCTGTATATTTTTATACATACATTGCAATTTCTGACTAACTATTAATTTTCCACTAAAATCACACTCATACAGCGTCCGCCATAAATTTGGCTACATATGGAAAAAAAATTGTAATTGAAATTTCTGGAAAACTCCAATAGCTGTTCGTTTTTGCATGTCTAATAACTAAAAAATCGGTTTCGACTTGTATTATATGACATCATATTTGGCGGGATTTGGAGGAAAAAGATTACTCTGATGCAGAAAAATTTGTCAAATTGGCAAGATTTACAAAAATTGTTATTGAGAAAATGTGACTGGAATCCATATAGATACCAATTTTGAACCAGATTAAAGAAATCAAAAATACCACTTTATACTGGTACTACTGAGAAACATACATTTTTGTTTTATCTGGAAATAACTTTAATTACCTAATCTCATATAAGAATGGGTAAAAACTGATCAAATATTTGTGAAATTACCATTTTACGGGATATTTAATTAATTAATTATGAAAATACGATTCTGTCCTGACACTAGGTGTAGTCATGCTCTGTATATTGATGCACAAGAGCTCATTCTATATTTTCAGTTTTGCTAATAAAATTCAAACCAACTAATATTTTTGCTATCAAACATAATAATAATATTTGTTAGTGAATTTGAACCTCCAAAAAGCTATAGATATTTCTGAATTTTATAAGGCGACTTTGAAAAAAGACCTACTTTTGTTGTGATTATAACAAGTATCACAAACTTTTGACAATTTTGTTGGAGTTGTCGTTCTTCATCAGTTTTTGTGTTTTTCTATTTATCAATAGATATGGCTGCAAAACTGAGTATACAAGAAAAAATTGAATTAGTATTATCATATGGGTAAAATTATCATAACACAAGTTACATTTTCAATAAAAGGCATCCATACAAAAATGTGCATTTTACTGCGGTGGCAAAGATATTGCAAAAATTGAAGGACACTAGTTCGGTTGAAAACACTTATAAAAGTGTTCACGTTAAGCTTGTTGAAAATAATGAATACAACAAAACAATTTTTTAATGACCGTCACTGACACCAAGAGGTTCTACAGAAATTATGGCAGAAAAGGTAAAAATATCCCAAACCTCTGTAAAATCACTTTCATCCATACAAACCAAAATTTGTGCTAGTACGAGACAGGAATTATTATGCTCGATTTTATTTTTGTGCCTGGTTCCAGAAAATGTTAGAAGACAATCGTGATTTTTACCTCAAATGGTGCCGTCAGTTCTTGAAGTTTGAAATGGTGAGCACAAATTGATTCTTTATTGAAGCCAAGGACCAATATAGTTGTGAACGAGCGAATTGTAGGAATAATTGTGCAGCACTGATCAACAGAACTGTGTTGAAAAATGTCCGCCGCGAAATGTTTAACAGAACAATTATATGTGCACAAAGGTAGTCACGTAGAATTTTGAAAATTTGTACATTGTTTATTGAATTTTTGTTTTATTTTTCCAAATCTACTTGGACCATACTGAATTCAGTTAGGATGAATAATGTAAATAATGTATTATCATTTAATTACAAATATTAGTTGGTTTCAATTTCATTCACAGTTAGAGAATATTGAATAATAACCTCACCTAGTGACAAAACTAAGTTGTGTTTTCACAGTCAGCTTCCCGCAAAATGTCTATATCCACAAATATTTGTTTTCGACTCGAACTTATGTGATTTAGGCGAAGCTGTTTCCAGATGAAACAAAAATGAATAAGGTTTTTTTGTGAGGGTAGAGGAATATAATAGATTTTTTCTCGTTCAAAACTGGTACATGGGGTCCTCGTTGGATTTCAAAAAAAAATTCTCATTAAAATTTTTCGAAATCTTAATTGTTAATTTGATCCAAATTACGTACGATAAGTCATAAAATATTTTTCATTTGTCAGACATGCAGAAACAAACCTCCATAACCGTTTTTCAGGAATTTCGATATCAAAACAATAGTTTTTCCCATAATGTATTCAACTTTATAAAGGCTAATTTACTGAAAATTTTCCATAAATGTTTCTACAGATATATCTATTAACTACTTGAAAATTTGTCCCGGGAAAGATATGAATTCGGATTTAGCAAAAGTATTGCAAATATCGTGTTATTTAGATTGAAGTACCCTGTGTATTCTTGCATTTGGCAGTCGATGTTCGAATCCCAGAATTATTTCAATTTGACCATGGCATTCCCAAAATATATAGTTTTAGAGGTACAGAAAATTTTAAATAGAAATTTTTCGACTTTGTAGGGGAACGCTTAACAAACAATCATCAAAGAACTTTACAATGGACAATGTTAAATTTTCTCTCTGTTGGCGTCAACAGAACCGTCGAGTCGGTAGATTAAATCAAATATGCAAACCATTCAACACCAATTTGAGCCGTATCTTGTTAGTGTTAATTCAAAGATGAAATTTTCTGTAACTCTTAAAATATATCTAGGTACATAATGGGTATGGCCTGGTTAGCACGAAATATGTTTTGAATTCAAACAATGATTAAAAAATTATATATACGGGAGTTTTTCATTTCAAATCACTAAATTGATGTCCACTTCCTAGTGAATGGAAATGATATCAGTTCTTCATCACACATTTTCAAGTTTGTATTAAAGTAGCTCTGGGAACGTTTTTGGGTACTTTTCTGTGAATAACCTTGTTTATCGACCACAATACCGCACGGATCTGTGTCCGATTTACCGAAATAGCATATGCTCGACTAGGCTGATGCTTGTCCGAAATATTTCCCCCTGCATTTTGATATAGTTTAAGGTATGCTGAATGTCGTATTATTTATTGCATGACGGTGTTGTTTGCATTTTTAGGATGCGGTAAGTGTTAGTTCTCTCTATCTACCTACAAAAAGCAATTAACTGTAAGTAATCAAGATCTTTAACCTGTGGTAAGTGATAGACTTACTGCTTTTAGAACAATAAACTCTTCAGTGCTTCTAGTTATGTAATTTATCTTTCGAAGCACTGGATCAGTTGTAGTACACTGTTGAGTACATTAATACTGGACTGCAAGAAAAGTTGCGAAGAAAGGAGATTTGTACATATTTTTAATGTTATTTGATAAAATGGTGGTTCAATAGAAGACTTTTCTGGAATTTCTCAAATATACGAAGACACATGTCAAATTGTTAATAATTTGTTTTCCAATTTTCAGAAAGTTATCAATGATATTGAATATATGTATATTTTTTTCACTTACTCTCCAATATTGTTGATTTTCAGGTTACCTGTAATCTGTTTGTATACAACGGAGGTAATCTAGTTCATAATTGTCTATAGTTTTAGGTATAATTTTCAACCGAAAAGTTGGTATATGACTTCATTCCCTATGAACATCTTCCTATACCTGTTGATTTCTTTAAAGAGGACTTGCCTTGTATCTTTTCGTTATTGAATTCAGGCAATAATTTTCAACTTTTTTCCTCATGCGCTTCATTTCAGTGAACTAAAATAGTGTTCAATACTCCAATTGAACACTGTATTCTTTCATAAATTGTTGAAGATGTTCAATCAATTCTGAACAATTAGCAAATAGAACCATATTTCTCAAATCAAAAATAAATCCGATTTTAGGAAAAAACGTGATGTTTGTCGAGATGTAGATGGTTTTGAAACAATTGCAAAATCTTAATGGGTGAATACAAAGGATAGGAGATTTATTCGGATTCCTGAACTGCCTGCATGTTTCATTGTAGTTTTCATTACACTTTCCGAATAGAATTATTATATCGAACATGCTATATCTTTCCGGACTTTCTTCCATTATTTCAATCAATCCAGCCCAAAAACGCTCATATCAAAGTAACTGAGAGCAATAATGAAAACCTCAAAGGTACAGCATATTTTTTTAGGAAATATTGTTTCATATGCAAAATTGTTCAGAACTCGTTGAACAATAGTAATATATGAAAAAATATAGAGTTTCTATCTGAATTTCGAAGGTGAATGTTATTGCAGGAAGAGCTGTAAGTTGTGAAAAGTATTATTCATTTTCAAATAGAGCCGATGAATGGAATGAAGGATGTTCCAAAGAACTCTTTCTCTCAATTCAATATCAACGAAGATACAAGTCGATTCACCTTTTGAAAAAATCACCTGTCATCAGTACCTGTTCATACATACATGTGAAAATGCCATAACTTTCATTCATTTTTTAATTGTCCGATTAAAAATTAGGCGAACTGAATTACATGAGATATTCTCATTTACTTCAGCAAACTTTTCTTCGCAGGTCTGTGTAATTAACTGCAAACTTTTCAGTTCAATTTCTGCGGGATCAGAATTTGAACTGTACTGCGTAGTCTATAGTCAATTCGAAATTTATTCTCAGATTGGCTAGTTTTTCCATATACGGTATATTTCAAAAAATGTACCAAATTTCGTTCCGAGTTAACTACTTCATATTGAATTAAATGGATCCAAATATGAAAAATATTTAAAAAATTTAATTATCAATGTGGTACGTTGGACATCTGTTTGACTTGTTAATTTGATACTAGGAGTTTTTACAAATCATACGAGCAGTAATAAAATTCTTCGAACATAAGTTTTCTCCTAAGTTCAGTTCAAATATTACTCTAGAATATTTTCATATCTACGACGTGATTTTTCCTCTACGTGGCCACCTTGCATTTGTTTGTGTTATGATAGTTACAAACTATTTTGTAGTATTAAACTATAAAAATTAACATTTTTAACAGAGTATATTGATACATACTAATTTGAAAGTAAAAGTGAAAATATAAGGTCGTATCAAAATTTCTAAGATGCGACTGTTGTATTTCTGCAGCTACTTTTTGGGCATTAACTAATATAAAAAACACTGGAACTAGAGTATGACATAGTTCATACTATTTTTTCAAAATATAAAGAGGAGAGCCGAAATAATATTTTCTAAAAAATCAAAAAATACCAAAATTATGGAAAAATCAGAACTTTACTTTGATGAATATGATTAACGGTCAATCTGAGAATATTTGCGAATTACACTCGACACTACAAACGTAAAACAATGGTTTTGTGGTGTTGTAATTGTGGCTTTGTAGGTGCTAGACCTCCAAAGGGCACTCCATGCGGAACCTTCTTCGTGTGATATGTCACACACTGCAGCTCAAACTAGCAGCAAAGTAAGTTTGACAGCTTGAAAAGCTTGCTTCGCACTATATTATTCCATCGATATTCACTTTGACACTATTTCCTTAGGAGTCTATGGAATTCAGCACTTTTACGAAATAATTGATTTGTGCGATTTGGATTATGTAATTAAATCATCTGAATAGGAAGCTTTCGTTTATCTTCGTCACTCCTAGATATACTTTAAATTAATTTTACCGAGACCATGAAAGTTATTTATCAAAATGCATATCTAGATGTGTGAAGTGAAATAGTGGCGTTTCTCAAATGATTCATATTCTTTTATAATCTTAACAAAATATATTTACCATAAAACTAAATTCTTCAGTTTATAGTATTGCTGTTCAAAGGAAATGATTCGTTCGATATTTCTGATGTTTCGCAAAATTGCTGGATATCATACACTTGATAAAAAATAGAACAAATCATTTATCAGCCTCACTATATACCTACTGCTAGATTTTTGAAAACATTAAACGAGATTTTCCAAAGTCTGATCTGTATCAAAACATTGAAATACCCGATCATATATTTGGTTATAGCTGACAATTTAATAAAGACTATAATCATACCTATCAAGCCCAAACGTTAGAGTGAGACCAAAACTACCCAAAAATAATATGGTAAACTAACTATTACTTTAGTTGAAGTTACTCAATTTTGATTTGCATATTTTTTCAAGAATCGGTTCATCGCGTGCAAAAATAGCGAGCTAAGTGTAGAGAGGATGTAGATCTGATGATTATTGTTATTCTACACACTATTGTTAACAACGAATGATCAATAATACAAAGTCATGTAACATTTTAGATTGTACAAGAAAAGTTATACGAAATCAAAAAATTTAAAAACTATTAAGGGAATACGTTCTAGATTACTTTGCCACTCTCAATTTGGCTAGAAATACATAATTCAAAAAATTGAGAAGCTACAACATATTATCAACTTAAAAAATATGATTCATGCAATTCATATATTATACTTGATTAAAGAAAATATATTTTCCTTCCATCACCATGTACCTTTCAGTGTCTAGTTCATATTGTTTTCAAATTTTATCGGACAAATTGGTATTAAATGAAAGTAAAAGTTCATACTGAAAGTGGAAGACACAGTTTTTTTTGGAAAAAAATCAACACGAAGTCGTCTCAACACTAATTTAGAACAGGATAGAGGTCCCAATCTAATCTAGACATGTTTCGAACATATATTTGTTCATCATCAGTAATAGTGGTGGAGAGAGAAATTCGGTTGAGAATTTAAAATGTAAAACTTGAAATCCCTTGAAGGGAAGGGAGTAAATTTCTCTCTCTCTCGATAATGCCGATTAATATTAAAAGTTAATATGGATTTTCATTTATCGGCTACATCAATTCAACAAATAGAAGAATTTTCATGATTTCATTGAATTTCAACAGATCTACTACCTACTACATGAATAGCTTGCTTTGCATCGTAGTGACGTTTCTATATCTGTGATAGAACATGCAAAAGTTATAAAACATCATACTGAGGTCAGTGTTGTTCTCAATTTATTACTGTTCTCAATTTATTATTGTTCTCAACATTTCGATATGTACCAAGCTTCAATGGCAGGAGCGGAAGTTAACTAGATGGCTTCTAAACATTAATTCATTCCAAAAATTCCTTGGGTGTCAAGAGGCCCAAATAACCTCTAATAATGATTGATTGTATCAGATGATTTTATTCCACATCAGGTAAATTTTGTCATGAAACACTTGTACTGACGTTTTTTTTGGGATTTACTGATATATCTCATCAACTGAGCAGCTGAATGTTTGAAAAATTCAGAGTTTGGTGAAGAACACAAATATATTGTACAATAAATGACAAAATATCGCTGATTTTGTAAATTTTTTTCAGTCTTAAAAAATTAATCAACAATAAAAAGCTCATATTATTGAAATGCTCATTCAGAATTGAATTAATATTGGATATTCGAAATATACTTATCAAATAATAAAGAAATAATCAATTAAAAATATAAATATTCAGTTCATTCAACTTTTTTGTAAGATTCTTATCATTTGATCAATACGTAACGTATACACTCGTTATTGAATCTCTTATTTATTTTCATTACTTTTATCCAAATAGTCGCTTAAACACGTTTTTCAATGAACGTTTTCTAATTATATTCTAACGCGTTTGCAGCAATCTTTGAAACGCTGGTTTTGAAGATTTTCGGTCCTAAACCAGAGGTCTGCATTTGTTTCATGATGTAGATTTATATTAAAAGATGGATAGTTTTTGAGATATGTCGCTTCAAAATTGTTACTTTTGATGCCTCAAAATGTCAGGTATCGAATGAAATTGAGATTTTTTCATGATTTATGACATACATGAAAAAGCAATGAAATCATCTGCTCTGATGATTTTGTTATTAACCCTTCATAACTGATCTGCATAAATAGAAACCATACGAATAAAAGTTTCCAGTGACTATTGTTTCTCGATATTTCCCAAAATCGTATTGAGAATGATAAATGATGATCCTACAAATCACACACATTCAGCTTGTCAGCCACATTCCGCATTTTATGTACCGATAGGCATGGTGAACGGGTAAGGTTAATGGTCCCCCCTCCTCGTTGCTTGGGAAAATCTGGTATTTGGTGTAATTCGCGATTTTTTAAAATTGATGCAATGTGTATTAACCGCTATGGTAGTCACCACACCGAGCATTTGAATTGTTTTTTAAAGATTATCATTTATCAACAAACCTGTTAGCTATACAGTTGGTCAATATAAACAAGCAATATAGCGCCTGTTTTCTATAGTTTTATTGAAATAATCATATAGTTATCTGTAGTGATTTGAAGCAATTTCTTACTATCAGTACCAACCTCTTCTTCTGATGGGAGATGTCATCATTGTCCTCATACGTATATCAACAACCTTCATTTTATATTAAGTTATTTTGATATCAATTTTGTTGTAGGCACAAATCAAATGAGTTACACCCAAATAATTTCAAGCGTTTTCAACCATTTCATTAAGAGCCTTGAAAAATCTCTTGTTTAGATACTTGAATTCAATCATTTTCTAATTTAAACTATTTGAATTAATAAAAATTATCATTAACAATAATTATTTTGATCAACAAAAACAATTTTTATAGCTTAAATCACCGAATGAATCACGTGGCAATAAAATGTAAATTTTCATTACACTTTTTTATGGTTATTTCTAAATCAATACTCGGTGTGCTTTGCTCAGCCATAGCGTTGTTTCGAATTTTTGATATGCCTTATCTGTTTATTGTAGTTTTCAGCGAATAACCAAATATTTCAAACAGTTCTGTCGACAATTTTCCAACTTAAATGTTTAGCCCCCGAACCACTATCACTTCATTTCAATGTATAATACTCATTAGAAAGCCTTTTGTGGTTTTGGGCCCTGTGTAAACAGTATCGGTGTTTACAACGTATCGACATTGGCGCTTGTATTGGTGTTAATGATCCCTTTCATGTCCTAATGAAATTCGGTTAGGTGATGTTTATAAAGAGTACTGGGATGTGTTCAAAAGTTTGATTATTAATGAAGCCCTGTTATAGGTGTTTTTGAATTACTTTTGTGTAGTAAATTTTGAGTCCCCATATTATGCTGTTTTGAAGGTGATTTAAAAAATAATATATAATTTTTTTTTTGACATGCCTTCTCAATAAGGATAAAAGTAGAAGAATGCAATTTTGTTGTACAAATTGAAATATTAAATCTCAGAAATAATGATTAATTTTACTGCTACTCATAAAGATCGTATATAAAGATAGTTATTTGTGTAACAAAGTCAACAAGTGAATATATGTTGCAAGAATGTTTTTCAACTGAAAAAAATTCTGAGATAGTGGATGATTCTCTCACAATAGATCATATTTTCAATTCTAAACGTGTCTGGCTGAATATTTTCAGGATTAACACAAATATGACCTACAGCTTTACAATACTGTTGAATGAATTTGAACAAGGTGCTCAGAACGAAAAAACAAAAATATTTTTTTTTAAATAGAGTCAGTGGATTTTGCTCCGAAATGTACTGGTGTTTAATTCCAGTTCACATTTAGTGGGTTTGAAAATTTTTAGAAATTAAACATTTTAATTATAAAAAGTAGGTATATCACCGAAATTATTTGGCGTATTAGTCATTAAATAGAGTAGGGAAATGGTTGGTGTATAACCCTAATTTTGAAATAATATCTGGAACGATTTCGTAGCCAAATTCATTAAATTCAAATTTTTCTTCAGAACCTAGGTTTTATTTCGTGGTTCATGTCTTTGGGTACACTGGTTCATTTTTAAGAAAGAAAAACCTGTCACCAACAGATTTCTTCAAGAAATGTCATTTTTTTTAAAGTGGCGTTGCTCGTTTTTGCCCCAGTGCCAGTTCGACAGCTCAATCTAGCAATGAAAATGCAACAATATATTGTTTAATTTGAACAATCAACTTGGCACTTTGAAAAAAATAATTCAAAAGAAACCAGTTCAACTGTAAAGTAACTGACCTAAAGAAATATACTTTTTACAGAAAAGTCAGGTTAATGAGTGATATTGTTCTAGACTTTTATTGCCAAAATAAGAGAGAAATAAGTTTTCTACGGGTTGTCACGATGTTTCGAATTTCAGGTACTCACAGGCCATGTATGGTCATTACTGTCGGAGTAAAATTCTTGTTAAAGTACCGAGAGTGAAGAGCAATTGGTCTTCGATACAAAACTCAAAAACAAAATAATTATTAGAGTGGCACGTTGGCGCGAGAAGTTGATTTCAGACGCGGACGGCTAATCGGTGGCTCGTGATGTTGATCGATGGCGTTGCTGCACCAATATATTGAATGATTCCTTTGACCGATCAGAGATCTCCACACATTTCAAATTCATGTACTCGGTTGAAGTAATTTAGTTAATGGAAGTCCAACACATTTTCACTCAAACTGGAACATTGTCGACTAATTTCAAACAAATTCAGGTTAATATTTTGTATCAGAGCTTGTGGATTATGACCCATACCGCCGCAGATTATAAAGTTACGTTTTGGCTGCCATACTATATCTATGGACTCGTGCCAAGTCGATCTTTACTATACACTCGTAGGACACGTTTCAAAACGTTTAGTAGACGACACTCGAAACGTAACTTTGTAATCTGCAGCGGTATGAGTCATAGCCGTTGAGAAATCCAATAGCTCTGCATGTTTAGGAATATTCTGCCCATCCTGAAGTCAATTGTATTTCAGAAAATATCATAAGTATTTCGAAATTCATCATTATATATCACTTTTTTCAAAATTCATATAATTTTTTCCGAAATGGTTCTTACTTTTTCTGAATTTGTAAATTTATTTTTGTGGATACTATCATCAAATGAAGTTCATTTACTTATCAGACAATAACAACAAAATAAAATATCATTAGAAATTGAAAATCATCCGCTCGTAGATTTGTACCGGTGATTCTAATACTCAATGATTTGTGATACAGCGAGCAAATTTGACGCCCAACTGGCATTTCTTCCAAAGCTATTGCAGCTGCTTGGTGTATGATTGAATATTGTGCTGCACGTGCAAAATCACCTCAAATTTTTATCGAATCGAGCCACAAAAATTTAACTTTGTGATAACTGTATTTTACAAATCATATTTTCTGAATTTTTTTTTACTTTTCCTGAGATACAAATGACACTTTCCGAAATGCAATTGACTATTCTGAAATTCAAATTATGATATCTGAAATCAAGTTAATTATTCTGAAATACAATTGATGCTTTCTGAAATAAAATTGACTTTTCTGAAATTCAACTGATGTTATCTGTAATCCAACTTACTATTCTGAAATTCAAATGAATCTTTCTGAAATAATACTGAAACAGGTATATGAGATTTCCATAAGCACGTCTGCTACTATGGTTACCGTACTATTTTCGAATCATTATTCGATATAGTTATATTTTCTGTTTTTGACGTAACATCGTCATCCGTATATCCGCATTCTCTGTGTATTCTTCGTAACCCGTCTACTTTTCTCTGACGAGAAAATTAATCGTCTACGAAGAGCAACTCATGCAAGTTGAAAGACGGCCTTGCCTGGCCGAACAAACTTTTTGGGATTCGTTTGAGATCACGCTTGTCAGGATACCAAATTCGTTCAGCAATAAAATACGCTATATTACGAAAGTTTTCTTTGCGGCCTCGACTGAGAACGGCGATTTAGAGAAATAATGATTTTGTTTTGTCAAAGCTCATTTAGCGACGAAGTGGATCAATCGTGTCCAAGGACCCTGCACATTTCTAATGGAAAATGGCTGATCGCGAATTTGTCTGAATTTTTGGTATATTGTAGTTCCTAATGTGCTGGAAAGTTTTCAAGATATGCAGATTAAAAAAAGGAAATATTCCATTTTGGCGGTATTCGCTGATCAATCTGAGAGCTCTCATTTTGGGTTGGGACTGAATTTGGATGTTCGACATCCAGAACCAATAGTCCATCTCAGTTATATCAGGCACCGCCATCGATAATTTTCAATAAACTGCTCCACACTGGCCAAAGATTCCAAGATCTTCCATACATCTATCCATAATACGAAATAATTCAACAATAATTTTTATTTTCTGAAAACGACATATTTCGAAGACCGAAACAACTAATTCTGAATATATTTGTCCAGTAATATGGAAAATGTGCTCTAAAATGTTCAAACTAAGGCTCAGCCAGCTGTAAAGGGAAGATTCGATGATTTGAAGAATGCATGGGGACTTGAAATAGATGAGAGAATCTCACAGCCAACGAACTCGTGAAATTTTCTGGATCTTTGGTACCTGATAGTACCTTCCAGATAGAATATGGGAGTGTGAGTGAAGCATGCTATGAATGGAACTTTCGATATTCACCCCTAACTCCTTGATTTGCTTTTTTTTTGTATTGTAGCATTAACCCATTAGAACTCACATATTTTTTTTTTATTTTTAAATAAATTATCACAAAATCATTTCAGAAACTTCATTTGCAATAAATTGATATAAGAAAGTACCTGTCCAAAAAATCAAATAAATGAGTTATATACATGTACTCAAATGAGTAAGTACACTGGGAAAATCTGAAGACATCAGTTCTGAAGTATGATATAATTATTATAAAACAGTTACAAAAAATGCATATTTTCTTTGTGTCGCATAAAAATGTGTATGTTTGACGATGTGATTGATACTTCTTCGCCCATCAGTTTTCCAAAAACTGCCACATGATTTAGACTCTTTAATTCAGTTTTCACGGCCTATAATCGTCCAAATCTGTCATGTCAATATTCATATTATACTTGGTCCATTTTCGTAAGCAAAGATTTAGCTTTTTGGCTCGTGGACCAACGTTTCTGCTGGCAAGAGTATTTCCCCGGTCTAACCAATTCTGTAAAACAAAGGGAGGAAAATTGTCGTCTCCATCACTTATTTCCACTTCACTGTTGCTGTCACCCAACTGCACCTCAATTTTTTCAAGAATATCGTTGGGGGAAATTGCCTCTTCCTCTCGACGATTGCTGTAGGAATAATAACCATATCAACATCATTCTACAGTTGTAGCCAAGTTGATGACTCAGCCATGATCAATCTAAACCCATCTGTAAGTCAAAATGTACCACTGTAGGGTCGAACAAGTATTTCCCCCAAGCATCCAAAAGAACCCGTGTACTCAAATGAGTAGACTCGAGTTCAAGATGATTATGAACGTACACAAACCAGCAATGCATCAATATGTCGTTTTCAGTTTTTTTTTAGTGCGTATAGATGTATGGAAAATCTTGGAATTTGTATGTGTTTCCATGGCAGTGTATTAAAAATTATCGAAATATAATTGAGAAAGACCATTCGTTCGTCAAGTTCTGGTCGCCTAACATCCAAATTACATGTCAACCAGAAATAAGTGCTTTCCGATGGATGAGCAATTACCGCAAAAATAAAAATTGGGGCTGTGGGCACTTTTGATCAGCACATCAAGTACTACAACATACCAACAATTCAACCAAATTCACGATAACCCATTTCCCGTAAGAAATGTGCGAGGTCCTTTGAAAGTATCCCAAAATATTTTTCTTCTGTTGTCTCTACAAAGTACAAAGTTGAAAGTGCGTACTCACCATTGTACATTAATATTCCATGGTACTATAAACAGTATCACTTAGGATCAATTTATTAATAGATTTATCATCGATTTAACACTCAAGATCAAGAATCTTTGGATCCTATTGGTTGAATTCTGTTGAAAAGGACCATTACCATTATTTTTAGATTCTTATATCTTAACTGTTAAATCTTTTTATAAATTGGCCCTCACAACGAATACATTTTTTCGAACTAGTTACACAGATAACTATTTTCCTTCAGCTATCGGGGCGTATTCGGATATGAAATTATGCAAAACATTTGAACACATCTCAAACCTAATCCAAGTTTGATACACAAAAATCAACGGAAATATTCTTGTTACACATCTGTAACTGTACCAACCTCAGCTTTAGTGGTTTTTAACCTTGGTTTAATCTCCTATCAAAGCAGTAGATGATTATACTGTTCTTGTTTGTACAATTAATTTTTCGAAAGTGGATTTTATGGATTTATCACCTGTCCCTAACACGATATTAGTTGAATTAGTCAAACATGTGGCTTATAGGTGCTAGAACTGCAAAGGGTGCTCCACGCTGAAATCTCACCCTCGCAAGAAACATGCCCATCCAGAGATACCGACAGCCATGTGAGTCTCAACTCACTCGCTTTTGCGTTTCTCTATTTTCCTGTTTTTCTTATCTCCCGAATCAGTATTTCGCATAAATTAGTGATTCCATCAAATAACTTACTGAAAGGTATTCGTATAACGGAGCATATTGCTTTCCGGAACTAGAAATTAAATTACGAAAAGGAATGAAATTACTTCTTTGAGATTTCTTAGTGGCCAAGTGATGGAGATGTTTTGCCTAGGCTGTATGTTTCAATCAGGTTTGCTTCTATACTAGCAGACTGCTTTTCATTTACTTCTCAAAGTTCACTACGGATTTTCATCACGGCGGTAGACGCGAGTTGATATTGAATTTGAGAAATTGAATATTGTGGACAAAGACAATTAATGCATTTATCATATTCAATGTGCCTCATCATAGGAGTTACAAATTTTCTAGCACTCATTTGCCGAAAAAACAATTTGTCCGTTGAGCATTTTTTTATAATGATAATATTCAGTTCGTCAGCTATCAATCAGTCATTTGTGAAGTGAAATGATAACAATCAGTGCAAATACTCCACAAGTTCCATAAGAGTTACTGATTAAAACCGCCAAACCGACGGGTCAGCCTTAGTCACTGATCGTTCACCGATAATCGTTGACCTCAGCTCAACCGCTCATATATCTTCATAAGCTCCAAGACCATCGAAATGATTTCATTTCGCGAAAGGCAATATTATTCGATGATCATGAACAAGATGGTCGGTGGACCAGTGGCTAAGATATCTAGCAGTGGAACTTCTGGCTCGCATCAGACAGACGTTCGAGGCTCCAGTACGCGATAATATTTTTTTTCAAGTACGTGAGTCTCATTGGGTGACCACCTGCCTTGTTGTGAATCAAGTGTGATGTGAGTTGCCTAGGTACCCAACCCAGCGTCTGGTGCTAGCTTGAAGTACGCAGCTACCATCCGGAGTAGTACTGTAGGTTTTCCTCCAGCTTAATTGCCGGAGCGGCACGGTAATTAATAATACTAGCCGTCCTCTACCCGCACAGGCTATGCCTTTGGGTACACATTATGAGTGTTTATGAGGGAATATTATTTTACTTTTTTTTGTCATCAAGAATATTTCAGTCAAACCCTGTCTTTAGAATTCCGATACAATCGGAGGGCACTTCCCACGTCTATGGAGTGAGTGAAGGCCTGAGATTCATGTGCCCTGAGTGCCCTGAGAAAACTCCATGACGAAAATTGACCTACTTTGATGGTCGAGGAAGACTAACATCAGGCTTATTTGCTTGTATTTGTCTGAGAGTGGGGAATGAGTAGTTCCAATAGATTCGGCACTTCTTATTCTCCACAACGGACTCAATAACCCCCGGAGCATAAGGCAACACCAGTGTCTCGTCAATACCGTACGAGTGTCGTAGGTAGTAGTACAACACTCGTAGCGCCACGTTATGCCTGAGGATATAGGCTGAGACCGCATAAGCTGGACAGGCCGACAGCAAATGCATTATGGTCCCAGCTACCCCACGACACGCTCTGCATCTAATGTCAGGAAACTATATACCCATCACGCGACTACGGTAGACGAGGGTGTCGAAGACAAAATCTTGGCCATTATGAATCCCTTTTCCGACTTCAGCCCACTTGACCTGAGAAAAGTGAAGATCAGGTTTCTGGATAACCCAAGGTCTTCAATATTCTTGAAGAAGACCCCCACGCATCCTTATGTTGCTGTAGGAGCAAGACTGGGCTTTGATGTGGGCTTTTTGCTGAACGGGTTCCAACTCGGTGACAGAGTTTGGGTTCGTCCGTTCACCGGCTGCACGGGTTGCTGCCTTGAAAAGAAATACTCCAGTCCCTGCTTTTTCATGATTGCATACAAAGTAGAGAAGAAGATTTGAACTCCTGATTACTTCACAGGCTACATCCAGTACCTTTCTGTTGTGTAGACACTGCAAGCTCAAAAATCCACGGCCTCCCCGTTGTCTGGGGAAGTATAACCTTGCAACGTACGATTTAGGATGCACGCTCCTATGAAGTTGCAATTTTGCAAGTTTTTACGTCGAGTTGTCTCAGCTATTCTTGAGTCCATTTGATTACTCCAAAGGAGTTAAGTAGAATCGGAATGGCAAGCATAGATTAGTTGCAGCAACTGTGTTCTTCCCCGACAGTGCTGATGACCAGATCTGTTGGAGATTATGCTGATACTTGCCAAGGAGAGAGTTTTTAACAGTAGTTACCTCTTGCGAGTGGCGTTGTTCCCTCCGACATCCATATTATGTAGGATACTTCCGTCTACAAGCTGAACGCCCTCTCCGTATTCCTCGCATCGTCGTCTTTTGAGATGAACTGTGGCTCATTTGTCGATCCCAAACTCCATTCCGATAGCATGCGTGTACTCTTGCACCACCCTTAAGGACTGATTAAGATCCTTTTCTCCAAAGACATATAGTTTGAGGTCATCCATGTAATACAGATGGATGAACTCATGCCTGGTTATGACAATGGCAGTAGTGAGATGTAGAAGAGAAGAAGGCTGAGGTAGTCTCCCTGAAACACGCCCCTTATAACGATAACCTGCTCTGTTTGGACTCTTACTTGACCAGATGTTATAGTGAAGCGAGTCCTCCAGAGCGTCATCAGCTGTTCGATGCATCTCACTATTTGATCGGGTACAGCAAGGCATCTGAGCAAATGCATGATGAGATCAAATGCCTTGCGATAATCGATTCAGGCCATTATAAGGTAACGCTGATACTGCACAACCACAACCAGAAATCACAACCACACCAGAATGCCTATATGGAAGGGTTTTCTTTCCAATCCTGTTAGCTGACGGCCTATCGCATGAAGCCAACGCAACTGACATTTGTCCTCTTGATCGTTGGCCAGAAGGTACCTCTCAAAGTGACCTATATAAAAGATTCTTGATGGAATAGACCGTTGGTGCCTTTGCGTAAGTCTCCAGCTGGAAAGGTCAGGAATTATCTATCGATATTTTTCCCCTATGTCCTCTTCTTTTCAAGCGGTATTTGTTTCGCCTGGCGTAAAACTCGCGACTACAATAGATCACAATGTTAAAAATTCAATCTTGGCTGGGCATTAAGACAAAATTCAGATTTTTTAAAAAGCCAAGGTTTTCGAGATTCTTGGAACCTCGTGCATTCTTGTGCAATAGTCTTCTATACAGCTGTTATGATGTCTTTTTGCTAGATGGATTCCATGATCAGAGTTCACTTCATGTCTTCCATTGTATGAAGGGAGCGTTGTAGAGGATGCAGGGAAGGAGATCCAAACTCGTGTAAACGTTACAGACTTCAACTAGTACCGTTCTGTTATGGAGACACTCCAAACTCAGAACATCTGAAGACCAACTGTCAGAGTTCGTACGAATACTCGCCACGTTATTCTACCCCCTAGGAAGTAAACGTTTCTCCTGAATCAAGATAGTGTATGGCTTCCAAATACCAGATGAACGTCGTCTCCGAATTTCTTGCAACGCCCCCTTTTGAGGTGAACTGTGGGACATCTAACGATCCCAAGTTCAAAATTATAATTAATATTACCTCTTCAACAAACTCGAGACACTTGGAGTTATGAGATGACGTAAATCCTCTGGTGTGTAATTAGTCGGCTCAATGAGTGATTCACAGAAAGGAAAACTGAAAGTGAAGGCAGGATGATACCGCTTTACCAACAGTGGAATTATCAAGATTTGTCTAGGGCAGAGAATTTTGCAGTGTTTTATGTTCAGTCTGTATGTTTGGTCCGCTATCGGAGATGCTTTAGAAATAATATTTTCAGAGGCTACTTACATCAGTGAATCGCTCTATGCGTCGAGAGCTTTTGTCCCTTGTATTGAAATATATATCCATAACTGATAAACTCACATTCCCAGAGTTTTCCGTCATAGGAGAATGATGAGCTGAGGAATAGGAGGAAAAAAATATTCGGAGAGCAAATTTTTGGAATTTCAAGTGCACAGTGATTCAAATTGGACACTTTCAGGGGGGTTTGAGATACTTTCAGGAGAGATAGAAAAAACTGACCCACACTTGCGAGTCGCAATTTTAATTGAAGTTGAAAAGTGAAAACTGCATTTTGATATGTGTTTTCAAGCTACGATTTTTTAGGATTCTAAGTTTGCCTTTTGGGATGAGGTCTATAACTTTTTGAGTAGTGAAATTTTTTATTTCGCGCAGCAGAAAGCTTTTTTGTAGACCAAATTTATATAAGTTTCACTCATCGAAATATTTGTATTCAACTCATTTTTGCAATCAAAATGAAGTTTTCATCAAAATAATTTCTTCTTGAAAATCGACAATTTTCAAACACGAAAGTTTCAGTAATAAATCACAAAACATGCCCCTTTCTTTGTCGACACTTTTAACGCTAACTAACTCCTATTTCACAATTACAAGTAGAAAAAATCAGTGTTCTTATATCAACGAAAATTACCTTCTGTTTTAGTATCTTTAATTTTTGCGCTAAGTTGATCACTTGGAATATACGCCCCTCGAATTCGAATTCAAATTCAAATATGAGCAAAACTCCCTCTCAATTTATATGTTTATCTATTCATATATGACTGCTGTCGTTCTGGATATCGTTTGAATCAATAAATTTAATCACGACGGATTTCTCTTCGTCTTGATACATTATTGACAGAAGTGATAACCAAAAGCAAGCAAAAGGTTTGTCAAACTGAACAAATAGGTAAATAAGCATCAAAGAAACTGTCATGTCTCAAAAACGGCTGAACCAAAATATCGAATGTAATAAATCTATTTAGTGAGAATTTTGTTCCCACTGCAAAATAAAATGAAATATAGGGCATTCCGTAAGAAAAATGGTAACTTTAGGTTTCACATTTGAACTTTCCAGAAAGAAATCTTCTAAAAAGCCTCATGCGACATAAAAATGTTCACAGATAAGTTATAGACCCCATACCAAAATACATATTTGTTCGTAGCTCCGTACAAATCAAGATGCGGTATTCACCTTTCAACATTTTTTGAAAATCTACTTATATAGTCTTGCAAATGGGTATGACTATTTTATATCTCTTCTAGAAGTATCTCCCACCATCCACAAATGCCCAATTTGAATCACCCTGCACATGTATCGTCGCGACCAAAAATTAATTTCAGTAGCTCATAATTTTTCATCCTGATAATAATAATACTCCCTCATAAATACTCGTTGAGTGTACCCAAAGGCATAGCCTGTGCGGGTAGAGGACGGCTATTATTATTATTTGCCGTGGCGCTCTGGGACTACTTACTGATTTGTATTCACTTTTCAGCCGTAGGAAAACCCGGAAAACCTACAGCACCACCTCGGGTGGTCGGTGTGCACTCCAAGCTAGCACTAGTCGAAATTGGCATCTAGACAACCTACAATACACTTGCTCTTCAACAAGGCATGCGGTCGCCTATCGATCCGATATAAAGTAGTTGAAAAAAATTCTCTTGTACCTACATCGGGCTCGAACCGACTATCGCTATGCTGGAGTTTCGAACGGCCTGTGCATCAGACCGCTGAGCTATCGGGGTGTTTGTGTTCTCTTACGCGCAGGTGCAATGATTTGTATCATCTAGTGGTTACCTTGTGAATTGTTTATCTACGATAAAATATTTATTTCAGCACTAAGGTGGATTTCAAACATAATCCTGTGTTAATTAGGCTTTCCATCATTTGTGTCTCTAAGTATCAGCGCAAACATATGGCAAACTCAATTAACACTAAGCAAATACTTTTACTCCTATTTATTTCTTCTTGTCACAAATATCTTATGTTGTACGGAACAAAATATTCATTAAGTTATTTGATTTTACCACTATAAGGGCACGGAATTTGAATAAGTCTTTCCTATTTATAACTAGGGGGTAATTACTTAAAGGTCAGAATTATCAACATTATTTTCGTATTTCAAAATATATCAGGAATATTACTTTTTCGACAGCCTAATATTGAAATTATGACGTGTACCTATCAGAAATTCAAGCAAAGATTTAAGTGGATAAACAATACCACCACCCTTCGTACAATGTGTGCCAAGACGAATTTCCGTTATAACTTCATGTAGAGAAAATGGTTGATTCAGTAGTGCATGGTTGATCCAAATGATATAGAAATCAAGTTTTTAAGTTTCATAGTAACCATGGAAACCGACATTAATTTCGGAATCCAAAATGGTACACATTCTATATTTCTGCACCCAACAATATATTTCCGATTACCACACAATTTTTCTTCATTTCCAGGTGAGCATTTTGTTAACCATGTTACATCAGTAAGTTATTACTACACTACAAGTACAGAGTGACACATTTGAAAGCAGGCCACCTCTCTAAAACTGTTATTCATTATCCGATTCAGAAGTTTTTTTTCAATAGATAGAGCATCAATAGTTCCAGTTGAGTGCCATTAATGCAAAATGAACATGAAAATTTCAAGGCCAGCTTCGAATTTTTTTCAAGGTCATAAATCCAAAAAACATACTAGCGATTTTTTAAATGAAATTTGACGACTCCACTGGATTTTCACGATAAATTATTTCTTTAAACAGAAATAAAGCATAGATGAAGTATTCATATCACTATCAAAATAATTCAAATAATTGTATTTTAAATAGTTGTATTTTAAATCACAATTTTGTTAATAATATGGTTTAAAATACTCCTTCAAAACATAACTTCTTTATGTGCGATATAGTTATGTCTATTGAACACTGCAGTTTGTTGTCAAAGATTAGAAATGCACATCTTTATATCAAATAATATATATTTACCAATATTAATAACATAAATGAACTACTACAAAAAAATGTATTGACACGACGGTGCCTACACATTAAATTTTGGACTGTTCAACCAAATTTCCCTACAATTTGATACACTTACGTATCGTTTTCTAATGTTAACCATAACAATCGATAATTGGTTTGGGTTGGGGTGATATCTCTGCAAGCCTGTTTTATTTTTCACGAAGTTCCATTTTGCTCGTTGGGCGAGTTTTGTATACTTTTTCGTTATCGAAGCCCCATAAAAAAAAATCTATAGTCAAGACCGGGGATCTTGGGGAAAACTCGATCAAGGCACCATTTCGCCCTATCCACCGATTGGAAAAATTTTCTTTCAACCAATCTTCAACAATACTGCTATTGTGGATGGAAAAGTCATCTAATTGAAATAGATGATGACCTTCTTCTGCCAGTGGAAGCTCATCCATAGCGTTGGAAAATTCGTTTTTCAATCCAATCCAAAAAAATTTACCATTGAAATTGCTTTCAAAATAAAGGAGTCATTTATTCTGGCATGTAATACTCCGCACCAATCATTTACTTTTTGTGAGTACTGTCTTCTGCAATTTATTATTTAATGTGGATTTTCTTCCATCCACTACTTTGAATTTTGAGAATTACCTGTTCAATTGGTTGTGAATGTTCCTCTTATTAAGATATTCTCCTTGAGCCCATATACTAAACTCCATCCTCTTTTCATTATCGCTTTCTTCTAAGGTATGAAGAAACTTTGGTTTAAAGTGCTTCATATTATTATATTTCACACGGTAAGTCAATGTCCAAACTTGTAATTCTCACACTTGTTTTCGGATTATTATTATTCCACCTCTGTCTTTGTACAGTATTACTATTCTTCAGAACATGTTCACAAAAAGCTCCTTATATACTGATTGAAAATGTTCTTTACTCGTCTTACTCTAGCTCTGTTAATATTTCGACGCTTCTGATGCATGTTATTGAAAATTCTACATATTTCACTTTCTGATCTGTCATTGTTACCACGGAGTCTTACTATATCAATTTTCTCCTGATGCAAAGACAAATTATCTGCTTTACTTCTTTATTAGTGTAGGTACTTGAGGAGTTATAAACTTCACTATTAACACTGACAAATTTGTGTCTTTCATTCTTATGAATTACTATATGATATAAAGATGTACACGATGTAGAATAACTGCTGTTCACAAACTCGACTGCTAACGACCTAAAAGAGCATTTTAAACGATATTTTTAAAAATATTGTAATTTATGTGACGACTAATCGAAATATTGAGATAAAATGATAAGAATTTTACTTATGCTATATTTCTGTTGAAAAAAAAATTATCATGAAATTTTAGTCACAAATCCAGGGGCGTCGTCAAATTTTATTTGAAACAATCGCTAGTAGGTCTAGGAGGTATGTTTTTTGGATTTTCCACCTTTTGAAAAAAATTCGAAGTAGACCTTGAAGTTTTTATTTATATTTCGAATTTATAGCACTCTACTGAAACTATTGATGCTCTAGCTATTGAAAGAAAAAACTTCCGAACGGGATAAAAATATCAGTTTTACAAAGGTGGTCCGCTTTCAAATGGGTCACTCTCTAAATAAATACGCCATTAACTTGAGTCAAAGCATATTACTTCGAAACAACTACCTAATTATTTTTTTTGTGTATATAAACCGCAATATAATTAATGGGCGGTTACGATATACTAAGGTAGCAAAAGGTATCTTCACTCGTAGACACCATTGTAAAGCGAAACAACTGTTGTGGTTTTGTTTAACTTTGATATTGAGTACTTATTGAGCATTTTTTTGCTGAACTTTCATGAACTTTACATCTCAATTTAATTTAAGTATCACTAGAATACAATAATATAACGATGTCATTATGATACTCCAGCAGATACAAGTTAATATGGATATTCATCAATTCATCCAGTATCAACGATCAATAAATACAAAATGTCATTTGCGAAAAAAAATACCTACTTGGTAGTAGTAGATACAAACGTAGTAATACAAATATGTACGTCATATAATCATTTTTGAAAATTTCAATTCGACAATAAACATTAATATTAATGATCATATTATATAGGAAAATTAATTGTTTGGAAGGACAGGTATATAACAAATTTCAAAAAGAACAGTTGTGATTTATTAAATTTCATTTGTTTACTCTCATTTAAAGACTAATAATATGGTTATCGAAATCCTCATCTAGAAATCAATTAAAGATGTATGGTAAGTAAATGGGAGCCTAATTAGTTGTTCTCATTGGCTCTTATCTGTCCTTATTACCAAATATGTGGCCTAAATATTCTCGTTTTATCAAGAAGTAAAGCTTGTGTGCTATTTTGTGTCTCATTCCGAATAAATGTACCATCAGCAGCAGTATAATAAAATAATGAAACATTCATAGTTTGTGAATATAGCGTTGACGGAATTCAGTTCTTCGCTCTCAAACGAGTTTGTTTGTTTCGTATTGTGAATTGTTGATAGTTTTGACAAGTAATCGATGAAAATGCCCCGTATAAAACTTTATTATGTTCCGAATGCGTTTGTATTCTCCCTTTCACGTCCATACGGACTCGAAACTACGTGTCAGTTACAATGCCTAATCCTGGCATCGGTTTCGAAATACAACCACAATGGAACGAGTTCAAGAGTTGCGTTTTTCTTTTTCTTTTCAATGGTATCTTAATGCTCTTATATAAAAATGTCAGTGGCAGCTTTAAGATGTCTTAATCTTGTAATTCGACGAACGATATAAAGATTGTTTGCTATATTCCCTCTGTAATCCAAAACCTCTGCTCTATTGGCGAAAGATAAGCGCAACTCTTGTGAATAGAGGAAAATTCGTACAACTCAATGGAAACATTTCAAGATTTATATCTCTCCTCTTTAGTAATAATCCTGTAGTTCAGTTCGTATGGATGTGATGATATGTTCTGCAATGAGTCTTTGTGAGATTTGTCTTTTATTTTTTTACATTTTGTGGAGTGATATTAGCTGCAAGCATGTTTTAGCTTCGAAATATAGTTCAGTTCTTCATACATTTCGATAGAAATCTGATCTTTGTTTTGATGCAAATGATTTACTCCGAAATATATTCTCATGTTTGAATACAGTGGTGTTTCCAGAAAAGGCAAAAGAACAATGGTAGGTTGATTGCGTCAGATCAAAGTTGAATTCATATATAAACTTCTCATTGGGATACTGAAAAATAGAGAAAGAAACGCTAAAAAAATTTTTAGAAACACAAGTGTGAAAATGTCTTTCTACCGAGAGTGTTTGATAAAAGCACTCGTAATTTTTCACCATAATCAGTCTAAAATATTTCACTGGGTGCCCTGTATCCCGAGAGTCTCCTTCAATTTAAAATTTTTCATATATCTATGGTTTATCTTCATTAGAAAAATTAATTTTAGACGTTTTTAATGAAATTGTCAGTCATTAAATTAACATTTTTTAGTTCATCCTAAACCTAAAACGTAGAATTGATTTCAGCTCTATATCAAATTATTATGCCCTTATTAAGGCGATTCTCTTTTCAAGGTCCCAGTACTCAGAATACACATAATTTTTCACGTCAAAACTGTTTTGAAGAATTGTTTGAAGTTTGCTACATATGACTTGTAATAGAAACAATAAAAACATTTTTCAACAAATGTTTTTTTGATGTGAGTATGAATTCTGAAATAATAGCTATTCTTGTAAATTCATTCGATATCAAAATAAATACAAAATGCAATAGAATAATAATTCAGTTTTGTACTATAAACAGTATATTTTTCAGTATTGTGGTGACATGAAAAGACTTTGATTTGAAAGAATAGTGGGGGCCCTGATAGGTATGAGAAAATATTTTCTTCCACGTAGCTTCTTTCCAATTTATTAACAAAACTGCGCATTCCGTCTATACAGTGCGACTTTTAATACTCTCCCTCCCCTGTTAACTTTCAAACGGTTTGACGTACAAACATAAAAAAACGTTTGGAGGGTATCACCGATACTACTTTTTGAAATAAAAGACATTGTGATTGCTCGATAGATGGCGCGGGGGAGGGGGGCACATCAACTAAAAAAAAATTAAATGGCATGGGGGGTCAGGTGTCACATCGTTGAAAAGATAATTCAATTCTCTTTTCAACCATCTAAATTTTTTCGAATTTCGTTTCATTCAAAAAAATTTCTTTCCCGTTATTTCACATCAAACCATTCAAAAGTTATCGTGGTCAGGTAAGGTAAGGGATTCAGATCCGCCATCAGATCCGCACTTATTTCTGACATTTCAAATGCATATAGTGAAAAAACGTAAAAACGAAAATCAAAAAAATTTAGATGGTTGGAAAGAGAATTGAATTATCTTTTCAACGATGTAACACATGACCCCTCATGCCATTTAAAAAATTTTATTTGCTCCCTTGCGCCATTATAGAGCAATCACAATGTGTTATATTTCAAAAAGTAGTATTGATGATCCCCTCAAAACGATTTTTTTTGTTTGTAAGTCAAACCGTTCAAAATTTGACGGGGAGGAGGGGGCTATAATCTTACTTTTTGTATGAAATTGAATATTTTTTCATTTTTCTGTCAGTTGCCTCCATCGTAAAGCCAGGGAACTATCATACATCGCTGTATCTACAATAGCAAACATCAAATTTGAATGTAAAATAGTTTTCAAAAGTGAAAACTCATTTTAATTTTTGAAGTCGTTCCACCAAATCTGGAAACCACTCTGTATGTATGCTTGCAAACATCAGAAACTCAATAGGGACCGCTTTTTGTTTAACAAAAACACAAACTAACTCATAGATACCAATTTTATTTGATGCATCGTGGTGTAGATTGATTGTTTGCTTTTACTTGGTGATAGTTGGCAATAACTGAAACTTATGTAACTGACTAACATAATCTATAATAATTAATTTTAACAACGATTATAGGTAAATCTTGAAGTTTATTTACACCCGCTTCGTATTTGTTTCGTCAAATGCTGCCTTCATAGTAAAGTGCGTTTTAACACAAAAAAAACATTTATGCACTTCACTAACCACAAAATCATACCATACTGCTTTTTAAGCTTTATTCATTATATCAGATTTGTCAACGAGAAATGAGATAACTTGTTTCAAACATCATTTATTTCTTTTTCATGTCTGAGTTTTTTCTAAAGTTTCTGATGTAGAATTTTTTTACAATACGTTTAGCATTACACTTGGAACTTTGTAAGTTCGTCTTTGTTTCATGCCATTTGCATTAGAAAATCTCAAATTGGAACCCATCCCATCCATTCAAACAATTATCAGTTATACTTCTACAATTTCAATATTCGTTGACGAATCCTGAGTAGGTCAATACAAACCAATAATTCTTCATCTTAATTTCACGATATTTCTAGAATAAAGTGACGGAAAAGTTCAAAAGGCCTTTTAAAAAGAGGCATTCCAGTGTCTACCATCAGCCATCGAACAGAGTCAACAAATATTTGGCTCAAGCCATAGAGGCCAGGAGTGTGGATCGAGAGAAGTCAACTCACGTTAATCTTGTCACGCTGTGCTTCAAAGATAGGCATAAAGAAAACCAGGTTTGTATTCTGCTGTTATTATAAAAAAGTATTTCCATGTTTTTCTTAATTTGCTTCTGGGGTGAATCGAAGACTGAGTAAGTTGTCGATAAGTAATCCTTGAAAGTTATAAAGAATATATATTGTGTTTTCATTATGTGAAAAGCATCTTAGTCTGAAGCCATTGAAGTTTTTGTTGTTGTGTTGATTATTGATTTCCATTGATCATAGGTTATATAGATAAAAGACAATAGATAATAGAGAGTTATTGCAGTTCATAATAACGTCAGTCTGTAATAAATAATTTTGATATATACGCACGCGCAATGTGAATCTGAAATAAGGACAACTTCATTAAAATACTGCCTGTCTTTATTAGAGGACGGTTAAGGCCAGGATTTAAAGTTCCTTTATTTTCACTTCGGGTGAAATCGTGAACACGACATAACTCATGCCTGATAATTATATGATTTTTTCAACACAAATCGATATCGAAGCCCCTTTTAACCATTCTCTCGACACAATAATCTTGATATAAAATAAATTATGTAGAAAGAAAAATCCGAGAATCTATATGTGATTTATAGGTTATGAATAACGAACGCCTGTCAAAATAAGGGACGAACAGATAAAACTGCAATATCTCTGTTTTTAATCACAGAATAGTGCCAGTCACTATTAAAATAAAGTTGCCTTTAATACTGGCTGGCGTTATTGCAATATCTCTCTAATAAACATTGTGTTGATTTTAAAAAAGTTGGTAGCCAATTATTTCCATTGTTGGTGTAATGGAGATTCTGAACAAATTTATTTTGAAATAATCAGAAGATACCTACTGTCGAAAACTTTTTTTAAAATAATTATTAGTCAACTTCAAGAAGTTGGGCTTTTGAAATCTTGGGTATATTCAGTAACTTGTGAAATAGCGCTTCCACTTTTTTGCTAAAATGTTTGTTGAGTATGTTGAAAAGATAATTGGACGCGATTTATCGCAAATTAATGAAAAACGAATAAAGAGACCGTCATATTTCATTGCTTTTTCGATACGAGTTCATGGCATTCTAAAGAAACTGATTCTCAGCGGAGGCAAAAATAATGTAAAATTTCAGGCCTTCTCTACCCCACAATGTGGTGTAGATACATGCAATTCCATTGTGTTTGCAGCTGCATTGTGATATACGAGGTGAGGTACTCCTTTCAATTTTTTTAAAGATACAGATTTCAAAGGACCCCGCACCATTCTTATGGGTTTCTGGGTCCTGGTGGAATTGGCTGAAACTATAGTATGTTATTCTTTTCATTATCCTGATCAAAAGTTCTCATGGGCCAAACTCAATCCTATGACTAGTTTTCGAGATATAGCCCCTCAAAGGTGTGATTTTGTACCTCATGAGTGTAAGTACGACAAAACATTCCTTTGTGTATCTGTACCTCAGAATGAATTTTCCAGTATAAATTGTACCTTCACAATCATTTCTTTTGATGAATACTTAAATTACTTGAATACGGACTACAGGGTGTTGACTTAATTCAGGACAATATACTTCATCAATATCTTTTATTTTCGTTTAGCAAAAAAAATTAAAGTATATATTTAGGTTGATACACAATGAACAAATATAAAATGAGAGTTCATTTGATACTGGGCGTTGCACAGATTTTGTATCAGCTATGAGTGTTATCAAGACAGATATACTTATATGTGCGGAGAAGAGAATGCACAAAAAAGAGCGATTGCTATGTTCAGACGTGATGGCAATGGGATGGCACCATTAGATTTAAATGAACATAGCAGAATATGTTTAAACTGCAATGTATCAATTGTAGAAGAGTTACAGGCCTTGGAGCTGGATCCTGCCTGCTTACGATTAAATGTTTTGAGAGAAACCCGAAACGGTACATGTGCTTTTTGCAATGCAGCTAATGATGTGCAGATTATCGATCAACTCAAGAGTAAACGTTTTTGTTCTCAAGAATATTTATATACCTGAAGAAGTAAGATCATGTGCACAACAATTAGATGATCGCGGCTTTGTTTTACATCAAGTGCTTCCCACTTTGCGGTACATTAATAGACCATACATAATAAAAGGACAACAACTGCAAATATTTTTAGCAACTAATCAAGATAATTTCGGAAATGAGGATAGTTTCAATGATGATGAGTTTCACACTTTGACTTCCATTAATAGAGGTCAATTTCAAGAACTATTTACATATTGTGATCCAGTGCCGAGGGAAAATGGTGCAGTCCGGCATATCATGAAGAAAGACCTTTTGACATTTTTGGTAAAGATGAGACAAGGAGTGAGTGATTCTTTTCTGAAGGTAATATTCAGATATTCAAGTAGACAAGCAGTTAGTATGGCCGTTGCTACTGTCAGGCATTCTTTAATGGGAAGATTCATTCATCAAAATATTGGTTTTAATGCAATAACTAGACAAGCGTATATAGCAGAACATGTTAGTGATTTTACTAACGAACTATATAATCCAAGTCCTAATATCCCAAGGGCCATTGTTTATATTGACGGAACCTACTCATATATTCATAAGAGTTCAAACTTTCGAGCACTGAGACAGTCCTACAGTGTACATAAAGGTTGTCATTTAGTAAAACCTGGCCTGATTGTAGCTCCAGATGGCTATATACTTGCAATTCAAGGCCCCTATTTTGCAGACTCGCGCAATAACGATGCGCAAATGTTGCGTAATGAGTTAGAAAGTGATGTGAACGTTATGAGGGAATGGTTTCATGAAGGTGACATTTTTATTGTGGACTTAGGATATAGAGATGCCATACCACTACTTGAAGGCTTAGGTATTTTCTATAGAATGCCAGCACATCTTGAACGTGGATGTCGCCAATTAACAACAGAAGAAGCAAATGAGACGCGACTAGTCACAAAAACAAGATGGATAGTTGAAGCAAGAAACGGTCATTTCAAATCGCTGTTCAAGTTTTTTGACCATATAATCGCAATGCCACATGTACATCACCTTGGTGAACTTTACCGGATATGTGGAGCAATAATAAATAGGTATCATCCACTTTTGTATATACAAGAAGCCAATGCTGAATTAGCGACAGAACTTTTGGAGAGGTCAAGGAGTGTCAATATCGTACAAGCAAGAGTCGAAGCTCAAAATCTACATATCAGACGAGACCAATGGCTCCGTCTAGATCAGCGCCAGTTGCCAGACTTTCCGCATCTAACGTTAGCATATTTGAGAGAACTTACTGTCGGCACATATCAGGTTCATCTAGCACCACCTTACGTTCAAGACAAGATGCAACGCGAAGGACAAGAAGACTTTGAGTTAGATACTCTGATTGATGAGGCTGGTTTTTTGAGGGTGCGAGTATTTTCCCGATTTCGTAATGCAACGAAATATCAGCTATGGATTGCATATTGCCAAAACGATGATGAGCCAATTTTGGGGTATTACTGTACCTGCAGATGAGGTGCCAGAACTCTTGGCTCATGTGCACACGTTGCGAGTGTTTTATGGTTTTTGAGTTACGCAAGACATGAGCCCAATATTCATTACCCCTCAACACATTTATTGAATTCTGTGCTAGACGCTGCGAATAGGCCAGAACAGAATAATCCTAATTTTTTATACAGACTTATCAATTGAGTTTCATACGATGGGTCATTTAAGAGAAGAATTCACAAATATTTTTTCCTATTTCTATTTATTCTTTGTTCATTGTGCAAGGATCCAAATAATAATTTGGTTTAATTTTTTGTTTGCTAAACGAAAATAAAAGTTATAGTCAATAAAGGTATTGAAGTTGTTATTGTCATGAATTCAGTCAACACCCTGTTGTTCGTGTTCAAGTAATTTGAGTATTCATCGAAAGAAATGATTCTAAAGGTACAATTTACACTGAAAACTCATTACGAGCCACAGATACACAAAAATATGTTTTGTCGTAAGTTCCTACTTACACTCATAGGTATACAAAATCACACCTTTGAGGGGCTATATCTCGAAAACTAGTCATAGGATTGAGTTGGGCCCATGGGAACTTTTGATCAGGACAATGAATAGAATAACATACTATAATTTCAGCCAATTCCACCGGGACCCAGAAACCCATAAGAATGGTGCGGGGTCCTTTGGTACATCGATATATTACTCAAATACGCATATTTTGATTTCATTACCAAAAATTCACCACTTCCGGTTTGACTGGAAGTGACACCAAACTTTTTTTTCAAATGACACATACTATAATTCTTTTCATTATCCGGAAGAACACGCAATTTGTGATAACACTGTTCTTCAAACTTGAAAATCGGTTGGAAAATGGCGGAGATACAGTTGATTGTTCAATCGAACAAAGTTGGCCATGAAAATCAAACTCAAATCATCACAACTGACGATCGGCGTCAGCATTTACGAAAGGAAGTTTCGAGGTGAGATACAGCTGAAAATTGAGCTTCTCATGTAATTGCAGCAAAAAAAAAGTTTGGTGTAACTTCCGGCCAAACCGGAAGTGGTGAATTTTTAGTAATAGGGTAGAAATATGCGTATTTGAGTTATATTGACGTACCAAATTTGAAATCTGTATCTTTAAAACTATAGAAAAATTGTGGGTTGTGCCTCACCTCGTGGTCACCCGGTATAACAGTTGCCTCTGCATTTACATGACACCAACTGCACAATGTCTGCCATCTTATGGTGCCCAACCGTACTTTTCAGGGCACGATGTTTTACTTAGCTATAACTTTGTACTTATTGCTACATGAGTGTTGACATGCATTGTATGACGTGGGTGGAAAATATTCCAATTGCTTTGTGAACAATCAAATTGTGCTTGTAAAACTACAGAATTGCTGTTTCTACGACCGCTTTACCAAAGTAGCATCTGACGCGGTCAGATATCAACGCAAAGTAAACGTTTTCCGAGAAATGTCATTTATGACAGCATAATTCTCGGCCTTTTATAATTCTTGCGGGTTTAGCTGGTCAACTCAAGCCGTGCTGAACGCTAGGCCATCAGGAAGAGATGGAGGTACTGGCTGCAGTCTCTTTAGTGGTCTCGTGATGTTCTTCATTAGATTTCACACATTTCCTGCTAGGGGTTGTACTCATTGTTTCTTCCTTGGTCCAATGTAACACCGAATCGACATCGACGACGGTGAATGCTTCCTGGTTGGGCAGTGCATAAGCTTCTGCCCTTGATGAACTTTTTGAAGTAGTCCATCGTCACAAGAATGTATTCAAATCCGTGGACAGCGCCATCGCTATTTATGGCGGTTCTTTCACATAGACTGTGTACGTTTTATTAACGCTTGGGGTCTTGAATTACGTTCGAGGTCCATTGCTGGTAGCGCATATAGGTCACTTTCTGCACCAGTCCTTGACGTCGCGCTGGCTTGGCAATAAGTCCAATGTAACCATTATCCCACTTTCTGGATGGTCTTCATCTTTGTGTTTCTTGGTACAACTGTCGTGTCTTTCCTACCATCCTTGAAGTCCAACACACGCTTCAGTGCCTTATTTTCCAGAGTAGAATTTTATTTGTCCTCCCAGCCGACAACTATCGACTATACCGAGATCTGGATCTTTCTCTTGGTCTTTCTTCATCTTGTTGTTATCCCAGTTGTCATTAATTGCCGTGGATCTATATCTACATGCTTATCTTCTGCTACTTTCGTTGACACCAGCTTCCATCTGGTGACATAGTAATTGCGTTCCAGTTCACTAAGGGTTTTGCTGAAGTAACCAATGACCTTTCCTGCTCTTACTGGATTTGAAACAGGACAGCTCCCAGTCCCACGTTGTTGACGTCCGTGTCCAAAATGAATTTTCCTTTCAGTAAGGGATATCTCAGAACAGGAGCTTCAAGATGGGGAAAGCACAATCAATTTGCCGTCGTCGGTCGCTAGAAACGCTAATCTAAAATATACGAATAAATTTGACTAGTAGTAGAATAAGATCAGCCGGTTCTGATCCCCATTTGCATATATCGCTCGAGTCTCCTGGAAATGCGACATTAAAATGCGTGATACCTAACAAGTGTGCCAGAAAAAACGAGTTTAGAGAAGATTTTATCATATTTCCACATTGAATAATATAATGCCGTCTTTTCTTTTCGTTGTACAATTGATACGTAAAATAACGGCGCTGTCATCTGGTACATAATGTCCAAACTATCGTTCCTCCGATATAGGCTACCAATGACGGTCATCACCTCGAGTAGAGAATCAGCTACTGAAATTACTTTTTTGTCCAAATTCTACCAAATGACTGATATTGAGGAGCTGATATTTTCTACAGGTCTCGTGAAATATTCAACGCAGTAGGAAGTAATTCAGTTAACCTGTTCTCAATTTCATGTTGCAGAAATCCCAAGTATCTAGCTCCAGTCAAGGGTTCTTCAAATATTATTGGACCAATGATTCTACGACCGAGTTTTCCAAGCCAAACATTGAAACCGAACCGCCCTTGAAAGTTACCCTCCCGCAATAAATTTTGATTTTCTTGTGACCGAACTTTGTATTTTGTCTGTTCCCGACAGAAAAATTTTCAATGTTTTCATGTAAAAAACTATGTGCAGATTCATTTCTAGGCTGAACTAAATCTTCATCACATCTCAACACCTATTCCCAACCTTTATTTATGCACTAACTCCATCAATTTGAAGTTAAAGCTTGAATTTGCACATAAAATGTCCTGCAAAAACAGGTCTGCATAGCCGATTTTCTGCATTCCCCCCTCTTAATCGAAACTTCTTTCAGCTTCCGGAACGAGTCTTGGCATTTTTCGGATCGCTGAAACGGTGCCCATCGATGGGTATGGTCAAGAGTTTAGCGATGTTAGCAAGTCCCGACACTAGTAGGTGCCTGAACCTAAAATATTTCGTAGCTGTTGTATGACTTTTGAGTAGGCCCATCCTTTACTGCTTCATTCTTTCATTCATTTACTATTCGGAACAGATGGCATTTCTGAGGGTGGCAGAAATATCTCCCCAGGTTTTTCACGTGATCTTTGAATGATCTGCCAACTACAATAATGGCATCGAGATTACCTTCAGAACCTTCATCTTCCATGAAATTCCCTTCAGAATCGTCATCTTCCATAAGATTCCTTCCAGAAACAACCAACCGTCTCCATTAATTTCTTGAATGCAGTTGAAGCATTGCTGAGCCCGAATGACATAACTGTGAACTGCCACAATCCTGAGCCAATCATCATTAATTATTGTATGCTCCTAGAATACTCAGATTGCTGCCTGTCGCCAATCTGCAAGTCGTGAAATCGACACGTTTAGAGTGGCGGACAGACTAGAAGTACCTAAACTTTTTGTCGGACAATTTTTGTTTAGATTACTTTTAGT
The DNA here is from genome assembly GCA_958502065.1 of Chrysolina americana. NCBI lineage: Eukaryota > Metazoa > Arthropoda > Insecta > Coleoptera > Chrysomelidae > Chrysolina > Chrysolina americana. The sequence goes on from OY293416.1 coordinate 44,892,057, forward strand.
GAATATCTTTCACTTTAACTTGAAAACAAGATGCTGGTCATTACCTTACATATAAATGCGAAATTGACATGTTTTTCAGAAAGTCAAAGGAAAACTTACCACTGTCAAGGTTTCCTCTCTGCGAAATCTTGTCGGACTCTGCATACTCAAATAGTATATAAAGTAACAACTTGCTGGTTATCACTTAAGATTTTGTACGAGGGCTTGCGGACTATACCTAATTTACTTAGTAGAATAGCGCGGTATCAAATTAATCGCAATGAAATTCTCTTTTTTTCTAACCCAACTAGCCACCATGTTGCCACTCGAAAAAAAAAATATTATAATAAAAAATTTAAAATTAAATTTTATATACATTCCATTTTGATGGAAAGCAGTAAGTTTTTATTTTTCCAAACATTTTAGGGCGGAAATTAATTATATGAACGTATCCATAGCACTGTAGGATAAAAAATTAATTTCAAAAACAAAAAAATTGATACAAAAAGTAACTAATGATACTTGGTTATATTCTGAATGTCATATGGAAAAATAAACTGAAAATATACCAGGAGTCCCATTTAAAAATCGAAAGTTTATGACACTTCCGGTAAATTCTCACTTCCGGTAAATTCGGAATTTGTATGAAGTTGAGTCAGAAAATGTAATTTCATGCATTGAATAGATCCTTCAAATTTCATTTCATTATCCGTAGACACCCGGTGTACTGAAATAGGTTTATTGTAAATTTTTCATTGGAAATACTCTTACAACTTTCAATGATGACGTCAGAGGGATTCACGTCAAATACCATACATAAAATTTCTAACTGTCATTTGTTTCAGTATCACGACGATCTGGATGTAGGTTACAGCTCTACCCTGGTTTGTGTTTTGGTTCTTCTGGTTCTACTCGGTACCTTGCAGGCAACGGTGCTGCCCCGAACCATAATTCTACTCCTTTTGTTCCTAGTTGCTTTCATTTGGATATCGGTGGTCCTGATGTTGCTGTTGGCCGTACGCCTGAGATGGATTCTGTGGGATATTTCCCATAGTTTCATCTTGAGACTGGCCATCACCGTCTTCACCATTGTTTTGGTTTATACCGTAGCACAGGTCAATGTGGTGGGTACACACATTTTTTTCTATATTATAAACTCTAATTAATTGATTTTTTTTATTTTTCAGTTTACATGTCTGTCGGATACGAATTGTGTCCCGCATTCAACAGCAAACATCACCCTCGATGGAAGGGACCACAGAGCTTGCCCATTGCCTCAATATATTGTCATATCTTGTGCTCTGGGATATTTGGCTGTCGCGATATTTTTAAGGCTTCCCATTTTACTCAAGACTTCGTTACTCATCATTATGTCCACTGTTTATATACTCCTGATAGAATTATCTCATATCGAGTTGTTTTTGTGCTACGATATCAGAGTGAGGTAAGTTCCTAGAATAATGTAAGTTTACTACAGAGACCAATATAATGACTCAGTTTCAATAATTCAAATTCGGTTGTTTTGAAATATCTCGAAAAAATGTAAATTGTTTGAGGTAAACAGTCTTGTTTTGATCCCATTTCCGTGTTTTCAATTATTTTAATAAGTTTTTGTGCGATCTGAAATGTGTTTGCATTGATGTTACTATGCTATTCTGTTAAATACTAGGTCAGCTATTAAAATCTGCTATAATGAAGGTTCATCGAAATCTATGTAACTTTTACGGCTAAACTCTGGACTAGAACAAAACACTCTAGAAATTAAGATAAATGTATTGGTTATAATGACCTGTTGTGTTATAGATTTGAAGAATAATATATAGATATTAAAATACAAATGTGAACATAAACATAATTGACACAACTCGTCATCAAAGTGTCTTGCAGTTCATCAATAACATGCCATCATCATCAAACGCTTCTCCAGAGCCATTGCCTCCAAACTGCTAATTCACTATTGATGGCGGTTCCTGAAACTAGTGCACAATACTTTGAGGCTAAAAACATGTGCAAGAAGACAATTGAATCCTTGAAAATGATTTACTCATAGACTCTTCCCAAAGCTGTGGAATGAAATTTAATTTTCAGCTCATTTCTTCGTCTCACCATATATGAAACACCAGCTACGACCGCCCTGGAAGAAGCCAATATATTTTCCAGCATGTTCACTGGCAATAGAGATTTCTAATGGCTTTGGACACCCTAATAAAAAGAGACGAAAGTTCTTAATTTTTCCGTCCTTATTGCCAGGGAATATACTCTGTGATTGGTTACTATAAGGTCAGGGAGTATAAATGTAATTTTCAACTGTAGCTCCAAAATCCAAATCCAAAAAGTTTATTTTTAATTAAATTTACAATGAATAAAATTCTCAGACATACAACATATGAATAAATAAAACCCCTTCTAAAACCATCACTAGCCGCAGTGGGGAAAATGACGTATAGGGTAGGGTTTCATAGGGTGGGGGGAATGGGGGTTTTCTACCTTGCCCTCCTGTGTATACAGGGGGCAGGCAAAACCTTCTTTCGCTCACCGAGGCGAGCCCTACGATGTTATATAGGCCTTGGTATGCTGTAAGTAAGTCATCTGCCCTGGTTTCTGTAGCCCTGTCTCCTTCGTGTTATACAGGGGGTCTTGTTATGTTATGTGTTAGACATAGGGTTATCGAGACCATGTATTGTCGGGGTTTCCTTACACACCCGGAAAAATGATGAAAAAACCGGGTTTGAGCATAGTGTTCCTGTGATTACTCGCTCCTCTTCTAGAGACTCATGGAAAATATCCAGTGCCTTGTAGATGAGCCCGTGCTTCAAGCTTAGGTTGTCGCGGGCTCTTATTGTCGTCATACCCCTGGTCAGTTCACTTCCATGGATGAAGTGTCGACAGAATTTATCAGACTGTTGTTTGATAAATTCTTCGATTTTTGGAACATCGGCTAGCTCTCTCAGTGCGTCTAGCCGAATGTATCTATCACTGTTCGTGACGATACGGAGTATTTTGTTTCGTTTCCAGGCGCAACATTGTTGACTTGGGAACGCTGCAGAACACTGGACATGCATATGTCATGGTTGGTCTTATGACCTGCTTGTAGACTAACACTTTAGTCTGCAATCTCTCGCTATGAGGGGGTAATTCCTCTTTACCGCCGCGGTGGCTCGCTTTAATGCAAGACTGACATGTTTAGTAAAGGTTAGTCCACGGTCCAGCTGTACCCCCAGGTACCGCGCAGTGGCGGACTCGTCAATCTCGGCACCCAGAGCTCTGAATCCACCTTGAATTTCGACGTTTTCACGTTTCACCTTCTTGGTGAAATTCATGAGCTCTGTTTTCGCCGAGTTTACCACTATCTTATTTTTTCCCATATACGGGACGATTTTCCCTTGCAGGTGATTTTTTACTCGCAGGGCCGCCTCGTTCGAGGTGGACTCCTGCGCGTAAACCGCGGTATCGTCTGCATAGATCGCTGTCTTGGTGTTCTCATGCATTGGGAAATCGTACGTATACAGGGAGTACAAGAGTGGTGACAAGCACGACCCCTGCGGCACTCCTGCTTCGGCTCTCCTCATTGAGGAGCTGGTGTCGTTCACTTTAACCCTGAAGGCTCTGCCCACGAGGTATGAGTCTAATCCAGCAGGACCATTACTGTATTGCGATCCCGATTAAAGCCTTCCTTCACCAAGTGGACAATCCTAGCTACCTGAGAGGTCGTGGAATGACCCCTCCTGAAGCCGAACTGTTCCTCCGGGATGAGCTCCAGCTCTTCCTCGAGATCGCTAAATCTCTTCAACAGGATTCTATCCACCACCTTGGCCACCACACTGAGCAGCGAGATGGGGCGATGGCTATCTATTCTCACGTCCTGTTTTCCCGGTTTCAGGATAGGGATAATCTCCGCCTGCTTTAGGCACGTCGGGTAGTACGGCCACCTTATGATGCCGTCAATAATATATATGAGTTGGACAAGGGACTTCTTCGGGAGATTCCGGAGCAGAGTCGCGTCGATCTTATCGATCCCAGGCGCTTTGTTCCTGGGGAGCCTCTTTATGGTTTCCCTTACCTCCCCGAAGTTCGTCATGATCTTCGAGAAGGTTCGGTTCTCCATTGGGATTTTGGGTGTGTCCCTGAATTCCTTAGCTCCCCTGGTTACTTCAGCGTGCTCCTGGGATACGTCCGCTCCCGCTCGGAAGGCACTCCGGAAATATTCTCCGAACATCTCGGCCTTCCCTGGATCGGTCATCGCCTGCCTTCGGCCGTTCTCCATGGCTGGGATGACATTACGTTTTCTACGAAGCCGCATTGTCATCTGCCACAGAGAACCGTCGTTGGCATTAAGGTTTTCGAGTTTCCTCTTCCACACTTCATCCCGTGTTTTTTATAAGTTGGTTTACCTCCCTACCCAAGCTCATCATGTTTTCTCGGTGAACCGGGTTTCGGGAGGTTTGCCACTTTTTTCTCTCTCTGTTGTTGAGTTTTATCAAGTCCAGGATGAAGCTTGGGAGGGGATGTCTATCCTCTCGCACGACCCTCTTCCTTGTGGTTTTCTCCCTGGCTTTTTGAATATTCTCGATCCACCTCTGAGTTTCCCGGTCTATGTCCCCCTCCGCGATTTGCGGGGTGACGACCGTTCTCGCATCTAGGATCCTTCTGTATTATCCCCAATCAGTGGTGGAGTAGTCATAGAGGGTCCTATTCCCTCTCGGGTTTTGTCCACCCTTGATTGTGAAGAACACAGGCTCGTGATCCAAGATGCATTCAGAGGCGGTTCTTAACTCGGAGATATTAGTTACGTTTTTGGGAACCACCAGGTCGAGGATTGACGGGGCGTTGCCGTTCCAGGGATAGTGCGTGGGCGTGTCGGGATGATCTATTATAATGTTATTGTACAGGGAATATCAACTTTAGCTGTCATGTCATTCAAACTCCCCGCCATTATGGCAACCAATCACAGAGCGCGCCCCTGGCAACAAGGATGGAAAAATTAAGAACTTTCGTCTCTTTTTATTTGGGTGTCCAAAGCCATTAGAAATCTCTATTACTCTGAATTCATTGAGAATTCAATCCACTGACATCACTTCTATTGCCACGCCTCATATACATCAACCTCTTCGCCAACTTGTTATCCAGGCGTTGGTTGGGGGGCCTGGGGGGCACAGCCCATTCCCACTTTTTGAAACAAAATGGAAATGTTCCGTTAGATTCTAGCCTCAATACGAGAAAATATATTTCAATACACTATTTAAGTGCCCCCTACTTTTCTGGCCTACGTGCCGCTCCTGTTGCTATATGGCGGATTTTGTTGTGTCTCAACAAATTCGATTCAAAATGTGGTGTTTACCCCACACTATACTACACCTCGCAGCAAACGAATGAACCTACTAATAGAGCGTATTGGTGAATATTAATAAATATTGAAATAAAAATAAAAATTTTGTTTGATTTCATCTCGTCATTCGTATATCTATATCTCAAGAAATAAAGAGTGAAGTTGGTCGTGGTGTTAGAGTATTTGCTCCCTGGAGAGATTCTACAGGTTTCACCTCTCCAAGAGTCCGTTAACGCGAGACCTTACCCGTCTCAGAATACATGATAATCAGCCCCGCAAACACGGCGGGCTGATATATTAATCTTTGGCCATCTTCCAGGAAAGATGGGAAGAACCGGTTCCTTAGGGAACCAAGACGCATCTATGTAATGCGCGAAGTACCATGACCCGGTTTTTTGCATCAGCCTTTTCCGGGGTAGCACGAAACAACCACCTCTGATCAAACTAGACGACAATGCAGTATCTACATTGAATGCTACCGACCGACGACATGCATAAGCTTTGCAGGAGGCATGTATCATACGTACTGCAACCACTATCGTTTGGAATACTCGGCTAGCCGCTAACACCAGCGGGGATGGACACAAGCGTCTCTGACCGGGACCCTATGTGCCGCCTGGCACAAGCGCTCCCTTGCTCTGCAGCCAGCAATGTCTGTGGAGGAAGGGAGGCGGCTCTCAGTGCGTCCTCCCGACCCTTCCTCTCCCCTGGTCCCTCTTGGGCGAAGAGTTGAGCTAGGACGGAGTTTCGTATATCAAATGATGTGTAGAGATATTGAAAACATTGTAGCAATAAACATTTATTTATTTATTTATTTATTTATTAGTATTTGCTCCCACCCAGACGGCCCGGGTTCGATCCCCGGGATAGCCTGCCACTGAGCTAAAGTGGTTCGGATTCCACTTTTATTTAAACTGTAGGTCCCGGATCTCCCTTGCTCGCACAAGCTCTGCTTTTGAGGGGTTTTCTCCGAATACCTGGGTGATTCGTAAAACCAAATTTTACAAATTTTACAAAAAAATTTATGAAAAAAATCTCTGTCACATGAGATCTTGTTTATCAATTTTTAATTGCCATATTTATATGAAGACTATAGAAATCCTTCCCTTTTTACAGAATTTGTTGACTACCATCAACAAAATTAAATCTTTTCCGAGTCAATTTGATGACCCAATAGCTAGTTTGTTGATTTTGCCAAATTTTATTTTGAAATGGACATTTGTAGAAACTATTTCCTAAGCTTCTTTTCTGAATAGAATCCAAAGCAGGTCTCCAGAATATATTTCAGGTTTGTGACAACCCAAAACATCTATTGTTATTGGACCTACAAAGTTGAAATATCAAGAACGTCCATATTCCGCGCATTCGTACGTCCCCAGTAAGTCCATTTTGGGTGCTCAATTACCTAAACTGGACGTTGCCGCGCGTTGAGGGAATGTACCATAAACGTCCCATTCAGGTGTGCCGTGGTGGTCGAGATAGTAGAGCGCTCGCCTTACAATCATAAGGTCGTGGGTTCAAATTCCACCTCGACCACCTTGCTCGCACAAGCTCCTAGGAGCTTCTGAGGGGTTTCTCTCTCTGGAAATCTGGAAGATTCATTACAGAAATAAAAAACAGGTATTCAAGGACCTGAAATAGACGCACTGGGGAAACACGATTGCGCGGAATCTGTACGTCTCCAATACGTACATAGAACGTAAATGTACCTAATATGGACGTTCCCAGTTCGTACGTCTTGGTCAAATGTTCTCAGTAAGTTTTGGTACGTACTCGTGCTGTATGGGAAAGAGAAGCAACTCCGACTAGTTGTACACCTATTCGTTGCTACTAGTTGGCCTTTGTTACAATTTAGGAGTATTAAGTCATCCCTAAAAATGTTTAATTGTTGATGGTTAAAATTGTAATATCCGTCAACCGGCTGCACCCTTAAGAGAAACCCTCCAACCCTTACCTTTTAAGGTGTGATGCCAGTACAGTACATTTTCTATTTGCTTCTACAGCTTCTACGTACAGCAAAAAATTTCAAAATGCGTATAGTCAATGAATTTTAGTAAATTTCAATGAGATCAAGAAATTTCAGTGAATGAAAAGTCTTCATTCTACAAGGACTACTGCTTTTCACTTTGTAACATGTGAACGTCTGCATGATCAGCATAATGGACTCACATTTTGGTTTCAGCGCCTACTGAGAATCAGAGATGTTCCACGACAGTTTTTTTTAACTAGTGCAAAAAGTGTATATTTTTTGCAGCTCGAGACGAAGCTATCATTGAAATATGTTGCACACAAGAGTTTTTTCTACTATCGAATTAAATTTTTCATCCATGGAGTATTTTACAATACAAGAAATATTACTAATAGTTCTAATAATATTTGATCGTTATTCCTACATTTATGTTTTGTTTGTTTGCTTCTAATTGTCTGTTCGTTACAAATTTTGAAATACTTATTTCCCGGTGAGTGGGAGACTCAAAATTTTGAACAAAGATCAGAAATGCATGACAATGTGATATCATAACATAATGTTGAGAAGATGCAGTTGCAGCGCACTCGAGTTTTGAAACGGCAAAGTATTGTTCTTTTTATCAGGCGTATCACATTGAATGACCAAATTGTAACATTGGGAGAATTCTAAAATTAAAACGAAGAATAAGGGTAATTTTGTTGATATAATTAGCACTTGTAATATTGTCCTCCTGAAGGAATATTGCACAAATAGAAGTCAGATGCACTCTTCGTTGGGGGAAGTAAATTTTTTCTGACAGATATTTGCCTCAAATGTTTCCCTTTGTGGGATAGTGAGGATAGTCAGTCTGTTTCCATAAGTATTCAGGTGAAACTAAATGATTGTGTATCAAATACTAGACCTACCTCTGTGGAAACCTAATTAAAGCGCAACGCAATAGCTGAACATCGGCGCCCTGCCCCTTGGTCGATCTAATGAAACATTTTCCACCTTAGCATGTTATGTATACTGATATGGCAAAGGGGAAAATGAATCGCAATATAAACTTCGTCGGGTCGCTAGTTAAAAATGAGAGAATAATGCCTTTAGGTATTCTGGACTGTTGAGACAGACACAATGAAAGGTTCATTTAATATTTTTAGTTTTGCGATTTAGGACATCAATTTAAGAAATAAAATAGAATGCAAAACAGAATTGAAAAATAAATCTTGAAATTTACCAATAAGATTGTTTATGGTCGTGAACGGAATAATAATTCCAATGCCAGTTTTGTATTAAAAGGAAATCTAAAATTTTAAAATTAATGCTAGAAACATAAAACTTTGATTGTATTTCGGCCTTTAGATAGGTAGATAGTATAACTTACTTATTTTTTTCAGTATTTTGTTATACATAGCCTTTTAATTCACATAATTTCATCAATAATGAGAAATAAAGTCAAAACATTTTGAAAAGAAAATAGGTTTATATTTCAGAACTGAATACAATGACCTCTAGAAATCTAATCTACTCAAACCTTTCATAGTCGATTAAATTTTATCAAAATTTCCTGTATATTTCAGACGCAAATAAAATGGCCTCTAGAAATCTTAAATAATCGTTTTTTAATTTCACAAAAATAAATTGAGCGCAGGTTATGTGTTTGCCTAGTATCTGCTCTATCTTTTTATTAAGAAAGATAACTGAGTACAGAGTTCTTCTGGAAGATTATTAAATAATGATTTCCGTCAATGATCGAAGCTTTATTTTTTATCCATCACAAAATAGCGTACTTCTTTCGCAAAGCTATTTGTCTCTATTTTTTAATTTTATTTTCATGACCAGTGCCCTTCTGTAATATTCTCAGTTCCGTCGAGACCTTAAGTTCAACATTTTGTCATTTGGAAACCTGCTGAACATCTCTTTTCCAGGACTCGTTCTTTGGTGCCGTGGCAGCAAAAATTTGAGGGGAGTCATCGTGGTACAGTTTAAGAGTTAATTCACCATGAGAACAATCATGCACATAGAAATGTTTTTTAGGAAATATAAAAAGTTAACAGTAACCTCAGAGTCATAAACTAAGAAATATCAGCTTTGCCCTAGCTACACAACGGATCGATTTGTGATATCTCAGTTTGTTGGTGCGCGGACAGAGGGAAAAAAGAAGGTAGCAGCTATATAATGAGATTTGTCCTCAACCGTCAGAAGATTTGATTTGATTGAAATAAAATTTAATCATGAGAAAAAGATTCAAAATTTCAAATAATAATAAAAATATCAACGAAAGTGGTAGAATCAGACTAGATAAAAAAGCTATTTCACATGTTTGAACTTTCATCTCAAAATTTTGACTTTTATGTCTGATTTTGTACAACTAATCAATGAGGGTGAACTCGGGGTTGTTCTTAGATGCACTGTGGAGAAAACAAAATTTTGTGAGTGGATGCAAAAACTTTGACTGAAATTTGTATGAAGAGGCATAAAACAATCAACATGTATTGGTACTTCAATAATGGAAATGATTCCAGTGAATGAGTTTTTTCAGCCCAATTATATCATAATAGGTACATTAATTGATTTACATTAATATGGATTAAAATATTATGACCAAATTTGAATATGATTTGTTTTCAAATGTAGAAGTAACACCAGAGTGGGCAAGAGCGTATTCAAGGAAGGGGGTAATAGGGGCAGTGATCGCCCAGATTGATGACCCTCAGGAAAAAATCAGTAATCTTTTGGAAAACTTCTCTTGAAAACAAACAACTTCAATGATTACAAATTAGTACGAAAGAGACTAGCCTACATTCTGAAAATATTCTTGTGACAGAATTTAGACGTTCTTGACAAAATTCCAAACAAAAACACTCCCCTCTCCCCATCCCTCTCAAGGACTTATCCTCTATACGCCCTTGAGAGTGGGTTCGTTAATCAGCTATTTCGTCTCAACCACTAACTGAAGACCCAAAATGTAAAGATATAAATTGCTCACCTTTGTCCTTTATTGCAGTTCAATTATCCCTATACACGTTGTAAGCGTTGTAGAAGTGCTCATGTTTGTGCTAGCTGTTCTACTCCATGGAAGACAGGTGGAATGGACGGCTCGGCTGGATTTCTTATGGCAAATTCAGGCCAATGAAGAAAAACGGGAAATGGACGCCTTGCAACACTCGAATAAAAGGATACTGTTCAATTTACTACCAGCTCACGTCGCTACCCATTTCCTCGATAACCAATTCCGTAACAATATGGTGAGAAAAACGTGGTTTTATTTTCTCTTCTACACGTGTAGGCAACATTTATGTTTGTTTTGTAAACACCTTTCATGTGATTCTACTTGTTTTTGATTTTTTGCATGATTACAAAAAACCTACCAGTCTCATTAATTATAAACTATGTTTGTGCTCTAAATGAACTTCAAATATCACGAATATTTTAATTTATGAAACTGGCAGTATAGAAAAAATATATTTTTAAGTATAGAGTGCAATTTTGAAATGGATGTTGAGATGTTGGCTGCACACCAGGATAAATACAGAACCATTAAACATTTTCTTACAGAATACTCTATCACAGGAACTGTACCATCAGAGTTACTCGCGCGTTGGAGTGGTTTTTGCTTCTATCACAAACTACCACGAATTCTACACCGAACTCGATGGTAACAACCAAGGCGTAGAGTGTTTGAGGTTACTCAATGAAATCATCGCCGATTTCGACGACTTACTATCCGAAGAAAGGTTCAAAGCCATCGACAAAATTAAAACTGTTGGTTCCACTTACATGGCTGCCGTAGGATTGATGCCAGATTTGCGCATTCTTGATGATGACGAAACAACAGCAGGAACGCATTTGAGCACCCTTGTAGAATTTGTATTCGCCATGAGGGATAGATTGCTGAACATCAATGAGAATTCCTACAACAATTTCATGTTGAGAGTTGGTAAGCAAGTGAATATTCTACAGATTTTTTATAATCTCTTCGATACTTGATTTACTCATACAAAATGGTTTCTGTTACACTTAATTTTACACTTCGAATTAATATTAAGGGAACAGGTTCAGGGAAAGGCTAGATATTACTGATCTACAGCATCTCTATTGAGTCCTGAGATCTGGCAGCTGTGTTAGGAAAAGTATAAATATCCTACTGCGAAGAATTTTTTTTTTTCGAAATTTCAGAGGCTGATTATTGAATAAAAATGCAAATGCACCTTCACCTCTTTGATTCCGAAACCTAAAATTGGTATTATTTATCGACCACCCAAAGGAAACTATTTAAAACTCTTCAAAATTTTCAGTCATATTACAGGGATATATAAAAGCCTTATTTAACTAGGTGACATGAATGTAAATTTATCACAGAAAAATTGTCGATGATTACGAAAGCATATATACGGGCCCCTCCGGGAACTGCATGGATTAATATATAGAAAACCATAGGTGAGCCAAATTTGAAAATTTGGGAGTTCACTATTATTGATTAGTGCTCTCCGGCTAAAATATTTTGAAGACTGTGGCACTTCCGGTTGTACCGGAAGTGGACCCAACTTCGTTATTTTAAATGAGGCACCCTGTATATTATCAAAGTTTTAGATTTTACGCATGATTCTGAACACGTTTTATGTATAATGTCCTATACCCGATTCTAACCGTTTTCGAAATATTTCAAATTTTAAGTTGGAAATTGCGTTTGCAAACCGTAAAATACTTTTTTTTACTTTTGGACATGATCATTTATTTTCGATTGTGTATCGATTTATTCGTAGGAGAGGACCCAGTTCAGCAAAATTTTGATATCATTTCGATTAGAGTTATACAGGGCATTCGCCAGAAGATGATCTAGGTCCGGTTGAAAAAATGTTTGTAAAATTTTTATATTCTCACTCGATTCAGCATCGAAAATGAAACTAACTTTGAATAAGGTTATCAATGCCTACACTCAACAGTTTTCGAAATATGGCTCAGTTCCAGAATATCTCGTATTCTTGAGTTTACTTATTCTTAGTTGGTCATAGCACCCGCGGTTGCGTTGGAATCAATCAACTGCTGCGGAAATGTGATTGTAATCAATCATGCCGGCTCGTTTGAATTATTCGAATGAAGATTACTTTAATCTATTTATTGTTTATGGCGAATGTAATAGGGTTATCTCAAGAACATGTGATATATTTGCTATTCGATATCCGCAGAAGCAAAAGCCCTCAACAAAAAATGTAGATAAAGAAATTATAAAACAATCCGAATAAAAGAGAACAATTAACGATATGGAGAGGTATACAAAAATTATTTAGTCAGTAAATATTCGAATTGACGCCCTTCAACTTCTGAACAATTTTCACATCGCACTAGTAATTCTTGATGTGTCGCTTTTCGTATTGAATCGGGTCTGAGATTCTCAAATGAATTCCTCACTCGTTGCATACAATCTTCCATGGTAGTAATTGAGTTTCATAGACTTGAATTTTAATTGTACTCCAAATGAAAAAAGCGAGCACTGATTAATCTGGAGAGCGGGGTGGCCAAAGAAATGGTCCATTGTTGGCTATCCACTGGTCATGAAACAATTCTTGTAAACGAGTATTGACTAAGTGATCATTATGCGGAGGTGCCCCGTCATGTTGATAAAATAGGTTTCTATGTTCAGCGATTGGTAGTGTCCAAGTACTCATTTTCGAAATTATGCAAAATATTCAAATATCCTTCACCTGCAAAAAAGTACTTCTCATCCTATTCTTGTTTCGAACTTGACATCTGTTTTTTACTTACCATTTAAGTTTTCTTTATAAAAATACATTGCCACGACGCTATCACTTCTTATCGCACAATAAACATTGAACTGCCAAGACTGTTGAAAATTCAGTTCCATGAATACATGTTGATTTGAGTCATTCCAATGATAGCAATTATGTCGGTTGAAGACACCATATTCTAACTAATATCACAACAGATCATTTCACATTTCACATTGACTATGAAGAATTTCATCTTTCAGGTCATACATTAATAAATATAAAAACAAAACAAAAACATTAAATCAAAGATGATTGGGAAGTAGGTATATCAAAATTTTGTAGAAAAACAAATTTTCAAGTTATTTTTTTGAGAATCTAAATTCCCTATGTGATTGATATACCAACATTTCAAGAACCTGCTAATATTATTATTATAAAATTATATTTTATTCAAACTCTTTAATAATAAAATGAATTCACCCTATTTATTATCGATGATAAGATTTAATGTTCCACCCAGAACTCGTTTCTAGACCATGTTCACTATACCACTATCATTCTCTAAAAGGGCCCCTCTTGAAGGTATGCTTCGTCTTGCCAATGAATTCAATGCTTTGAGATCTTGAATTGGACTGTCACAGAAAGCGTACAGAAAATCAATAGTAACACAAATTATCGGTAAGGCACTTTGATGAAAATATCTAAAAATTCATCGCATTTAATAACAATCCTATGGAATTTTGTTCGTCCCTGCTAATATTATTACATTATTTTGTTTTCTTGTTTTATTTTAGTGCTTGTTTATTTTCTTACCAATATTGTTTTTTTCTTAGCTTATATGATTACTTATTGATATCCATATATTTAGACCTGTATGTTCTGTTTGGATGAAGTAAATAAATAAATATATAAATAAAACAATCTAAAGAGAAATGAAGCATTTAAAAAAAATCAAAGCAAAGGAAAATTATGATTGGATAACACAAAATATTATAAACAAAATAAAAGTTCGGGATAATTATTATAAAAGATTCGAAAAAAAAATCCTCATAATAGCGAATTGAAAGATACTTATAAAAAATTGAAACATTGAATTAATACTTGTTGCAAATATTCAAAGAGAGATCATTTGAATAAACAATTTGAAAAATTGGAACAAACCCAATGTTAATGTGGTGAATAATTGATAATAACATTGACTAACTAATGAGAGAAAAAAAGCAAATTCCAATCAACCAAATTATGAGTAAGACTGGCGTACTACTGCGAATAATACAAATAATATACGTAATGAATTATTCAACTTTTTCACAGAAATTGGTTTAACATTATCTAAACAATTCAATAATGTAATAAAAAAATATGTCCCGATAAAAAATCAATTTTTTTAATCCAGTTTCCGAAGAAGAAATTCTTAAAATAATTATCACTCTTGAATTTTTTTTTTTCCGTTAATCAGCTGTCATCCCCCTACGAACGACAGCCCTCAGAATTCGAAACTTGTGCGAGCTTAGGATTAACGGGGTCTTACCTTTTGGAAACAAGTAATTATGGTGTTGCAATATTATTTGATCTAAAAAAACCGTTTGACACTGTTAATCATACAATACTATCAGACATCTTAACAATTTGATAGTAGGGGACATGCATTATGAAAAATTATCAACATTTAGAGCTCTACAGGATTCCGTTTTGGCACCAATTCTTTATTTAATTTATGTGAATAGCATTACGAATATCTACCTAATTGGTAAAAATTTTTCTTTTGCAGATGATACTGTACTCTATCACACACCCAAGAATGTCCAAAATTTAAAAACTAATTAGGAAAAAGATATTAAAACAATTGAGATGGTTAAATGAACTTAATTTGACTATATTTATCATACAAAACTGTCTGTATGATATTTGAACAAAAAAATATGAGAAATATCGAATGAAAACTTGGAATTAAAAACAAAACTGTTACTGAAGTTGACAAATTTTGGGTCGGATATCGACAATAATTTAAATTTTGAGAGTCATATAGAAAAAATCCAAAACTCTATTTCTCTGATAAAAGCGGCAAGAAGAATTAAATTTCTAAGAAGAAACATTTAATTGTTGATATATAACGCGCATATAATTTCTCAAATTAGTTATATGATAATGGTATGGTCATCGTGCAGTCAAAAACAAAGTTGAATCATTCATAGATTAATGAATAGATGAGTAGAAGTAATATTTTGAAAACCTTACCAGAACAAATCAAAATTTTAACTTTTTACTCCGGTAGACTACACAATTTGTCACTGTGAAAATAATAACTTCCGCCATTCAAAATTCTATTTCAACTGAGCAA
The DNA here is from genome assembly GCA_958502065.1 of Chrysolina americana. Taxonomy (NCBI): domain Eukaryota; kingdom Metazoa; phylum Arthropoda; class Insecta; order Coleoptera; family Chrysomelidae; genus Chrysolina; species Chrysolina americana. The sequence continues at coordinate 44,907,386 of OY293416.1, forward strand.
CTGCCGATTGTGTTTCTTTTCAGAACTACTTTATATAATTTTTTTGCATACCGGACAGTGGCGTAGCAACTAAGCGATTAGAAAAATACCGGAAATTTCAATGAATTTACGATTGGAGCAAACAATATATGCAATTTTCACGAGTATAGGGCGATATTTGTTTAAATTCGTTGGAATTTGAATAATTGTAAAGAGCATTTTCAAATAAAGTAGGTGTCATTGGCAAGTGAGTCAACTTTTTTCTAGATCTAGAAATGAAGAGAAAGTCCTAAAACAAGCCTGCCTGCACAGCTAGGCTTGTTTTACGACTCTCCATGTTTCAGCATCAAGAAAACGCAAGGTATCAGAAAAAATTTCATTCATATTTAGAAAAAAAAATTGTGAGGCGTTCATGTAGAAATTAATTTTACTTTCATATTTTTTTTAAGTGGTTTTCGCCTTGTAAAATCAAAAACTCCTCATCTCCTTTGCAGATGTTAATTTTGTGTCACTTTTTTCCCATTGCAGGTATCAACATAGGACCTGTGGTGGCAGGCGTAATAGGTGCCAGAAAGCCTCAGTACGATATTTGGGGCAATACTGTGAATGTTGCCAGTCGAATGGATTCTACGGGGTTACCGAATCACACCCAAGTAACAGAAGAAGTCTTCCAAGTACTTAGATCGTATGCATACGAGTTCCAATGTAGAGGCAAAGTAAAAGTGAAAGGAAAGGGGGACATGACGACATACTTTTTGATCGACAGAAAGCAACCCGGGACTCTCAGAGTGGAAGAACTAAATAGTATAAGATCGAATGCGAACAACGTGAACAGTAAGGCAATATTGGTAATAACAGTACATATAGGCGATATTGAATGTCTAACTGTGTGATTTAACAGTGGGTGATTAAGAGGTATTGGGATTATTTGCATTTTGTTTCTATGAAAAATTTTGCAAGAAAACTAACAATACTAAACTTTTTATATATTCAGAAAATGACCTTCAATTATGTCTAGTGTCATAATCTCAAAATGAATACCCAAAACAGTTTTGTAGGCTAGAGACCATTCAGCAACTTCTTTATGAAGATATCATCCATTTCACTACATTGAACACACAGACAATTAACTTTACTAGCTGCAATGGCTCCAGAGTCACTGTGCTAGACAGATTTTGAAAATAGAAACTTAACAAGTGTGTTTTTGAAACCAGAATTTAGATAAAAATTTATTCTATACGGGGTGTTATATAAGTACGTGGCCAAACTTGAAGGGGTGTTTTTTTGAGTGATTTTACGACTAAAAGTTTACATAAACATAGGTCCGGTAATGCTTCGTTTTCAAGATACAGGGTGTCAAAATTTTCAAAAGAAATCGTCTTTTTCGAATTATTATTATTATTATTGAATTAATTTTGATAACATTTGTAAGACTGGGATAGACTATTTATATGAAAAAAATAACAGTAACACTCCAGTTTTTGATGGATCAGTAGTTGTAATGATTTATTGTGTTGTCCCAGGGACTTACAATAAAGTTATTTTTATGTTTTTTCTCAAAAACAAACCAAGATACGAAAAAAATTCTAGACATAAAAAGTTGTAATTTCAGTTGCTCAATGTGCACAGTAGCGCACATTTTTTCTGTCAAAAATTTTGGTTACGGTGCCTTCCGGGACGCCATTGGACATGATACTTTCGATATAGTCATGGTTAAATCAGCCCTTTACGACCCTTAATAACGCTGCCAATTTCAATGAAATCAGTTGAAGATTTATTAAGATATTTAGGAAAAAAACGATTTCTTTCCAAAATTTTGACACCCTGTATCTTGAAAACGGAGCATTACCGGACCTACCTTTATATGAACTTTAAGTCTCAGAATCATTCAACGAATCACTCCTTGAAGTTTGTCCACGTACTTACATAATACCCTGTATAGATGAACTTGACCTTCTTGCACTGGAAGAAAAGAATCCACAACAGACCGTGAGGGTGACAGCAGAATACAAGAATGCTACTGGTACAGAACTGGTAGAAAACGTACATCTCATAGACAGAAGCATTCTCCATTATCAACAATAGGGACGTACGCTCAGGGGTAGAACAGTGTTACTCCCAATTGGTGACCACCGCTATAAATCATCTTTATGCCAGTTTCAGTAAAAAACTGGAATTATATGGAAAGCAAAAAGTTGCTGTTAGAAATATTACATGTTCTTATCCTACTCTACTCTTTTGAATTGGTTAACTCAACATAAAAAATCGCAAAAGAAGTAGAACTATATGCATCGTAAATCATCCGTTCATATGATATTCTTTTTCTCACAACAGGAAGGTTGGAAATATTTCAGTTTGCTTTGTCTTTATAGCAGAATGATACTAGATAGAACTGGTAAAATATGGGTGGCGGAAATTTGATCTAAAAAATTACATAAAAACATTTGAAGTGTTTTGGTCGAAAGTATATTTGATCGTTTTTTTTATGACAGAAAATGCATTTGATAGACATAGACATGAATGATAGAAAATACAGTTGAGAGAAACACTGTTTAATGAACAGTACATTCGATAGATTGAAATAACAAGTAATCTATAATAAACCAACAAAACGAAAAAATTATTGATTACTTCCACTGCGGACTTCCATTGTCTGGAGGGTTTCTATGAGCACGACATTTCAATCGGTTTAGTATCTCCGATCGATATTTAGTGTCAAACTGACAAAATTATTATTAGAAACTAAATGTTAGAAGCAATAGCTTTTGAAAATTTTAGAAAAAATATTCGTTATTATCAAATAATTCGTGGAATCGTCTGACAACTACAGCCAGTTTTTTCTTTTTATCGTTATAGAACTTGTTCGTTCTTCTTTGTACTTCAGCACCCGACATATTTGTTGTTGCAGTTTTCGTTCCATCATGCTCTGTTCTCGAAGAAGCCCTTCTATAAATTTCCAGTTACATGATTTTTTACAATAAATTATCCCTTCAAACTTCTATGCCACCCTTCAACAATGTTGTTACTTTTGTAACGATTTTCGATGGTTTGTTGGTAGAATTTTCAAAGTTTGTAATCAAAACTAGGTATTCTTCACTCCAATTTTCCTATCCATGTATCCTAAATGTAGTTAACAAAGATCATTTGACAGATTGAATTTCTGCTATTGAAAATACACAAAATTTGTTTTTCTTCGTCAGGCATAAATTCAAAGTTACATAAAATAGTTGGTAAACATTAGCATCAGTTAAAGCAGTACAGATAGTGATAAATAGGTTTTTATATTGATTGAAAGAAGGTAGAGATGATGAACTTCTGCTGGCAACTTAATGAAAGCAGTAAGCTAGACGTTTCCCAGATGAAACTGAATTCTTTGTTTGTCAATGCAACTTATTATATATGCAGGTCGGTTGTAGACCAATCAAATACTATTATTTTGTTGCTTCTTTTTGAAACCTACTCAGTATATATTTCAGTATAGTCAGTTCTGGTTTTAGGCCCAAAAATTGAGTGCTTGCTCTGCTGATCCTTGCCTGGAAAGTTTGTCCGAGTTTTTATTCCATTATGTCCTGACTACACCCAGAATATCTCGAAACAGTTCAGTTCAGGGCTCATGTTTTGTTTATTTTTTTTGGGGTCGATTCAAGAAGCTATCACAGGTTGAAAATACTACAGTCATTTGCCTGACACCCCGAATAGGTATTTAGAAATAATATGTTAAATTAGTTTTCAGTCTATTCCAGTTGGTTTATGCATAGAAGTTGAGAAGTTTTGAGAGGGTTCCATTCAGAATGAAGTCGTCCTGATGTTAGCATTGTTTGTTTGTGGGTATTTTTAATTTTGAGATATTTTCAGATATTGTATTCATTGAATTATTATTGCTTCTACAATGTTGTAAATGACAATTATATCAACTTCAATCACTTTTACAGACATAAACAATATGTATGGTGGTGTGGCCACTCCTCTCGCCCTTCTTCATCATGGTGATATCAACAACGGCCGTCCAAAACATAATCCTCTACAAAATCGACCATTAGTTCGGGAGGACGCCTTTACTGCATCCCGAAGCAATGCTGTACGTCTTCCACCGCTTCGAGAGACCGGTTCACACGTGAACGGTTGTGAAAATGAACCACTTTTACCAAATATTAGGATCGGCAAGAAAAAAGTTTTACAGGTTGAGGAAGCTTTACCTCCCCCTCCTCTTCCTCCCCATAAGAACAACTGTCAAAGGCAAGGAACTCCAGAAATGAAATACAACCCACCCTGGCCTAGGGGACAAGTCGATAATAACATCAAACCGTACCTCAAACCCTTACCAAAACCCCCGGGGAGCGAATCGCCCAATAGACAACACAGGTAAATCATTTGTTGGCTGTATGACTGTTCACCTGACCCTATTCTTCTCATATTTCTTTCTTTATAGGAAACATCAACCGGTACCAGTACCTCCTCCTCACCAACACCAGCGTTCATTCGAGCAAACACCCGAACTTCTGCGCAACAAAATCCAAACGAGGCATAATCCCTTGATTCAAAGTAGACAAAGTCCCCATCATCACCGACATAGTCCTCTCCAACGACATTTCTCAGATGAGAGCCTGGGTGGGCTCTATAACACCGGATTACCGCAAAGAATTCATTCGTCTGCAGATGAAATCAGCTCCTTGAATCACTCGCCTAGTATCAGCAGTTCTGATGAGAGTTACAGTAGAACAACCGATGCTGACGCCAGCCCATGTGTGTCGCCGCCTTTACCTACGGACACCCAGCAGTTTCTATTTCCTTCAGACATCCAAGTCAACCCATTGTCTTCTCCCGAGGTGTCGCCTAGAGCTTCCTTAGACTATATTCCTCCTAATTGTTCATTACGTAACAATGTCGAGCCGAAAAGAAATAACCTGGCGCCAAATGCGTTGCTCGCTCTGGCTGGTACTTGTAACACAGTAGATTCTTCAGTGGTGACGAGTCCTCCTGTTTTAGATGGTGAAGACAGTTGTCGTGGCGAGAGCTGCGCAAGTTTTGAGTTTGTCACAAAGCCAACATCTTTGTTACGAACAACTAGCGCCAATGGAGCAAAATGTGCGATAGCTACAAAGAAAGTTCTCAATTTGGACAAACATCGGATACGGAATGATAGTGATTCGATTTTAGAATGTAACAAGCTATCTTCAAACTGTAAAAGGTCACCTAGTTTCAAGGAGGCTGACGAAATCAGGCAGTTGCTAAGAGAAGAAGATAACAAGACCACAATAAGTAGTGAAAAGAGTTCCAAAAAGGATGGATGCTGCCAAACTGATAAAAAAGACTTGAAGAAAATGCGCCTGAGCCCTACCGGCATTCGCGAAAAGCTGTCGCCGAATAATAAGATCAGCAATATCCCATTTGAACGAGAAATACAGCTGCTGCTAGATGAACAGAACTTGCTGCAGAACATTCCTCCTAAGTTGGAGCTCAAAGACCTTGCATTGGAGCCGCTTGTAAGGTATGCCCCAAATAACAACAACCACCAGGTGGGGCTGGCAGCGATTCAAGCGCTTGCTCTCGGTTTTCGAGGCAACAATGTTAACAACCTGCAGTGCATGTCCCCTTCCCCAAGAGCAAGCAGCAAAGAAGGATCACTAAAGAGAGGGCCTTCCCCAGGACCAGGCGAATCGGTTAAATTGGCCAAAGTATCGCCTCTTGACAGGTATTCAGGTTGCATCTGGGTTGGTTACTAACCAGTTGTATATCATTTGATTAGTTGCATATGAAGTTTTGATAGTATTATAGAACATAGATGCATGATTTGCACCAAAAATTATGTATCAACAAGATATATTAATTTGAATCGAGAAGATTAAGTTTTAAATACCAGTAGGTTTATAGGGTTGCACAGCGTATATAGCGGCCCCTTGTAACTCTCTTCAAATATTTGAAAAGTACTTCGTGTAAATTTGTCATATTTGAAGGGCTTTGAATAGCGTCAGTCGAAATAGCGCTCGACAAAATAGCGCTAGGTTATAAAATAGCGCCAGTCAAGATAGCGCAGGACAAAATAGCCCTGCACAAAAATAACGCAAAACAAAAACAGCGGCGGATAAAATAGCCGATACGCCATCAGGAACAGATGGAGGTACTGGTGGTCAGAGACTACCTTGGACAGGTGGCGGTTTATCGTCTTATTCATCCGCTCCACCATTCCATCGGACTGCGGATGTAGAGCTGTGGTCCTCGTTTTCCGGATGTTCAGCATCTGACACATCTCCTGGAACAGGTTTGACTCGAAATTCCTGCCTTGATCCGAATGCAGTTCTAACGGGACACCGAATCGACAAATCCACTCCTTCACCAAGACGTCGGCAACGGTGATGGCTTCTTGGTTGGGCAGGGCATAGGCTTTGGTCCACTTGCTGAAGTAATCCATCGCCACAAGGATGTACTTGTTCCCGTGTTCAGATTGTGGGAACGGGCCAGCGATGTCAATGGCGATCCTTTCGAATGGGCTTGTTCGAGGCCCATTACTGGCAGCGCATACAGCACATTTTCTGCACCAGTCCTTGACGTCAGCTTGACAATTGGCCCAGTAGAACCGTTGCCTAACTTTCTGGAGGGTCTTCGTCACTCCCAGATGTCCTCCGGTGACCCCATCATGGATTTCTCGGAGCACTTCCTGTCTTCTGCTCCTGGGAACTACTACCTGACGTCTTTCTTCCCCGCAATCCTCCGACTCCAACACACGCTTCAAGACTCCATTGTCTAAGGTGAAAGAGTTCCATTGGGCCCAGTAAGTTTTAACGACTGGAGAACAACTGGCTATTTCCTGCCACGACGGTCTTCGATCACTCTTCTTCCAGCCGATGACTAAACCAAGATCTGGATCTTTCTCTTGGTCTTTCTGGATCTTGTGGTCATTCCAGTTATCATCGACCGCCGTGGTTCTGCAGAGTGTCGACTCCTTTTCCTCTGTTCGTCGGCAGTGCGAACAGTCGTCTGGACATGGTCTTCGCGATAGGGCATCCGCATTCTTATGGCTGGTCCCCGCCCGATGTTCGATCTCAAAGTCGAATTCCTAGAGCCTCTCAATCCAGCGTGCCACTTGACCCTCGGGATTCTTAAACTGTAGGAGCCATTTGAGAGCTGCATGGTCAGTTCTCAGTAGGAATCTTCGTCCATACACGTACTTGTAGAAGTGCTCAACTCCCTTGACAACAGCCAACAGTTCCCGCCTGGTGACACAGTAATTCCGCTCCGGTTTACTGAGGGTCTTGCTGAAGTAACCGATGACCTTCTCTTGTCCTTCTTGGTGCTATTTTGTCGAGCGCAATTTTGCTCGCCACTGTTTTTGTTCTGCGATATTTTTGTGCGGCGCTATTTTGTCCGACGCTGTGTTTGTTCTGTGTTATTTTTGTGCGGCGCTATTTTGTCGAGAGCTATTTTGTCGCAGCGCCATTTTTGAAGCGCTATTTTGACTGAGACTCTCCTGCTACAGAGCCATTTGAAGCCCATCTACTCTCAATGTCTTTGTTGGACTTGAGCGAGTTGAAATTCAGTCAATTACAAGGGTATGTGCCTGAATACAGCTAAAACTATTAAAGAAATTGGTACGAATACATTAGTGAAATCGAAAAAAAGTATCAAAAAGTTATTTTGTCGTAAAAAATCATAGAATGTATTCAGCTATAATATCCCAAGTGCAAGAAACTCTCAAATGATTTTATCATTGTTTTCGAAAGCGGAGGACCCACAAGCTAAGTTTTGACACCTATCTATCATCACTTGAGTAAGAAATAAGCTCCGAAGGGAGACAGTAGTTTTTTTCTATCTTATTGAATTAATTATCTCATTATAATGATATAGCTCACACATTAGTAAGACATAGGGTTTCACATCATTATTGTTATTGTTCCGTTAGTTACAATACAATTTGGTGTTTCTGAAAATGATTTCCTCTCCAAAAATTTGTAAGTCGCCTTGAAGCGCTGTGATAAATAATAATATGCATCCTCTGCTAGGTAGATATATGGCGATCAGATCTATATCTACTTAATCGTCGCTGGTATTTTAAATGGAATAGTAGTGTATCTTGAGTCTGTCTCCAAATGTGAATCTTGATTCTCTGTAATAAAAAAGAAAATGGTTTACTGTTTCCACATTTCGTAATTACCTGATCATGGTGTGTGTTACTCAGTGCAGCAAATAAATCTAATTGGTACCAATGAATTCGATTAATGTCTACTTTACTTTAAATCTGATCAAAACTGTTTTTAATACGAATGTATCAAGTTTATCGATATTATTGTCATGATGCTCTGATATTCACATTCAAGTACTTTTTATGCAACTTAATCATGAAATATCAGAATGCTTCATTAACACACTGATCCATGCTGCTTGCTCAGCACATTTCACGCTTATACAAGTTCATGTCATGCTGTGTTCTGCAAAAATAGTGTGTGTGGACCAAGTTCAGAGAATGAAATGTTCAACGAATTCCAATTTTTAGGTTTCCTCGAAATTCGGATGAAGACGTTGACTGTGATATGCTCGAGATACAAGGCCACGATGATGATACTGACCTTGAAAGTTTCGAAAGGGAAGAACAGAGAATGGAAGAAGAGGCAGCACAAGTGAGTATCTTTATTCAAAGATTGATAGCATCATTTTTTTTTTGCTTTTGTCACAAGAGGAATATTGCCATAAAGAACTCTGCACATTTACTACGTAAAATGGCTTCCAGCTAATTTTGCTCAAATTCCCTTTTTTAATATATGCTAATATTTCTATAAATAGTGTAAAAAACACTGTTTTGCAGGCTTTGTGAGTTCATTTATAAATATAAATACTGTCTGGTAGTGCACCATCATATTTTGATCAATTTATAGTTTTTCATCACCAAATTCATAATTACACGATCCATGAGCTCCTTATTCCATAAGGGACTATTGGACTACAATAACCTTCCACTTGAGATAAAACAAAGTGAATATATTATGACATTTAAAAAAGGACTTACTAGTCATTTGAAGTTACATTATCCACATTAACATTAATATTATTACATCTTATTTATCTAGTATTTTGTAATTAATATTGTTATTTTTAGTTCTTCTTCTTCTTTGAATACTTGGATTATTCCAAGCATAATATTTTATTGCTATGAAGTTGGACTGTGACTTTGTCTATCCAATTTTAAAAATAGTTTTGTATATTAGGATGCCTACTTGACATAAATAAAGATTATTAAGATTCATCTAGTATATTTTTTGGAACTAACTAATTCGAAAATACCTATTCAGGTAAATAAAATATTCATGGTGCGTTTTTTCATTTCATTCCCTTTCGCAGAAATAATATTCAATTTCTTGTTCAATGAATAGAGAGAGGGAGAGCATTTTCTACTAGCTATTGAATAACGTATCACAAATACATATTTCTATTGAAAGTGTGATGGGTGTTACTGGAAATAAGTGGGGGATGATGGGGAGGATTGTTCCATGAGTCATTTTTGTTTAACTTTCATATCCTAGTAACAGTTATGGACAATTCGTAATAATTATATAATTTTGTTTATGAGATTTGTGAGCATTCAAATTGTCACCATGTACATAGTTTTCCAAAAAACTGGCAAATTTTATCCGTTTGTTCTCCAGTTTCTAACGAACTGAGTAAAAATCAAAATGATTATGGTATTGATATTTATCTGTTTTTATGAACATCATCTTTTCATTGCAACACTCTTTCTGAGGTAATAGTTTTTAATTGAATGGAGAGAGAATCATGAGCTACAACTTAGATTTGATGAGTTCATTTCTTAGAAGGTTCAGTTTCGAATCTGAGCATAAAATCAAATCGAAGCAGAATATCCAAAATACCAAAATTTTTGAAACCCTGTAGGTCTAAACCTGGTCATAGAATCAGTCTGTATATTGGACTACGTAATGAGGATGCCACGATCTAAAACATATCAAAATTTGAGCAACATTAGCCATAAGTCATTTTACGTAGTGAATGTGCGGGGTCCAGTTTCATTCTAATCCTAAGATCTATGGATTTTCCAATTTAATTCAGTGTGAAATTTTTAACTTCTTGGTAGGAGGGTAAAGTTACCAAACAGACTAACAACATACATTTTTTCTTAAATAGTTGATTAAAGAAAGTTGTGCATTACTAAAACATTTATAAAATGAATACATTTGGTACCATACTGAAATAATGCTGTTTCCAATGCTTTTGGTTGGAAGTTTGTATTGCCAGTCAACCAGTACAAAATATAACAAATATACAAGATGGAGATTCAAATAGGTATTCCACTAGACTACTTCTAATCCCTTCCTTGCAAATTGTTTTCTTCAAGGACAATTTTTTTTCTATGAATGTCTCCTACGTTTGTAAAAGCCTTTAAGTATTTGCGATAACGTATTTAATTTTCAAACGTTATGGGCTTACTAATGGCACTGCTATGACTGCGATTGATAAAACACTGACAGTTAAATAACTGTGATTATTTGTTATAGTTTATACTGGTTGACTGGCTACAGCTACACGAACTATCAAAAAAACATATTGGGAATGTTATAAATTGATGATGTTTTACCAGATCTAGATTAATAATATTCACATTTAGGACGGAGAACAGATTCCCTCAAATCTCGAATTTAGTTTGCAGTTTATTCCCCTATCCGAATTAATACAAAATCATGCTTATTGGATATTGTTCAATAGTGTCCTCTGCAATGACAAACATTATACAAGTATCTGTTTCATTTATTTTAGTACACGTTGTGGTCTTGGCCAGGGGATTAGTTGAGTAGTTGTTTCCTGACAGGTATTCGCCATAAAATCCTGTACTGTAGTTGGACGAAAGTAAAAAATAATGAAATATCAGTTGGCAAAGACTATTCTTACTTAACGATCTGACAAAAGAACTCTGATCTTTCCGGACCTCTAAACCCGGAGACTCGAAGTACTTTTTGATCTGGTCGCAAGGTGGAGCGGACTAGATTCCGTATTATCAGCGCGAGACCAAAATATCCAAAAAGCTAGAGTTATGTAATGATTCGGGACGCTAATGTCGGAAAACGAAAAAGTCGCTTCCTTATCGAAATATCGTTACTTAACGATCTCCCAAATGAGCTCTGAGCTTTCTGCTCTGATTTATGTCTGAATCTGTAACCTCGGAGTTTCGAAGTGCTGCTACAGCCAAGATTCCGTATCATCAGTTCAACCTTATACAGTACTAATCAAAAGTACATTTCAAAGGTTTATACTGATAATAATGAAATTTGGAGAATGGAAATAAATGGATGGAGCTGTTTTTTGAATCTTCATTAATCAAATGCAAAATTATAATGCATGAATCCAAACAAAACTAGTATGACCAAATAGATATTTTCACTATTTTTTTAACGAAATTTCACTTGCCATAAGGTCCCTTTTAAAATTATTGGTCACAGTGGTCCTGTAACGTCATCTACGACTATTACCTCACCGTTTACTAGTTGAGAAGCTAACATCCGTTTATTTCCTTTCTCCAAATTTTATCATTATAAGTATAACAGTTCAAATGATAAGAGGGAGGGAGGAGACTTATGACTAACATTGTATATTTTTTCTCATTATGTGATTATACAAAAATATCGAAACCTTTTCATTTGATTCAGTATCATCTTAGTGTTCCATCAACTTCTTAGCTTTGAATAAGCGGTTAATAACCAATATTTTCCTTGGTTGTTTTTCAAAGCTCTGCTAATTCTATATTCTTGATATTTCTGTAGATTCAAAATAGTTATTTCGGATCAAAAAATAAATATAACTGAAGTAATAATTGATTGCTAGCAGGTCTACTTTGTCTCAAGGTCAACAATAAATAATTATGGTCATTTATTATATCAATCGTTTATGAAACTTGAATAATCTGAAAATGCATTCAAATACTGGCTTTCTTTCGGGTCTGAGTTGAATATATCCATTGTGTTAAAATTGACTGAACATACATTTTTAACCCGATTGAAATGTTTTTTTTCTTCAGGTCTACATTCAAAAAGACTAGAACACCAATTTTCATGAAGGAGTCTTCGTTTTCAGAATCAACAAATGTTGATGTTAAGTTCAAAATTTAAAAAAAATACGACTACACGACTCGAGTCACGATGTTTTCTAATGCTTCAATGTCCAAATTACATTTGAATGCTTCTGTCAGTGGGGAACTGAAAAATCATTTTTGAAATATAGTATCCGACTTGACTTTTTGAATGTCAGCTTAGTGAAAAAAAAATGGGTCACACTGTAGATAGGTAAATCGTTACTATTTTTAACAGACATAATTTTGAGTGAGTGCATAACATTGAACAACATTGCATTGAAACAACATAATCACTCTCAATTCAAATCATCTTCACTGTCTTTTAACTCATCGCAGAAGCAAATAGTGTCTAACACATCGTCAAAATTATTTCTTCTAACACCTTTATCATTTTCATTGCAGCCAGTCGATAGGGAATTGGTAAATGATGAAAAAATATATATATATTTATAAAAATACTCATCACTTTTTTTTTATAGGAAGCAGAAGTGAAACGGCTGCTCGAAGAGAAAATTCAGGAAAAGCTCCGAAATCTGGAACATATTGTTTTAGATAGCCAGAGTCGCGATCTCGCTGCATCTGCTGCTACAGAAGGAAGTCCATCTGAATGGTCCGAAGATGAAGAGGGTGGTGCTTCTGAACCACTTCTGAATGACAGAGAATCCACAGGGTACACGACAGATGATCCTGCTTTAGAAAATATATCCATGCTGAATGAGACTGGATTAACGGATGCTGAAGGTAGCACAAATGATTTTAATTTCATTGAACATATTGGACTTTCTGGACTCTCAAACTCTTGAATTAACAAAAGATTTTGAACTTTTTCGAATTCTTCTGATAGATATACCGTGTATATTTGGATTCATCAGGTAATTCAGCAGAAATCATTTTGTGTTAGCTTTTGTAGCAAAATGTTCCCATTAAAGAGGCAGCTACAAACCAGGTTATGCCGAAGAAGGGTAATGTAAAGTGGTGACAGGTGAACTACAACTTGAATAGGCCTATTGTTTCCTTATTCTGCTATAGCAGCCCCTCAATACCCAAATAGTACAGGAATTAAATGTTTCAGAGCAGATCAATCTATGAGGGATCTTTCATAATCAGCTGGTATATACTAATATTTTTCAATAGTCTTTGCTCTTCATCAGAAACTGGATGAGTGTTTCCAATCTCCATTCACAGAATCTATGTAAGCGGGTCTCATCTCACCCTAAATTTCAAGATTTTCTCTGAGTTTGCAGTGTCCTGTTAGAAATCCAATTATATAAATTACTATCTCAGCTGGAATAAATACCATTCATTCGGCAGGCGTCGAGTAGCCCTCATGAAACAGCGTCAAACAATTTTGACACACCCAAGGCACTATCTTGATCTTGCTTCTGATAGGCAGAAATGTTCTGCATTATCTTCGAATTTTCTCCCTCTGGTCGCCGATGAAGAATCCTTCGACTCATTGAGTCTGGCACCCAGCAATTAAGGGGAGTAAGTTAATGACAATATGGCCCGGTATCATTGAAGGTCTGATATCAAACGACCGAGCTTTACGGCCATCTCCAATATGCTTTGGATTGAAGACCGCAATAGTAGTGGTATTTATGTCAAGGCTGTTACCACAGCCAAGCAAGTAGACCTTTTTGTCATGCATAGTGTTCTGCTTTTCTATGATTTCCACGTGCTGAGTGTAGTGTCGAGGGAACGAGTCCTCGTAAAAGCTCAGGTGTTTCTCAGTCGAGCGGAGCGGTGGTCACTAGTGGTTCCATGAACCACTCCCAGACTCGCTGTATCCGATCCGAGGCTCCCAATGTAGACTAGTTTTCTAGTCCTTGCGGCGAGTTCCTTCCATCCGCCTCCTCATGAAAGCCCTGATAGGACTGGTTCTCAACCGGGCGGTATGTCAGCCGCAGGTAATTCGTCACCAGCTATCAATCCCTCATCACCCAATCCTTCTCGCATTTAATGTGTAAGTGGAAATGTGTTAAGTGTCGGGAAAACATATATGATTTTGGCGTCGGTGTACGGTGATCTAGGGCCCACGGTTCGCTACTCCCTTTGGCTGTGGCACTTCAGCGACTCTTGGGGGGATGAAGACCGTTCTAGACGCATTCAGTTTTTCAGTGAGCGCCACTCTTACTATGGTGTAGTTGAAGAGAGTGGCAATAATAAGACCTATGTGAGAATTGTTGAAGGTTTAACCGTCGATGTTACTCTCTGGTTTGCCTCGCTCGCCCTCCAGAATTTGTTGAGCGCATTGTGCTTCGTGATTTTCATAAAGCTACTCTGCGAGTCATCTTCTCTCCCTCTCCCCTGCTCATGTTGGGTTCATCACTGGAATGCCCACCACGGTTGCCACTTTTTGGTGATTAGGTCCCCGGCAAGGCACCACATGATTGTTTCTAGATCGTGTCTTCGAATTCCTGGTCGGCAAACTCATCCCACGGACGGATGTATAACAATTCTCTTGGCGTCTACGCCACAAGGAGTTCTATCTGGTATTCGCCGGATGAACTCTTGTTTCTTGAATCTCACGTACTTTTGAGTCGTCTCGGATTCCAAACGTGCCTTTACACACACCTCTTCCACTAGCCATTGAGTCTTCACCCTGCCAAAACTATTCTTCGGTTTTACTCAACCGGGTGCTTCATTTGGATAAGCATTATTCCGCTGATCTTGGAAGTAAAATTAAATATCACAGCACTGCTCGTATTTTGATCTGGTGGTGAGGTCTTCAAGCCATCATGACTGGCACCTCTCGGATGAAGTACCTCTGTGTGTTCATTTCCTCATCATCGTTTCCATCCTGAGAATTTAAGCAAGTTGTATGGGGATTCGGTGATTGACCTGCATAAGAGACCTTACTTCCCCCTTCAGAACCCGGTGGCTGCACTTTCTAACTATTTAGTCGCTTATTCTCTACAGGTAGGCTTTTGATGGGCATATTCTTAATCTCCAGACACACATAGGGAAGTGTGATCAGAAGTCATAATGAAATTGTTTTATTTGTACTCAGATATGATATTGTTTCAGACAGTTGTCAGTATTGAGTATATTTCATAATTATAAATCTTGAATGCAGGAAAACGGCAGACCTATTTTTGTAGGCCAGTTTTTGTGCGAATTCAAACTCTAACTTAAAATTGATTGACTTAGTGTATAGAGAAAGATTGGGAATAGGTGTTGAGATGTGATGATGATATAGTTCAGCCTAGAAATGAAGCTGCATATAGTTTTCCAAATGACAACATTGAAAACTTTCAATGAAAAATTTCCAATACCTCCGTTGAATATTTTACGAGATCTATAGAAAGTATCAGCTCCTAAATATCAGTCGTTTGGTAGAATTTTGCTGAAAAAGCTATTTCTGTAGCTAATTCTCTATTCGAGGTAATGGCTGTCATTTTGGTAACATATATCGGAGAAACGAAAGTTTGTACATTAAGTACCAGATGGCAGCGCTATCTACGCATTGATTATACAACGAAAAAAATGTCGTAGTACTAAGAGACTTGAGCGACATCTGCAAATTGGGATCTCAACCGGCTGTCCTAATTCTATTGCTACTCAAATGTATTCCTTTATTTTACACTAGCGCCTCTAGCAACCGATGACGGCAAGTTGAGTGTGTGTTCACCAAACTGAAATATACCTAAGGTATATTTCAGTGTTCCCCCATCTAAACTTTATTCAAACTTCTGGTAGCCTTGGCGCTATGTGGAATTATTTTCAGTGATTGAAAAAGTTTCAGTCGGAGATTTGATTCGTGTGAAGAAAAAATAAGAAATAGTATTCTCAAGCCTAATTGGAAATATAAGCATTATATTACATTCAAATGGAAAGACAAGAAGGGTGAATTCGGCTAAACTAAATCTGGTAAAAAACATAAATTGAATTGATTGAAAATATATTGAGGAACTGAAAAAACCCATTCAAACTGGAGGTTACAGATAAGACGACATGATTAGACATCTCATAATGTTTGGTATAACAAATCACCTCAAGAAATCATCATCGATTAGATACATCACCTATATTCGAGAAACGAAAAATTCGGTTAAAATTCTAAATCGAAAATTACCTCTAGATAAGACTTGTATCAGACGCTATAAGTAGTGCTTGTGATCATTTATTATTTTCTAGGAAATAAACCCATAGCACCGAAAGCATGGCAAAAAAATGCCCAATAGATACATGGAGGTCACCAATTAGATAGAGAAAAAAAAATATTGGCCAGAGATTATTTCAGATATTAGTCATATATTGTGAGTTTTAAAACTATGTGAAAAATATTTGCAAATAATGTCAATGGGCCGTTATCTCCCTAAACGATTTTGGAAATATTTAAGCGGCGAATATTTCAACTTATGCTTGTAAAACTTCTCTGGTAACAGCTGACGCTCTTAGAGGAGTTTTGAATCATCAATGAGACAAATAAGACAGGTTTTGGAACAAGTTGGCTTTCTTAGCTGCTATGTAGATAATAATATTCCATTCAGTAGCCCCTGATTTCGAATAATTTTCTAAAGATTTGGATATCTCTATTATTTCAAGATATAAGAAGTCGACATTATCTTCGCTCTGACGGCTCAGCTGAAAAGCAGCCTCTATTTCTGAGAACTTTCTATGAAATCGTTGTAGGAAGAATGAATATGATATTGATATTGCATTGCCACAATTCACAAATTGTCCTCTCACAACCATTACTGATTTTTCATCGCAACTGTAGAGCGAAAGAAATTGAAAAACAGAAAAGAAGAAATTGGGTTAATGAAATTCTTGTATTTGGTCCTTTCAACGTTACAAAAACTCTACCTCTTACTCATCTCTTGTATGCAATCTCTCAGGTGCCCTCAGCGATGTCAACTCAGCATACATTGACCACAACCATGACGGGGACATGGATGACAATACCAGCATGTCATCAAGAGCATCATCTAGAATATTCGACTCGGATGCCATGATGTCATTGGATTCTCTCAGTGCCCTCTACGATTCGGAATACGACAATTGCTACAGAACGGACGACGATTTGAATGCTGTCCCGGATTTGGAAAGACTCAATTATTTCTCAGTGCCTGCCAATGATGTGCATCTTGCTAATATTCGTTCAATGAGTGAGTCGATCACCAGAAACTTTGGGCAACCTAGGAGTGAAACGGATCCTGAAAGTGATGTTTAGAATTAGGTGACAGTATTAGGTAGTTTCGATTTTTTATTTTTGACTCGGGCGGTTATGACAGGAATTGAATTAAGGAGTGGAAGAACACCGAATTGTTCTACTCGATAATTGTTTATTTGATTCCATTAAAATGAGGTTATGGAACCAGATTTTATCGAACTTTCATTTACAAAAAAGTGAATATTACTGAATTTTGTGCCTGTAATGGTAAGACTTATGGGTATATTCAAGAAACGGTTAGATATTTCATTTATACTGAATGCAATGGTGCTTATAGCATTAAAAAGGGCTGAATTATGTGATTTTTATTTACACTGTTAGATGGCTCTCTAAATGAAAAAGTCGATCACCATTTTGTAGTTGGTTAAAAACCAAAGATGCAGTTATTTTGTTGATAGATATTATTTATTAGTTACTAGTTTATGAATCCAGATGTTTTTACATTTCTTGATTCAGTTGAAGAAAATAAAATGATATACGTTTTAACCAAACAAATTGTGAGGTGAACTAATTTATTCCAATTGTAAAGGAAAATTCAGTGTCTTGCATTGCCATTTGGATTCGATTTCTGAGCGTTTTTCCACACTAACAATTTTCAAAATTGAGTTTCAATGGCACAATGATGGTGCATTAAGGTTTCTTAATCATTCTGTTATTGCAATTGTGAATGAATTTGAACTGATGTTTATGATATTTAATTTAATTGTCTTGAATCAGTCATAAAATAATACCTGGTGTGATACTTGCTATAACCAAGGTGATAAATATTCGACTGAAAATGAAGTACTCAATTTCTTCATAACATTTTCTCTGTTGGATATCTACTCGTTATCGAATAAGACTATGATATTTTCTAGGGATTATGTTTTTTTCTTATTCGTTTTATTATGTTCAACTAAATTTTTTATCTCGATACCAATAATACAATATATTGTATTATGTTCACAGTTGATTTTTGCAATTAATGATGTGCAATTTAAAATATTTCTTGTACTTAAGATTATTGATTTTATTATGTTACTATTATACTTGACTCATAACTTCAGAAATTTACACTCTGATTCTCATCGAAAAGCATTTTCAAAAATATTATTCGGGAACGTACCACATTATTGTTAGAAGTTGCCTACAGCTAATAAAAGTCGAATTCAGATGGATTGGATTTTAAAATATCACCTTTACAGACTAAAAAGAAGGAATGGAGATGAATAATGTACAGCATCAAAATAATTTTATATTGAAATTCAATGTCATACAAATATTTTGTTCACTTTTGGTATTTGTGATACTAATGATGGAGGATGGAGTTACTCCTATTATAAGTACTCCTATCCAATGTTCAGACCTCTTTAACAACTATTGAAGCGAGAAGGGACCAAAATACAGTTCGATTATTATATTTTTACCCGTGCGTCATCTTCGCAATACCATCATTCTTAGCTTAGCAGACAATTGTAAACAAATTTTGAATCGCTCATAGCGGTTGTTACAACAATCAACTTCAACGACCGTGTAATCTGATAAACAAATGTGAAATATAGACAACTTCGAATAACGTATGTGGTACAGTCTTTCTATTCAAAAATTATCTACAAACTACAAATGATATATTGTTTTCTGTGATCACCTTTCATAATTATAAGCACCAGAATAGAGCAACCATTCAATGTTAAGCCATAAACACAATGGAAGTTTTATGTAATAAGTTTTAAGTTTTGGGATTTTGGATATCAATTTCACAAATAAAACAAGATGCAAAACAGAATTGAGAAATGAAGCTTGAATTTTACCAACAAAATTGTTTATGAGGCGTGATCAGAATAATAATGGCAATGATCGTTTCGCCTAAAAAAATATCCAAAATTATGAAAATTAAAACTAAAAACATAAAACTTCCATTGTGTTTCAGCCTTTACACAACTAGAAAATCCAGCATCTGTCTATATTTGACTTCCACTAGGTTTTGTGTCTGTTCATATGAACAAGACATTGAAATGAGAAAGTAGAGTTTACATAACGTTTTGAATGGATTGAATTAATTTTGCTCTTAGAATTATCATGATGAGTTTATAAGTGTTCCTTTACTATACATTTCCCTCATAATAACTCGACCATCATACCTACACATACTTTAATCTACAGCATGTTTCTGAAATAGATTAGCTAACGTCGGATATTGAATTAACATGCAAAAATATGGAAAAATTTCCTATAAATACAGGCCAGCAAATACTTCTCAAGATAGCTACGGCCTTTCAAAAGTGGACCCTGTAAACTCATTTTCATTTAATATTTCAGTCCAATAAAAGTCTGTACAACGTAATTTATCGTTTCCTAATAATATCAGACGAAACCAACTTTCATCAATGGCATGCGAAACCTGAAGAGGGCAATATTTACTTCCCTTATTTTGAATGATCGCACTTTGAACACTTACTATCCACGTGTCAATTTCTATGGTTTTCAGTGTATTTGTTATCATTTCAGACCTTCACCAGTAAAAGTAACCCCATTATCTAAACAAATTTTGTACCCAATTTGAAAGCGGAATATCTCGTTAACAGTTGATTCCACAGCAATTTATGAAGAGAACCTTATTCCTGCAGTTTCAACTAGTTATTCATAATTTGTTATTGAATTGGCAAAGAACTAGGACATAGCAAAAATACAAAAAGGAAATATTGCCCACTTCAGGTTTTGCACGCTTATGGTAAGAACTGGTTTTGACTGATTTCATTTAATGATAACTTTCAATGACATTGAATCAGCATATCTCAGAGGATTCATGAGATGTTGACCAAAATCAGTTTATGGGAGCACTTTCGGACCTATTTTTATAAAAACTGTTATTCATATTTTTTCATGTAGAATCTGTTCCCGGGAGTTTGTTACCCTAATCAGCTGTATCCCTTGGAATACGTCAGACTGATAAAAATTCTCTTCTACTCTTGCATACAAAATTTTTCAGTTTTCATTTATATATCTATATTTATTCACCCAAGAAACATTAAACAAATAATTAACAGTCATTGAACTCATTAATTATCGCTTTCTAACTTTTCAGTTTATATAATTTTTGGACAGTATCAGTTGTCATTATGAATGGAATTTATTCATTCAGCATTAACATCGTATACTATATTGAATGGCTGCTCTGGACCAATTATTGGTGGTATGTAAAATAAAGAATATATATTTCTATTTTTCATTAATGTTCATATATAATTCTGGATGTTGAAATTTTCGATTATAGTTAGTTACTCTTGTTTTTGTAAGTTGTATTTGTTGTAAACAGTTTTTGTACTTTCATCTCTGTAAAAATATTATATAGTGTATGTTGAAAGAAATGTTTTAATAATTTATTGAATGCTTATTGAAGTATTTGAATACATAATAAAAGAAAAACCATTATCTTTATATGAAATGTATTTTATTATTACGATCCCATAAAACAAATGTGACAAATTTTTTATGTTGGCCACAATTGAGAATGACCAAAAATACCGCATTGAAACATTAAAATTACGATAATGAAATTGATGTATATTCAAACAAATGCAAAGTTACTACATCAGATAAATTATGCGAAAAATAATTTTTGTTTAAAATGTGTTGTTCTGAAGCTTGTTATTTCCGTCAACATGCTGTACCCTCATAGGCAACCCTCAGAGAGACTTGTGCGAGCTAGAGAAGAGAAGGCCTGTGATGCCATGCAATAATATACTACTTGCTATTATTATTATTTAGATTCATAATATAACAAAATTACAATATCCATAATATCAGTGGCTAATTACAAGAAATATACGAGGATATAAATAATCAAGATTATACTGCCTTTGAATTGACGTGTTTTATTTCTAATTTCAGCTTCAGATCTATTCATTAACGATAATATTTACATGTATATTTTATCTTTTTTTGTAAATTTTATAATTTAAAAATAAATATTATTGCACTTATTCCATATAAGAGATGCGGAGAAAACTTGTTCATACTACAGTGAAATATAATAATAAAATAGATCAACTGGCTTTGTAGACTTAGGCCTGTATTTCTGCTCATCGTTTCTTTCCCAAGACCCTTCCCACTATTTTCACCCATTATTTTCTGTTTGCTGCCTTATCTTTCCAGTTCGTGGCATCCGTGGCTGTCGAGTCCTCTAGTACTTTATTTATCCGCCTCTTTCTGTTTTTACCAATTCGATTTCTATACCATATTCGGCATTATTTTATTTAAATCTTTCAACATTCCGCAGAATTCTTGTACTCTTTAAACTTTTACAGAACATAATATTCCGGTGTCTACATGGTTCTCCCAGTTCTTTATCTTTCTTATCCACCTCTCGCTATCATATATAGCCCCTAGCATTTTTATCTCCCATCATCGTATTTGTTCTCCATTTGACTCAAGGTCCACATTCTACAGGCGTATGTTATTGCCAAATTATTAATATTGTAATTTGTTTGAAGGTTGTAGGTTGCAGAGGATGACTTGACTTCATTGGTACAGTAAATAATATTAATGAAAATAGTAATAATTGAATTATTCGTAGATACCAAAAATGGACTGGTTGTGCGTTTTTAATTTTATTTAATATATGGAGTATAATTTTGTAAATCAGCTTTTCCGGTTTCCTAGTTCATTATGAAGTAGCTAGTATTGGACCTGCTGTGAATGAAAATTAGTTGGTATCCATATATTTTTGTACAGGTAAAATGAATTGTCCACTGAAATCTCCACTTCGAGCGTATCCGAGAGCATGCAGTGATTTTGAGAATCAGTCCCCGAGACAAACTTGTGCGAGCTAAGGATTACGAGGTCTTACTCTTTTACTTGCGATTATAACTTACACGATGTATTAACATCATTGCTATGAACAATTAACAACTATATTAAAAAAAGAACACAACGTTGTTTATGTCTATCATAAATCATTGATTACATAGGCAGTATTTGTAATTTAAAAATAAAATATTGTATTTTAAAAGAATATTTTGATCTTAATACAATATAAAAGAAAGGAATGTATAACGAACGAGCAAAATTAAATAAATATATAAACTAATTTTACATTAGTTGCTAATTGGCTTGCGTCTACCCTTCATACTAATGAAAGCTATTTATAATATCTTCATAATTTAATTGTCTTAAAATGTCATTCTCAATGCTGAGCAGAGCCAAAGCGTTGAGCCTGTCTTCTAACATGGAGGTTCGAAGTCTGTTTTTGATCAACTTTAATTTTGAAAATGACCTTTCTCCACTGCTGTTTGTGACCATAAGTGACAGGTACATTCGTAGAGCGACCTCGATATTTGGAAAACAATCTTTGACGTTTTTTTCTAGGAGTAGTTCATACATCCACCTCTCTTAACTAATGACTTTTCCTAACTCATTTTTGAAACTCGTAGTAAAAAGTCTTGAACTGAATCAATTCATTTCCCAATTGATTGTCCAGGTCATTGTTATATGTTTCAACTAAGTTTTGAGCTGCTGCAATTATCTCTTCTTCAGTAAGTGTATTTAATCTGTTGAGAAACCCAAAACGGGTATTAACTAGTTTATCTGCTTCAAGCCTCTGCCGCAATGAAGTTTCAAATTGATCTATGACAGGAAGAAAACTCAGGGTCCGAAATTTTTCTCTTTTGCAATTTTTCTTTTGGCACTTCCGCTTTTAAAGTCCTCTTTCTTTTTATGGCGATTTGTTTGTATTTTATGACGGTCCATAATACTAGGTTACTACACGGAAATATAATAATAATATTAATAATAACTTTATTATTCCCAAGAAACATAGGCTGCTTATAATAGGGAAATATCAAAATAAATTCGTAAGTAAATGAAGCAACAAACAAACTGTAACAAAATAATAAATTGTCAAATCACATTCATTTTTTAAAATATTGTTTCAATTTGAACTTGAATTTTAAAGAGCATTTGATATTCTTCAATGTGCTTGGTAGTTTATTATAAATGAGTATACCATCGTGCATTATATTTCTTTTTCCAATTTCAGTTTTGATTCTACTGGTGTGCAGTTCATGAACATTTCTTATTCCGTGATTATGAATTGCAGTGTAATGAAAATTTAAACTGGTATATTTCTTTTTAATTCTGCTAAGATGAATAAATGAACAAACTCCTAATTTATAAAGTGAATCCAAATTCAATAAATTTTTTGGTCTATATAAATTTTCAGTAGGTTCTAGATGAGGTAATTTATATATGCATTTGATTGACTTGTTTTGAAGTTTTTTAAGTGGTTTTAGAACAGATGCTTTGGCAGATCCCCATATAGAAACTAAATATTGTAATCTCGAATATATGAAACTGAAATAAATGTTCATCAAAATTTTTCTGTCCAAGTATCCTCTAATTTTGTAAAGAATTCCGATTATGGGTGATATTTTTTTTCGGATAATTTCTATATGTTTTTGCCAACTGAGGGTTTCATCAATATAAAGGCCCAAAAATTTTATAGAGTTTTTGTATATTTTATGATTATTTTCAAATTGAATTGGTGGAAAGGTGTTTCCCATTTTTTTTTATATGAATATGTATGAGGATTTAGAAAAATTTAATGTTAATTTATGATACTGCAACCATGAGAAGATTCTGGATAGATCATACTTGATATTATTTTCAATGAATTTTAGATCAGGTCCAAAATAAACTATTGTTGTATCATCTGCAAATAATTTAAGAGCACCTTTCAATTCCAAAAAAGAAATAGAATTGATATAAATCAGGAATAGCACAGGTCCCAAAACAGATCCCTGTGGTACTCCACAATTCACATTTTTGTACTGACTTTTATTTTCTACAATGCGCACGTATTGTTTCCTATCAGTCAAAAAGTTTTTGAACCAATCAAAAACGTGCCCTCTGACACCAATTTTATCCAATTTTCTCAATATGATAGAACGACTCATTACAGTGACAGCTCTACTTTGTTGTTATGAAAACTAAACCGTTTTAGTAATAATATGACACAGTATGCAGTAGGTCTAGATAATAAAGTAAAACAAATTGTAGATTGTGATTAAGATCACTAAAACACGCAAAGCAATAGATACATACATACATACATATTCATGCGATGTGCACATGTCAATAGGAAAAGAGCGCCCGCTCTTCTTCCCCCTACCCTACAGTTGTACAGTTTCGTCAATCGTCAGTTTTTACAGCAATGTGATTTTTGAATGCTGACTCGCTTCAGCTATCGGATGTTCACAGAAGAGTTTAGCCAAATTAGGAAACAAAAAATAACTATATCTGCAATCGAGGTCTTGTATGATTATAAGAGTATGAGGGCCCGCACCACACAAACTATTTTTTATACTAAAATCAATTGAAAATAAAAGAAAAAACTATGTGGTGCGGGCCCCTTTGTGGTGCGGGCCCATAGGCTGCAGCCTGTTTAGCCTATGCTTAAATACGGCCCTGCTGTCACAATACCCAGTCCAGTATATTCGTGCATTGTACAAGTTCAGTAGCATGATGGTTGCCCAAAAATTGACAGTCTGTAGGTCAGATCTTCATTATATAGTCCCACTTTGTTGAACCGTAATGGTGCTCAGTAGGATCCTGCTCATCGCTAACAGGTCTGCCATTCTTTTGTCGCACGGTCCTTTGATGTATTTTTTCCCGTGTTTGTTTTCTGGGATGCTTTCCTAGTAGTTTCTGTGTTTGTCTTACAGTACACTTCGGTACCACTAGCATCTGCCCTTGGTTTGAGGGATTTTCTATTCTTGCGAGCTCAACTGCTTTCTCATTACCTGCAACTCCCTGTGGTGTCCTGGAAACCCATATCAGATTGATGTGAGTTCGGCCCGCCAGCTCTCTCAATTCCTCTTTGCAGTCCCACACTACATAGGTTTGCACAAGCCCTTAAGTGCCGCTTGACTGTCTGACAGTTTGTTGATATGCGCGTTCCCAAAGTTTCTCCTTGACGCATTGGAGGATGGCGTACACTTCTACCAGAATAACAAAGGTCTAGGTGCCAAATAAGTAGCTGACGCCAGTACTCAGGTTCCTAGAGAACACCCCTGCGTCCGCTCCATTCCCAGTTTTGGATCCATATGTGTACCAGATTTTTCCTCGTAAAATGTCCTATCCCACAGTTCTGACTGGTATATAAGGCACCGTGAATTGGTTATTGAAGCAGTAACGTTTCGGAATGTGAAACGTTCTCGTTCCCAGCGCGTCCTTGATCACAAGTCTAATGATGCTCATATGTCGTTTTAGAACGTTCGAATTGTTGAGTGTATTCTGCAGTCTGGAGGCACCAATGCCTTGAAGTCTCCTTCTGCCAGACAATCTCTAGAGAAACTCCATGGCTACAGTTGGTGTTGATTTAATTGTCCCTGTGATTCCAAGATAGACCAGTCCTTGCACCTTACCCAGTCTTGTTATGGCTCCTCTTTTTTGTGTCTTGGGCGACCACTCCAGAATGGCATATGTGATGGAAAGCAAGACCACCGTGCTGAACAACCAGTGCAGCATATGTGATTTTATGTTGTCAGCTGGGAATCTAGGATTACTCCACGATATCAAATTTGATTTTCCTCGTTATATAAATGTCCTCTCCTTGAAGTCCTATAGGTGCTAGGCACTCTGTTTTTCATTCCATATCTTAATCAGGTTAAGAACCTTCTGCATGGGAACTGTAACCGTTGTATTATATTTTCCTTGTGCTATGACTACTATGTCTTCAGCCTAGTAAAGGACTCGATGTCCTGTGTCGTTGAGAGTTTCCAGTAGCGATTCCTCGATTAGATTCCACAGCAGCGGAGATAATAATCCGCCTTGCGGGTATCCTCTGATTCCCCTGGCTACTACGGGCTCCTCTAGTACAGTAATGTGTTACAACCGGCTCCTTAGCATTGAGTCTATCCAGACCACACATGCTCCTCTATGTTTTTATGATTTAGTTTGTAGAGGTATTTTCGAAAGCTCCCCTTTTTTTTCTTTGGGTGTTTATAGTGGCATCGATTATTAAGATCATTAGCCACTATGTGTTCTGGGTTGGCTGTGTTACTAACTCCATATGCCACTTTAGGAGCAGCACTGTTATTTCTATAAAGGTCGCTAACAATACCTCTTTATGTTACAGCGTATTATCGACCCTTGTTACTACTTGACATATTGTTCGCGGTACAGTGATATCAGGCATGCCATCCCTAATATGTATGTCCACTCGCTTTTCCAAAGTTTTGAGTACAAATAACAAGAATAATTGGTCGTAGAAACTTTGCCGAGAACTGTCCTGATTCTCCAGTTTTCGGTATAAAAATAACTGTAACGTGACTTAATGGTTTTGGTATATATTATTCATTGGCGTCATAACCGATGATCGGTTGCAATCCTTTATTCCCTCCGATCAAATAACACAATCTATTCAGTCCGGGTTCCAATTCTTTCAATTTGGACATTATTCGTTTGTACGATTGCTCATTTTTGTTCCTCAAAAGACAATAAATAACAGGTACAGCTTCATCATCAATGAGAGCATGTATAGTATACATTTGGAAAAATAGAGTAGGTGCCACCTTGAAAGTACCATCGACACACCAATATTTGAATTCGTGCATCAAAGCCAGATTACTGAGGGTTCCAAACATAAACACCCTGTCAGAATCGTCTTTCTCCTTTTCAGTTTTTCTCATTACTTCTGCGATTGTTATCGTCGGTTCAATGCCAAAGTCACAAATGTGCATATTTGATGTTTTGAGAAAAATGCGTTTCAAAAATTCAAGACGTTGCTAAAAATAAAGATATCATTATCTAATGTTTTTCAACAGAAAACCTTTCAATAGTGGTTCAGTAACCCAAAATGATATCTTTATTTTAAGCAACGTCTTAAATTTTTTAATCGCATTTTTCTCTAAACATCAAATATGCACATTCGTGACTTTGGCATTGGACCGACGATATCGCCCACACTATCGAAAGTGGCTATTTCACTGGAACCACTTCGCTGCCTCTTGATTATCTTCCTTGAACTTGCGATAATAATATAGATGTTTCAGTGGATACTCCAGACGTGGATATTTCTTTTATTATATTTGTTCACTTTCACCTCAGCGGGGTTAGGAGCATGTTTGTGAAGAGTGGTGGGCTTCGGATTATTTTGCGGAACGCACAATCTTCCTTTGCAAAAAGGTTTCACGCATCTCCATGACTCTGAAGTTGAGAAAACTTTACCTTTCCGGTATATATATCCTCTTCAAATTGTATTGAATCTTTTCCTTTCTGTGAGTTAACAATATCTCCATTGTCAAAAACCAGTGACAGAGGTTTATGGATAGATGTCATGCAACAAATCAATTGGAACTATACCGGGTGGCTACGGAAGTATTGCCTACGGAATATCTCAGTTATTGTATGAAGTAGGTTTGTGAAATTTGGAGCGTCGATATAATGACATAAGAGCTAGAATTTGAGCATATTGACATGTCGAAGTTAACTTCCGGTCTGACCGGAAGTAACATCAACTTTCTTATTTTAAATGGAAACCCTATTTTTTTTTCTTTTCGCTTTATTCAGCATTCAATTCCCTTTCTAATGACATATCACAAGTTGGTATCTAACCAGAAACTAGATCAGAAAAAAATTATTATTGAAATTCACCGAGTAGGCCGTGGAAGCAAAATGAAAGCCAAAAATTGAAAAGTTGGCTATGGAAACCATATGTCACTTGATAACAGTTGCTACTACTGTGATATCATATTTTCATTCGTCGGCGTTATAAAAAGCCGCCAAAAAAAATGTTGGAAAAATTGAAAAAAAAAACAATACTCTGTAGGTCCATAACTTAAATAGGAACATACAACTTTTTCTTGCCTGTACTATTCAGCATAACCATTCCTTTCTAATGATATAATAGAAAGTAATTTTTTGAAATGAAATACCAAAAAATCCAATTATTATTATTCAAATAACTAATAAACAGATTTATCAAAAAATAAAAAATTCAAATTGATAGGATTAAAGATAAAATAAATTCAAAACAAATGTTCGAAATGCATTCCCTCAGCGTCAATACATTTATTGACTCTGGTGATATTTTCATGTAAAACGTTTCTCAACATTTGGGGCGTGATATCTTGGAAAGCTCTACGAATTTTTACTTCTAGCTCATGTAGAGTTGTAGGCTGTGTGGAATACACCCTATTTTTAAGATGCCGCCATAGAAAAAAGTCGCACGGAGTAAGATCAGGTGACCTTGGTGGCCTGACTGGACCATGGGTTGTTATAAGTCTCTCTTGAAAGCGATTTTGAAGATAATTTCTCGCTATTCTTAAATTATGTGGAGGGGCGCCATCTTGCTAGAAGTACATTCTCTCAGTTATTTCCGCTGGTAGGTTGTTAATGAATTCCGAAATTTCATTCGTTAAAAAATTAAAGTATCTCTCTTCGGTTAGTTGGCCTTGAAAAAGAATGGGGCCAACAATATGAGTTCCAACTATTCCTGCCCAAACATTCACACCAAATCTCTCCTGGAAGCCACCTTGTCGAAACCGGTGCTCGTTTTCTATCGCCCAGTACCTGAAACAAAAGACCGTTCACACTTTTAGCACTTTACACTTCGACTATCGACAATAATCCAAATAAAGTACAGTACCTACCTTGTATTATTCCTGTTAAATAATACATTGTTGGTAAATCTTGACTCGTCCGTAAACAAGATATAATAGTTAAATAGGTGATTCTCAGCATTTTGTCGAAGAAACCAATTACAATATTCCAGACGCCTTTCACCGTCATTTTCATACAAATGTTGATGCAACTGATACTTGAAGGATTTAAATCGATGTTTTTTCAAAATTTTCCTAGCAGTCCTTACTTATAGCTAATTCGGCGCCAATCTGCCTTGAGGAAATTGTGCTATCATATTGTACTAAAGCTAATACATTAATTTCAGTTTCCTCATTAATAACAAATGCTTCTTGGTCTTCGTGAACATCAGGCTCAGTTCTTAATTTTTCTTCAAGCCACTGGAAATACCTTCTTGACGGTTGCTGCCTCCCTGGATATCGCTCTAAATACAATCGTTCAGCGACATAAGAATTTTTTAAACGTTCACCATAAATGAGAAGCATGTCAATTTGTTCGGTTCGTGAATAACGGGGCATTTTTTGAATATTCCACTAACTGATTTCGATTTCCAAACCCTTTTAAAATGGCAGAATCAAAAACACTTCTTCGAACGTCAAAATAATATGGATAGCAGCGTTCGTGAGAGCTCTCGTTTCTTTTTTGTTTCATTCCAAAATACATCTTAATCAGCCTACTTGTTAATATTTTGGTTCGAATGATTATTGCAATGGAATGATTATTCTGAATAGCACAAACATCGTCCATAGGTAGATATTAGAATATCTATGGACGATGGCACAGACCAAGTACGTTTATGTTCCTATTTAACCTAGAACCTACAGGATATAATTTATCATTCATTCATGTAATTTTTGCGTATGGCGATAATCTGTTTTGTTATTTGAAGAATAATAATTGGATTTTTTGGTATTTCATTTCAAAAAATTACTTTCTATTATATCATTAGAAAGGAATGGTTATGCTGAATAGTACAGGCAAGAAAAAGTTGTATGTTCCTATTTAAGTTATGGACCTACAGAGCATTATTTTTTTCCCAATTTTTCAATATTTTTTTTTGGCGGCTTTTTATAACGCCGACGAATGAAAATAAAATATCACAGTAGTAGCAACTGTTATCAAGTGACGTATGGTTTCCATAGCCAACTTTTCAATTTTTGGCTATCATTTTGCTTCCACGGCCTACTCGGTGAATTTCAATAATAATTTTTTCTTGATCGAGTTTCTGGTTAGATACCAACTTGTGATATGTCATTAGAAAGGGAATTGAATGCTGAATAAAGCGAAAAGAAAAAAAAATAGGGTTTCCATTTAAAATAAGAAAGTTGATGTTACTTCCGGTCAGACCGGAAGTTAACTTCGACATGTCAATATGCTCAAATTCTAGCTCTTATGTCATTATATCGACGCTCCAAATTTCACAAACCTACTTCATACAATAACTGAGATATTCCGTAGGCAATTCTTCCGTAGCCACCCGGTATAGTTATACATTATATACTCTGATTGAAATGGTATTGAAGAGATATACAGGATGAATTTTGTATCTGCGTATACTGGGCACTTTTCCATTTTGTCGCTGTTTTGTTTTGTCGCTGTTTTGTCTTGTCGCTGTTTTGTCTGTCGCTATTTCTGCTGTCGCTGTTTTGTCCTGTCGCTGTTTTGTCTGTCGCTATTTTGTCCTATAGCTGTTTTGACCTCGCTATTTTGACCGTCGCTATTTTGACCGTCGCTTTTATGTCCATCGCTTTTTCGTCCCAGAGCCGGTACTTCACCATTTCTTAATAATAAAAACTAAGATAGTTCAATACAAATTAACTCAAAATTTGCCCTCCATTCACGAAAAAACACTCCAATAAGCCAAAAACGAAAAAAAGGGATGTTTTGTTATTTTTCTGTCATATTTGACATTCGATATTCCAAATGCAGTGTTGCCATACTGACCAGACTATATCGACAACGGAGAATCTCCGTTTGGCGATGGAAATACTATCGTATTTACATGCTCCCAACAAGCTGCAATGCACGTTTCAATTGCATTTTTATTGCTATATATTTCATCCAAGACATTATATTTGGGTTTTTGTTGCCATGAATATACCCGACAGATATCAAAATCTAGCTGACTTGCTTATTGTATCTTAAAAAAATTGCGACATGGCAATAATGTCATGATTTGAGGTATAACATTATGAAAAGATGTTACCTTCAGTTCTATTTGAGTATTACTCCTCTAGGTTGTGTTACTTGATCGGAGTTTATTCCCATCCTTTGTGGGTGGTGGTTCAGGTTGATCCGGAAGTAAGCCGATCCGAATAGTAGCTCCCTGGTCCCGTTCCATTCGTCCTGATCATCACCACTGTAAGATCTCTAGGCAGTATTTCAATGTGTTTCACAGTCTTCCCCCAGCTCTTTGATCTTCCCATGTCTAACCCACGTCAACCCCCCTTTCCTCAGCTGCTGTAAAGACTGTCAAAAGTGCCTTACAATAGGCGCGTTCGGTTTATGCATATCGGACAGCTCGATTCAATCTGTTTGCTCCGGCCGCCTCTACTCGTCGTTCGGTAAATTACAGCTGAGCTAACAGATCTAAATCGGTTCGCTCCGAATCAAGATGTCAGATACACATAAAGGACACATGCTTCCTAGCATTAGCCAAGTGACAGATCTGATGATTTATCTAGCCAAGGAGCGTTCGTTAAATATTATTCACTTATAGCCAGCTCGGTGACCTCGTGACACAATCAGCATCTGCTCACTCTACTCGATCTTGTAAAAACCGAACACACCCAATGTTGGAGGTTGATTTGGATTAACCTTATCCCCTCCATCGTTCTTTCTCTGCCTCATGCTCAGGTCGGTGAAGAGTACCTTTTCACCACTCGTTTATTCTCACCATCTTCCTGAAAGATGCGTCGTCCACTAAGAAGGCCAGGATTTGTCATCCTCTCCTCTTGGTTTTCCTACTCAGAAGCATCCATTCCTGAGATCTCAGGTCTGGGTCCTGGAACTAGAGGTGCTGTCTGAACTCTGCTGGGTTTTCCTTCTCTGCTCCAAGCACGAAGACCAGCACTCTGTGACGCACCGGGAAGTCTTCGAAGCTGAATGCCGTCAACTTCGCTCCCACCCAGATCTGCTTTAGCCCGCCGACCATTCCTCTGAGCCATTGTGAGGACTCCTGCGCTAAATTATATTTTTTCGATTTGTAGAGCGCTCCCGCTTCCTAAAGAAGTCTGGTAAAGCGCATTCAAAATATCATTTTGGACCAGTTCGGATTGCTCCTTTTCCTCTCACATTCCATCCAAACATCCTCTCTCTCCCTTAGCCCCTTCATGATGAGTATCTCAGTCTTCTCCAATGCCAGTCGAAGACTGTGGCCACTCATCCACTCAGACACTCTATCGCAGGTTATCATGAATCGATATTCGAGTTCCCGCTGCTATCACGACTGCAAAATCGTCCGTACAGCGAAGCACGCCGTCGCTCTTTTGCGTTGGATCTTTGAAACGTGAGGAAGAATCTTGGACTGAAAATATTTTGGTGAAACCGAAATTGGACACTTTTTTCACTTTCTTGTCGATATTTTAATAACCCAATAATAAAATACTTTTTATGAGTTTTACTTTGATATTTTATAATATTTAAAATTTAGTATTACTTACACCGATACCTATTCTTAATTTAGACTATAATTAATTATTTTAGATTACCTCAAACCGGTGTTACTTTCCTATGATTTTAGCATGTTTTTTGTAGTGGTATCTTTATTTATGAAGAACTAAGAGCGAAATTTGTCATATTTTTATGTTTTATCTAGAGGTTTAGATTTTTCGATTTTTTTTGTATTTAAAAAGTTGGAGAAAAGTCACCTTGTGCAATGAAATCCTCTAGACGAAATGTTTTTTTTTATTTTCATCATGTTTTTCCCCTTAAAACTTCAATATAGTGGCAAACTGTTTTTTTATATAAATTTTTACAAGCACGTTAGCAAGGTTCTTCTGTAGCATGCTTTAGTCATTTTCGTCTTCTTCCTCCTCATTTTCCATTTCGCTGTCAGTAGTCTGCATTGCTGTGTTGTTTTCGTCTTCGTCATAATTGATAAATTAGTTTCAATTTCTGTGTCATTGATTTTTTTCCTTTCATGTTTTCCATTTTCCATATATTCATAACTAACAGACTCGCCCGGAATAACATTGAAACATTGAAAAGTGAAGTTAAGCCAAGAGTCAATTTTGCGAATATGCTAATGAAATATATATTTTTTTTATGAATATTTTTTCGATTATTGAGTTCTTGTCCGTTCACTAAAGCCAAGAAACGTTGGGCGTGTTTATTACTTGGATGGGTGATCGCGTATTGTTGCCGTATTTTTTTTTTCCATAATCACAAAATATCATTTTACGAGGTGATGACGAATGAATAACTGCAGCCCGAAAGCTGCGCCACTAGATTCATCATCATTAGGCTTTTCAAGAATATTGATGGAATTATTCTCCTGTATTCAGCAGGTACCTATTTTTGTCTTGACAAGAATCCGGTTGGCCTCAAAGACTTCAAAAAAGTTGCTACAGTTGAATAATTCAATTCAAATAATTTAACCCCCCTATAGTCGAGATAGAAATCGTGTAGTAATTAAAAAAACACTGACGGTTTTGGACGTGAATAGTGGAAATATCGGATTGCGAATAATTTGATAAAATAAGACCCACTGGCCCCTGAAGAATAAATATAGAACTCGTAGAAATTTGAACAATATCAAGACGGTTTAAGAAGTAGAAAATTTCGATAAAAAATGTCGGTCGGGGAGCTTCGACCCCCTCTTATTGAAAGAATATTATTTCATTTTACTAGTTCCCACGTTAGGTACCAACATTTTGTTTTGGATGAATATGTTCGTCTGAAGTTTTGCTGTTGTGCAGTCAATTAAAAGACGTTTCGACCTCCAATGCCATTTTTCATTGTTTTCAAAAGAATGTTCTGAACTGCTTTGACTAAAGAAATTTCAATGAAAAATGTTTATCCGTGTTAATAGGGAAGGGGGCATTACTTTATGAACAGACTGTATTTCACTCAATACAAATTTTCAATCTTATATTTTGTCTTTGTTGTTAGGTTCTTATTACAATATCTATAAAATGTCGTTCAATGTCTAGCGTGGCTTTAGCCTGGGAACTAGTTGTTTTCTGATAGAAATTATAAAAATTCTCCAAATTCAAATAAGATCGAATTAATTCCGTTGAGAATGTTTCCCTTTTCAACAGGTATATCTCAACTTTGACTACTCTTATCAATATTATTAGAAAATGGCACAGTCATAAACAGTATTGATGATTTTTCATGCCTCTCTCTGGACGAAGCAGGTACAAAAATTATACAACATATTTGAAGCTATTAGTACTTGAAGGTGTTAGGTCACTTTTAAACAATTTGTAACATAGATTATGACGCTAAAGTCTGTATCAAGTGCTTTAATTTGATACAATACTGATGATTATGCTAGGAAATATTTACAGTAAAGATTTGGATGGATGTTGGGTTGGAAACTTTATGCGTTCTAATAATTCATATCAAAGAGTGGCATAAACGGGTAGGACAACCGATTTGTGTTGCTCCTTTAGATTTACATGCTTTCAGTGGCTGCGATCAAAATTCCGCCGTTTTTCGAAAAGGGAAAATTGAACGATTTGCAGAGATCAACGTTTCTACTCTTCTGAATTTCAGTGCTTCAGACGAAAACAATAGTTCATAAGTTATCAAAAAAATTGAAGGTTACACAGCAAGAAAAGCAAACACGTCGATAAAGCTCTTCTCGCTATATTTCAGAATTCGTATAAACGTTTAAGGATAATGGAGGGACATTTAAAATCCATATATAAAATTAAAATGCGTTAAATCTTCCGCCATATAAAGGTGCATGGAATCATTAAACAAATTCATCACATTGCATACACCAGGTGTCCCTAATTTTACCTGAGAGGCAATATCGTGTTTGTTCGAGAAGATAGATATGTTTTTCACAAACGTTCCAGGAGTTCATGAGAAATACATTTTTCAAATATACATGGTGTAGGTGCTACAGACCAAAATAATATTTTTTTCGAATATTAGATTCAGCGCTGAATTCTGATATCAAGTCATGTACAGTTTTTGAAATTAGGTTAGGACGTTGCTGAGTTATTGCACTTTCAATCAAAATTGAAAAATATACCATATTCATAAATTCTCTGTTTTGAAAAATACCGTTTTGGTATGTAGCACCTACACTTAACACTGTGTATTTGAAAATCATAGCTCTCATGAACTCCTGAAACTTGTGTACAAAACATTTTTGATTTAACCAGATATTGCATGTCACATACAATTTGGTCCACCCGGTATGTCAAATATTTGGGCAAATGCATAATAGTTATTTATGTATCAAGGGCGTAAAGTAGGCGTTTATGGCCTGCGGCGTGGATAATGGCCCGAAGGCGTTAGCCGAGGGCCATTACACGCCGAAGGCCATAAACTCATTTTACGCACGTGATACGTACACAATTTTACGCACTAGCGGTTTATACAGTGTCCACCAAAATCTTGGAAAAGCATGGGAAACTAACTTTTATGAAGAATGACATTTTCTGAGAAACTATTAATAAAAAAGTTTTCCATATGGTTCCATGATTTTGGCGGACACTGTATATATATTTATATTGCAATTATCGTGTCAATAATCATCTCTGTATACTGAAATAGATTCATTTATTCAAATTGTACAAAGGATACCCAGTATATACACACCTAATTATGACGTTGTTAAGCAATCTGGTTGTTGTCTAGCAACAAATTCAATAAACAAGGTAAACGGTCATCTTCATGTATATCTGAAAAAGTGCGTGAGTGAATTCAACACGAAAATTATGGAATCATCAGATGAAGAACATAATATATACATACCAATGGGAATTTTGGAATCGGCTGAGAGTGCCAAACTCGAACTGCTACCAACAAAGTCAAAGAAACTTTACGAAAAGACGTATAATGAGTTCATAATTTTAGTATATTGTCTACTTTACCGCCCGCGGGCCATGATCCGCTCACGGGCGGTAAAGTGCCACTTTACGCCCGGCGAACCGGGCGGTAAAGTGTACTTTACCGCCCGCTAGTGCATAAACAAAAATATCAACCACAATGGTAATAGCCGTGGAAAATTGTTGGCAAGAATCAGCAGGGAGCTAAGAGTCCGACAGCAATTTCCTACTTTCGTCAAAGACTTTTTGATTCAACTAAACGATGCTTCAGGTGAGAATACCACGTGGAAAGCACATTTATCAGACTTTTTCAGTTATATACCGAATGAGGTCGTTGCAGTTTAAACTATCTGAAAACTGAGCCTACTATTTTACTAGCAAGTCAGATAGATTTCATTTCTAACATATTTGTCATATAGATCACAAATGAATAGGATTAATTATTCAACTGCTTTTGAGCAATTAATAGTATCTGTAAACAAACAACGTGAGTTATAACTCGCTACTAGGTATAACTCAATATAATAAATCGGACAAGATTCTTGAAATTATTTACGAACCGAATATCGAAGTAGAATAACTCTCCATTTTTATGGTCAGTGTACCAAATTTAAAAACACAAATTGCCAGAAAATTTACTGTTACGGAAAATTTGTATACCATAAATATTTGAATCTTCGTCCTACCGATATATCGCAAACGATATTATTCTTTAAATTTCAAAATGGAAAATAACTAAAAAATAGGCATTGATAAATTTGGAGCAATGGAAAAGAAATTGCTATATTTTTAAAATTACCAGACTGTAATTTATATACAGGGCATTGTTTTTGCCGCTCGTCGGCCACTTTATTGGTAGATGCTGGAGGGGATGTAACGGCACTGAAACACCATGGCGGTTGGCGATCAACAACTGTGGACTGTGGCTGAGGGGTTCGTTGATTTTATTTTATTTATTTATTTAACGGGAACTAGCCCAATTCAGACAAAATACACTTATGATAAGTAGGATCGCACATTTACAGTAATACAATTCAAGTTGATTGTTTAAAGATAAAAAATGCACAATGCGATAAAATATAACCCCTGTATAACTAAGAAAATGTATTAAAATATAAAATACAACACTTGTTGCTGAGAGACTCGAGGAGAAAGGATATTGGATGATAAATGCTTCATTTAATAATAGTTTTAAGTTTTATTTAAGGGCGAATTGAAAAAATCTAATTGATCTATTCGCGGTTCTTTGGATACGTGGTGAGCAGCTATTGTATCTATACTTAGTTGGTTTTATAAAAAGGAATATGAAAAGTACTGTTATGTCTAGTGGTGCGTAAAGGTACTCTGAAATTTATCTTACTTAGTAACTCAGGACAGTTGAACTTGCCGCTTATGGAATTATGAAGGAATATTATGTCTCTGTGATTTCTACTTGTTGACAGCGATGGTAGATTGAGAGTTAGCTCAGTTTGACAGTGGTCGCGGAATAATTGTAGTTTGAAGTTGATGTAATTGAAAAACTTGTGCTGAACTAGTTCAATTCTATCAATGTGGATGTTGCCAAGGGGGTTCCATACCACAGAACAGTATTCAAGATGTGGTCGAACTAGTGCGCAAATAGGATGCGTATTGATGATATATCTGAGAAGTCTGAAGTTGTTCATTTGATAAATCCTAGAAGTTTCAGAGCTTTGCTAATAATTGTGGAAATGTGTGAATTGAAGCTAAGGGCTGTATCAAGAGTAATTCCTAGGTCTGTTATACTAGAAACAGGATCCAACAAAACATCATCAATATGTGATAGGGGAAGATAATTGGTGTATCCCGCCTGTGAAATCTCATAACGTGGCATTTATTAGCATTCATCAACATACCATTCATCTCACACCAGTTTGAAATGTTGTTAATATCTGCTTGAAGTTTTATTGCATCGTTGAAAGAGGTGATTTTGGAGAATAATATCAGGTCATCTGCAAATAGGAGAGTTGTTCTACTGGATACCTGGTAAACTATATCGTTGACAAAATATTTAACAGGAGAGGTCCCAAATGTGATCCCTGGGGAGCACCCGATGTCACTAAAATTTCTACTGATGTGACGTTTTTAACCCTAACCAGTTGCTTTCTTTGAATAAGGTAATCTCTAGTCCATTCTAATAGAGGGCCCAAAATACCAAGACATTCCAGTATGTCCATTATCCTTGGAAAAATATGTGTGCACAGATTCAACTTGGTAGCTGTTTTCCAAAGCTTCCGAGATGATTCCGAAAAGAGTAAGACAGATACTGCAAATAAAATATACAGTTCTATAACACCTCAACAAACACAAAAAGAAACAATAAACTTGCATAATTCAGTCCCACATATTCAGTTCACTGGTTGTTCAAACATTACCAGTTAATTTTATTAATAAACAAAATAACTACAACTAAAATTTGTATAGCGTTGTTAAAGGTAACTATTAAGATTTGTGAATAAAGTTCTTTCTCTGTACTTGTATCTTAGTATTCATTGTTATAGTCGTAGATAAAGTATAGTATTCAACTTGCGGTAATGGTCATAAGTCACTTCATCTGTGTGAGTTATGAAAGACATTACCGCTCGTTAAATAATATACTAATAATCATTTGCATTAGAATTATAAAGATATTTTTTGTGGAAGTATTACCAACTATATTATTAATTATAGGTACATATATAATATTGAACTCCTCCATCAAAAAGATGCACAGCGCGCTCTTTTATATAATGCTGACGGCGCGGCGTTTGCTACATCAAAATTCTGACTTACTACAGTTTACACACTTTCAATAATATCATTACTTCTGGACCAAATTTCAGAGTACTTTTACGAAGCTATTTTTGTACAACTTTGACGCGCTGCTGACGGGTCTTATTGCAAAATTTTGAAGGCTGACAATCACACTGTTTTTTACTGAATTTACCCATCGCGTGTCGACCAATATTTAGATTTCATTAAAAAGTTGCGACATACCTAGATACCTAGAAATTTTATTATTTTGAAACCGCCCCCGCGCCAGTTGTTCGTGCCAGAAACTGACTGACTGGCGGCAGGGCATTTATCTACACCATAATCATGACGCAATTTAAAAAAGAAGTATTTCTCATATGGCTGCATATTTTTTGGTCGCTCAGCTCTTGGACTATAAGAACAAGTAAGAGTAAAAAAAACAAAAATCTCTGAAATTGCAACACTTCACTTCCACTTGGCCGTAATACATTTTTGCACTAATTACTTTGCAAGTAAAAAGAAATCCCTAGATTTCGCGAGTTTTTAACACCTTTTCAGTCAATCTGGCAACGTGCTACTACTAACATTCCATTGATAGTTGTCATGCCAGCCACATGCTTCGAACTCTTCGATTCATTGGCCACCGCGCACAGGTAACCAAAGAGGGGGAAAAAACTCGTTTGAAATTTTTAGTTAGTAATACACATCGAGTGAAAGCATACGATCTGTCTTCCAACGATTTGATTTCTTTGAAAATGTGTAAAAGTGCACGATACGGAATCCTAACAAACTGCTAAATCCAGTTTTCAACCGAAAATATGTTGCGGAGTGCCAGTCGAAGTATAATGTAAACGGCGAAAGAAATGAACGTTAAAATCACTGTGGCATGGCGTCAAGTTACCTGAGGTAGGTACTAGCGGGATTATTTTTTGAAAAAATGAAGGTGACTGTATGTTTCGGAAATGTGAGAGTGGTTGTGCCTTGCGGAGATGGAGATATTTTGGTGAAGGACCTTATTAGAGAGGCGACCTTACGGTACAAGAAGGCTTCAGGAAAGGTAAGTTTTGTTTGTGTTGCGATTTTGTGGTTATGTTTTGTTTTGAACACGGCAGACGTTACCAAGGTAATGTTTATGCAGTGGTTGCATTGCAGTTGCAGTTGGCTTAGATCGAGACAGTGGACTTATGTATTTAAAAATATTTGTTTAGAAGTGTAGCCAATGCCTATTTGCTCAACATGAAAAATGTTCAGATATTCAAATGAGTAGTTTTAAAATATCTGATCCTTGATTAAACTGTCAGCAGTTCATTATTGTCTAACGGAAAAAAAAAATTAACGAAAAACCGTGAGCCACAGAGTTTCTTGTTTTACTGGTTAGTACAGGAGTAGGTATAATAAAACATGGGTAGGTATTTCCAAATTAATATTTTTATTAAGTTCATTGTCAACTTGAGACAGCATCTTTTACCGACAAATTATTGTTGTACCTACTTACCGTTTACAAAAAGGTCAAATAATAATATTATAATAATATTTTTGGTAGATATAGATAAGATGCAAGAATTAATTTAATTAAAAGTGTTCCTCCTTTAATAAGGTCCATATACCTACCTAGGACTAAACTGCAATGACGTTCGTGTGGTAAAGGTAAATTTAGTAGACTCCTTAAATTGAAAAAAAAAAGTTGGTAGGTAGGTACCTTACGTAGTTTAATCTCCTAAACTGGAATCCGAAAAAGATTTGAGGCGTCTCTAATCATTATTTCAGACCCTCAACAAGTCATATTTCACCTCGTATTTCATTATCACAAGCACCAAAATCAAAGGTTTACATAAAAAAAACTTTTATGATTAAATTTAACCTATATTTTTAGTAACATTCATTTTTGCGGTAAGTTGGTAACTTGGAATAAGTATGTGCCGTTGAATATTCAAATTCAAGTAATGAGAAAATAACTTCCCCTTCATTTACATGTTCAATTGTTTAATTTGTGCCATTATGTACTTATATTCTTTATAGACGAAACATTGAAAAAATGTTGAAATTTTAAACTAATTCTTATTCTTTATAGACGAAACATTGAAAAAATTATGAAATTTTAAACTAATTCTTTATTTGCCTATAGGTAAATACCTGAGCATTTTCCAAAGTGTTACTTAATCAATTTTTGAAATTTAATTACTTTTAGCAGTGGCACAAATCAAACAATTGAATTATATGAATGTTCCAAGTTACCAACCGCAAGAATATGAAAGTTACTGATAATGTAGGATACTTACCTATATTTTGTCGTAAAAATAGGTCGATCTTTATGTAAAACCTTTTAGGTACTTTGGTGTGTGTAATAGTGAAATGAGTTGTTTTGCGCCTGAAAAAAGTGCCGACAAAAAGGAGGCATCTTATGCGATTTTTCACTGAAGAATTCTTGTTTGAAAATGACCGATTCTCAAGACTTTCAGAAGGGCATAACTTAAAAAGAAGTGGAGACTCTCCAAATTTTTTCAGATTCGTGTTCAGTAGATACTTAAGAACGATGTAAATAACAACTTTCCTTTTCTTAATTGGAGAAGTCCACAAAACATACCTTTACCCGATAAAGATATAAATTGCATACAATAAAATTACCTTCAATTATTATTTCTGCTAATTGGTAAGTCATATATTATTCTGGCGGCAGAACTTTAGGAATGTGAGAATTTAAATATTTATAGGTAGGTATTCAAAGTTATATACCTACCTACGTATATTATACAGGGTGTTTCAACGATGCGTGGGTAGACGATAACTGCTTCTTCATTTGAAATAAAAATAAAATGTTTTAATTAAAAGTTGTAGAGAGCAATGAAAGCTATGTTCCAAAAGTAACAACCGGTAAAATTCCGTTAACTTATAGACACAAGCTATCAACAAAGTTTTGAAACTGACGTGGTTTGGTCTTCTGAACAAAAATTCTGAATGAAATGTTTGGCGCTCTCAAGTAATTTTGGAGGTATGGGTCTATTTTTGACTGATGACTGGCATTCTCTAGCACATTTCTACCGCGAAAAAAACGTTAAGAACATTCGATATTCTTCCTTTTTATCTCTAGCAGAATGTAAAACATCATATCTTCGAAAATGGCACTTTTCCCATACAAGGGCAACGAAAACTTGAGATAACTTTTTTCTTAGTTTTTTCAAATGGAACACCTTGTAAATGAGGCCCTACCAGAAAAGTTCTATGGACTTCCAGAAAATGTAGGGTTTGTCTACTTGATTTCCATCGGAAATGTATCTACTTAATTCTTTAGAAAAGTATGAAAAATTTCATAAAAGCCATAATCCTATTTATATTCACTGACGGACAAACACAGCTGCAAAATAATCTCAAAAAAATGTTATAGAGCGTTATTTCACAGGATATGTCTCTCATCTCTCATTTTGACCTATGCACAAATTGAACATCAGTTAAAGTTGATCTTGTAATAGACCAAAAAACTTCTCTAATTCTATTCTCAATTTCTCTTGGTGTTGTTGGTTTCTCTCGATAGACCTCGCCTTTAACATTACCCCAGAGATAGATATCTAGGGGCGTGAGGTCTGGGGACTTGCTGGCCACTGAATGGGTCCATTTCTTCATATCCATTTATTTCGGCGTCATCTGTTTAAAAACCTTTTTACCTGATTATGATTGTGTGGAGGTGCGCCATCATGTTGATAGTATAACCTGTGTCTGGTGTCAATCGGTACATCCCTCTTCAAATTTGGTAAATCATCTCGAAGGAAATCTCTGTAAACTTCTCCATTTAGAGGCTCATTTAATTATATTTCTCACATTGTCAGAGAACACTGAGAGAGAGGGAATTTTCGACAAGAAAAACCGTCAATTATTGAATTCATTCAAACAATATTTTAATTAATGGCAACCTGTGGCTCATATTCAACAAACGAAGTTGCGTTTTACAGATATTTTAATACGCTTTTTAAAATAGTCACAACATATTCTTTGCCATTTGAAAAAAATATGGTAGATTCCACCCGCTTTCTAAAGGGTTGAAATTACAGTGACCAAATTCGTAAAAAAAATTTACCGTGTTTTTTATTCACTTACATGAAAACTCAAACATTGATGGGCCCTTCTCGGTGGGTTTTTTCTGTGAATTTTATGGATTGTGATAATTTCATCTTTCAGTGGCATTTATTTGCAAAATATATACTGGTACCTACTAGTTGATCTAGTTGGTCTAATGGGTTTAAAACAGTCCCGCGTACGACTACGGAGTCATGTCAACTACACTGCGATTGGATTGATTGAATAATGAAGTACAAGCCCATTCTCAAGAACAATCGAATTAAAAATCTGAATACCATTTGTTCAAATCACGATAATAGTCAACCTCATACGAAATTCCGAATGTGACTAAGCTTGGTATGTTACTGAAGAACAACACATGGACATGACTTGGTTAACAATTGCAATAAATGACAAATACTTTGTTAAATGCTTTGTTGTATGAATAGTACCAAACAATGTTACGATACATTTCTAC
Source organism: Chrysolina americana (assembly GCA_958502065.1). Taxonomy (NCBI): domain Eukaryota; kingdom Metazoa; phylum Arthropoda; class Insecta; order Coleoptera; family Chrysomelidae; genus Chrysolina; species Chrysolina americana. The sequence goes on from OY293416.1 coordinate 44,950,516, forward strand.
TTCACAAAATATATACCTTTCATAAAGTAATGAAGATCGATATCAATATGATGAACATCGTACGTAAAAATATTTTCAAACATAAGCTTTCATTTATAAACTATTACTTGAAGAAAAAATAATATTTAGTGTAGGAAAAACAAAGAACTTGAAAGTTCAAATGTGTGATGAATATTAACGCCTCAACCTTTTTTATTTTATTTTAACTTAGTTATTTAAGTAACAAGGAATGTAAGACGTGTTAACATTCGAGGTGAGCGAGTAGGCGAGTACGATCCTAGGCAATGCCGAGGCTTGTCGCCTGCCGAGGATGTTAACAGTCAATACATTCCGTGTTACTTATTACGTTTTTTCCGGTGCTTGTTGACATTTCCCAAAATTTGCCTGGAATAAAGTTTGTTTTCTGACCCTTCCTTCATGATTATTCGTTCCGCTGTTTCATTCTAAGTTGCCTGTGCGCGTAACTAAGTTACCGAATAAACAGACAAAAATCATATTCAAAAAGTTTCATAACCTAAAAATTGGTATAAATGAAGCTGAAGGTATTACTTTTCAAAGTCATTATTACCCTAGGCATGTAAATGACACTATTTACATTCCGTGGTCAAGATGAATTAGTAAACAAATGATAAAGGCCATTTACCTACCTGTTTTGTTGCTAAGCATGTATGGACTATTTAGTGTCGGCAGCGGGAAATAGATATTTATTTTCCATAAACTAGATATGTTTTTACTTTTTACTTCAATAGTTTTAAAATAAATGATTTTTTTAAAAAGATTTGTATGTATATTTTATTTTGTACATTCTAACATTAGCATTATCTGTCTTGAAAGGTGTGCTCACTGCCTAGCGGGATGCAACATCTCTGCACGTTCCCTACTTTACTGGATACATACATACAGGTCATGGTACGAAAATAATCTGACGGCCCGATTTTTTTCACTATTTTTCCAAATTTTTATGTTCGCGAGCATTCACAACGTTTCTCCAACTTCGAAACCGTCAGAAATATTTTCGGGGACGCATGGGGTGATTTCCTTTTGAAAGAATTGTTTTGTCTTATTGTGTAAAATTTCTGCACAATAGGATGCCAGTAAGTGCTTGAAAAATGGATTGTAAATTTTGAACCGGGAAAACAGACCAACAGACAGAAAAACACACACACAAGCGAACAAAGCAAGTTAACTGAAATCTTTTAAAAAAATGTATAGTTCATAGATACTTAGTCAAATTCGGTAATTGCTGAGCGGTACCCGAAGTCATCCTCATTTTCCTCGGTATTTTCACACAACCCTTATTTTTTGGAATCCATGGTCTCATTTTCCTTTTTTAACTTTCTGGTAATTTCTTTCACCGATGCACAACACTGGGAAAGGAAAAAAATCACCTGGAATAGAATATTATTGAACAAGTGTTGTAAACGTCCTTTTAGTAACGAATGTCAAAAATAATTTCACATCTTTAAGTACTTTTTCTACGAATTATCATTAAAAAAAATTATTTATATATTTTTTGATTTAGCCCAGACATATCCGTTCCGAACGTTAACTGTCCTCGTAAATGTCTTTTCAGTTAGGTATGTGACTAGAAAATAGCAGTTATTTCATTACAGTTTGTCATACGTCATCTTGGATATGACCTTGAGGTGCGTATGGGCCGGTAAGGGCTGACATTTAGTCAGTGATTATGTTACAGTATATATACATCGTAGGTTTAGTCCGAGAGAATGTTCATTTCAGTATGGAATTTTACTCATGAAAAGTGCAACTAATTCATAAATACAATGTCATTAGATATCACACCCTGTGCCTAGTCGCTGTACAGTAACCTCACTACATTTGTAGAAACATTTCTTTTTAAAGTGCACGTACGCTCCTTGTGCTTACTTACTTGATTTTTCACATGCGCATGTGACAGGAAATTTGCGACAATAACTATGAAGTTATTTTTCTACTCCCTTATAATGAAACGTGAATATAATATCTGCTACTCATTCATTTATGTTATCGCAGGGATTTTTATTGTATCTAACGATTATGGCCTGCTAAAAACATGAAATTGATTTTCGGCCTCTAAAAACACGTACTTTGACCTAATCAAGTGGGTTGTTTCGACATACTTGTTCGACATCTAATTTCTGTCGATATTCGCATCGAAGTTATGAATGAGTATAAACATGCATGTCAAATATTCTTGTACAACACTACAAATTTTTGATAAGCAAAAACTGACTGAAAATTCATTTCAAACTAAATCAAAGAAAATCTATGAACTGGAGAGTTATGATAGGCATTTTATATTTCGTGTCTTTCTTATCACAACTGTATCCGTGACTCAGTAGATAACGCTTACGATATAGGTCGCTAATATTTATACAAAAAACAGCTACACTATCGAATCTTCCATTATCTTCATGATATTAAACACGGCAAATAATAATAATAGCCGTCCTCTACCCGCACAGGCTATGCCTTTGGGTACACTCTACGAGTGTTTATGAGGGAGTATTATTATTATTATATAGCTCGTATATGCTCAGCAGGTGACAAGGGGAATACTTATCACGACAGCAAGACCACGTAATTAATGGTGAACCGCAATCATCCGCGGGGGCTATTTGGTCGCCTTGATAAGGCGGAAAAAATAGCCGCCAGGGTCATCCGTACGTCCACACGTATAATTTTTCAAATTACACTTTTATTCGGTCTAAATGGGTTGAAAAATATTGATAACACATGCTTTTTGAATAGTGTTATCCAGTGTTTATCGAATACAAGATGGTTATTGGAGAAATGCTTTCACAAGGGATATAAACACCAAGACATCTAGGGAGGGAGCCTTGATCAAAGCATTTGCAGAGGTGATTGAGGATCTCTGGTCAGAAGATTCGTCAGATAGAGTTGTTGATACAGTCGCATTGAAAAGTCAAATCCAAAGATTCGCTCCTCGTTTTACCGGTTATGCCCAAGAAGATGCTCAAGAGTTCTTACGATTCCTGTTAGAGGGTCTTCATGAAGACGTCAATAGAGCAATGGAGAAGCCAAAATCCATAATGAGTGAGATAGATGAGGATTTAAGTAATAGTGAGAAGGCCCAAGAGTCATGGTCAAGATACTTAAGGACAGATAATTTCAAAATTGTGGATTACTTCGTTGGTCAGTTAAAGTCTACTTTAAAATGTACTTTTTGTGGTCATTGTTCAGTGTCCTTCGATCCTTTTTGGGATCTCTCCTCCCAATACCACAAATGACAGGTCAACTGAAACTATCACAATGTTTGGATTTATTCAAAATGGAAGAAACTCTGGATGGTGACGAAAAGCCGAGCGAAAAGCCGACATGTGCAAAGTGCAAAGACAGAAGGAAAAGTTCAAAATCCCTATCAATTCATAAATTCCCGAAAATTTTAGTAACGTTTTGAAACGGTTTTCTTCAACAGAAAGATTCCGAGGGAAATTGAATGTCACCATTGATTTTCCTTCAGAGGGATTGGACATGAGTAATTATGCTGATGAAAACGTAGCCCCTTTTCGCTATATAATCTATATGCATTGTCTAATCATAGTGGGTCTACCTACAGCGGTCACTACACAGCCTATTGTAGACATCCGTATACGAGCACCTGGGGTCCAATTATCAAATGTCTACTACTTTTGTCGTATGCGACAATATATGTCCATCGCCGATCTCGAATGTGCTTTGAAAAAAGATGAAAATATTTTGTCGCATGCAACAAAGGGTAATAGACATTTGAGAATCGGAACCCTGGCATGAATATAATGACTCACATGTGACCCCAATTCCATCCAAATCGATCGTGAGTGGAGATGCCTATGTTCTCTTTTATGAACAGGAAGGACCTAAATCGCACCTTTCAAATCATATTTAGTTTTATTTTATGTTTCATTTCAATTTTATTATTTTTTATTGTTTATATGTTGTGGTTTTATAAATCATACTACGATGAATTTCAAATTTTTGTATATGTGCATACTTAACTAAGTATCAACCAAGATTTACGACACTCGCCTCAATACATGATTGAAATTGGAGTTTTAACCCAAAAATTATGCACTGGCTGTACACGGCTGTCGTAAGACGAAAGATCCAATATGGGTCAGCCGTGTGGTGGCCAGACTTGGCAACGTCCAGAGGATGGCCTGTTTGGTAATAACGGGTGCAATGAGAACGACTCCAACCGCAGTGTTGAAGGTACTGCTGAGGCTGCCACCGCTTCTGGTCTGGATTAAGAAGGAGACAATGGGGTCTATTCTGTAACACTTCCGCTAATATTTGGACGCCTCTAAAATTTTGTGGCTATCTATACAGTGAGGGGCAATATTATGGAATAAATTCAGTTTTACGAGAATAGGCAACTTTTGAGACAAATCCCGAAACACGTCGATTTTTATTTCCAAATTATGATTTTGTGGCAGATATGTCATACTAGTGACGTCATCCATCTTTGCGTGATGACGTAATCGATGATTTTTTTAAATGAGAATAGGGGTCGTGTGATAGCTCATTTAAAAGGTTATTCAATTCTCTATTCAGTGATATGAACATCAACATAATTATTTATACACGGTGGCCAAAAAAATATTTAATTTGTAAATGAAATTAATTGTCACAAAAAGAAGTATTATCATTTATTAAATACAAAATTACATTGTACTACTGTCGGAAAACAGAAAAAAAAATTATTTGACAAATAAAAATTGCTTTTCGCTTAAATTAAATGTTCAAATTGCCACCCACCGGCCTCTTGGCAGTAATGGAACCGACGAATACATTCTTCTTGAACATTGTGGATCATTTCTGGAGGTATATTACGAATTTCCAATCTAATTCTATTTCTTAAATCTTGTAAATTCTGTGGTCTATCGATGTAAACTTTTGATTTTAAGTAACCCCATAGGAAAAAATCAAGTGGTGTAAGATCTGGAGATCTTGCGGGCCACTCTATTGTTCCTCGTCGACCAATCCATCTCCTAGGGAAACATCTGTTTAAAAAATCACGAACAGGACGTGCAAAGTGCGGAGGTGCACCGTCTTGCTGAAACCATATGTTTTCATTTGGCGAATTACGATCATTTTCATTTGGAAACATGTCTGTAAGGGCGGGTATAAGTTCATTTTGTAAAAAATCAAGATATATTTGCCCCGTAAGAGACCCATCGAAGAAAAAAGGACCTATAATTCTATCCTCGACTATCCCTGCCCACACGTTTAGTTTTTGAGGGTGCTGAGTGTGTACCGCAGTCATCCAATGGGGATTATCTTGACTCCAATATCTGCAGTTTTGCCGATTCACTGTTCCATTTAAACAGAAGGTTGCTTCATCAGAAAAAAGGATTTCACGAATGAAGCGTGGATTTTGATTACATAAATCTTGCATTACTTCACAAAACTGCATTCGGCGATCTGGATCATCCTCATTGATTTCGTGGACATTATGAATTTTATACGGATGATATTTCTCTTTTTTCAGCACACGTAAAACAGACCTTTTAGAAATGTTTGTATCAGCTGCAATTTGCCTAGAATTAATTTGAGGATTCTCTGCCACACTTAATAATACAGACAGTTTCACATCCTCATTCATTGGTGGACGACCAGCATTTGCAACATGTTTCACGTGTCCAGTTTCTCTAAATTTCTTCTCAATTTTACTAACAGTGGATTGTGTGATAGGCGTATTAGGATATTTTATGGTAAATAAATTACATACTTCTTGTTGTGTTCTGGTTCTATCTCCATATCCAACCATAATTAATACTTCGATTCTTTGTGTTTCAGTTAATGGGGCCATTATTTATTTATTTCATGAAATAAACTAGTCCTTATGAGAAAATGTCAAGAACTGACTTACATTTGACCCAAGCCAACTCGATTTGTAAAAACTATACTTTTTGCTATCTTTTTAGTTCTCATTATTTATTTGCCTAATATCGGAATTTATTTTTGTTTCTTCATAGTAGTAGAAAGCACAGCAGTTCTAAACATTTATTTATAAACTGTTTCAAGTGTTTCAATAGTAGACAAAATCAATGAGGATGATCCAGATCGCCGATAGACCACACATTTCCAAGATATGACAAATAGCATTACATTGGAAATTCGTAATTCAACTCCAGAAATGATCCACAATGTTCAAGAAGAATGTATTCGTCCGTTCAATTACTGCCAAGAGGCAGGTGGGTGGCAATTTGAACATTTAATTTAAGCGAAAAGCAATTTTTATTTGTCAACTAATTTGTTTTTCTGTTTTCCGACAGTAGTACAATGTAATTTTGTATTAAATAAATGATAATACTTCTTTTTGTGACAATTAATTTCATTTACAAATTAAATATTTTTTTGGCCACCCTGTATAAATAATTATGTTAATGTTCATATCACTGCATAGAGAATTGAATAACCTTTCAAATGAGCTATCACACGACCCCTATTCTCATTTAAAAAAATCATCGATTACGTCATCACGCAAAGATGGATGACGTCACTAGTATGACATATCTGCCACAAAATCATAATTTGGAAATAAAAATCGACGTGTTTCGGGATTTGTCTCAAAAGTTGCCTATTCTCGTAAAAATGAATTTATTCCATAATATTGCTCCTCACTGTATATCATAGCCACAAAATTTCAGAGGCGTCAAAATATTAACGGAAGTGTTACAGAATAGACCCAAATGGTAGCTTACTTGAGGATGCGGGACTCAAGAGTCTGGGTAAGCGAAGGAGTGACGATAGGCCATGCAAAAATCGCGAATTGGGCGTAGAAAGAGATTCCCATTTCCGCCCTCAGAGTGAAAAGCGCACAAGATGAACTACGATGGAACAGAGAGTTTGAAGAAAATACAGTTGAGTTTCGCACGGGAAGCCTAATATATGCTATACGTACGCTTCGCGTCTGACTGACTAAACAGGCTTTGGGTGCAGGCATCTACCTGGAATGAACAGATGTACGAGAAAGCTACGCGCTGGGCAGATACACAATAGTTTTCCAAGCTAAAGTGTTCGCCATCTTAACCGCAGCTACGAGATAAGAGGTGAAAGAAGGGCCCGAGCAGAGAATCTACATCTGTTCGGACAGTCAGGCAGCGCTCAGAGCTATAATATCAACCTAAACCAAGCTCAGCACTTGTACAGGAATGTGGAGATGCTATCGAGAAACTAGCTGAAACGACGAAGGAATTCCAGCTGCTATGGGTTCCGGATCACAGAGGGGTGAGCGGAAACGAGGTGGCCAACGAACTTGCGCGAATCGATTCCGCGACGCCGGTCTGTGGGCCGGAGCCTGCACTAGGCATCGCAAGAAGTCAAACCTCCTCAGCCCTTGACTGAGCGGAAGATGAGCTGAACAAACTTTAGAGGGATAATACCGGCTGCAGACAGTCGAAAGATTCTGTGGTTGGCTCTAGCAAGTCAAGGCCGGCATGGCTACTTGGCAGAAACTGCCAAGCACTACGCCTCCTTGTAGGAATACTAACAGGAATTACGTTGTTAACGACCCCGTATTCCGCTGACGCTATCTGAGCACTTCCCCGAAAAGATGCCTTATCAGCATTCACGACAAAATCGCTTCGTTTCCCTGGGAACGAAATGCAGTTAGTCTGACTTCATACATTATCATTGTAACACGTACTTTTTACTAATTTTTGTATTCACTAAATTTAGTTTCTCAAAAACAAAAGTCAAAGGGCATAACAAGTAAGACACCTATCACTAAAAGGAATAGAAGACAACCCCACTTGCCGTAAATGCGAAGAAGACGAGGAAACCTAATGTCACTTCCTCGGCTAGTGCGAGGCGTATACGGGAGGCTGAGATTTGAAATATTTGGAGTTTAAAAACTGTAACAAGAGGAACTAACCAACCTTCTTGACCTTCATCAGGAGGCCAAGAAGGTGGAGGTCGAGAATGTTCGAAAAGGAAGACTAGGAGGAGGAATTGTGGACATGTGGATATTTGGAAAACAGGGGATAGCAAAAAGGGTCCATGTGGGCCGACTTGTCTGGCTGTGGTAGCGGCCTTCCTGAATAACTACTACTACTATTCCAGAATTTTCAAAAACATTCATGAGCAAGAATTTAACGTCACGCTTGCCTTATTAAATTATGTCAAATGTTATAAATATTGTATTTCCAACCAGAAGAGAATATACAGGCTTAACTCAATTCTATGGCTAGTTTTTGAGATAGGATTTTCATTTTCAAAATTACCTTCTTTTTAATTTTTTTTTCAAAATGGAAACGTAAAATTGAACGACTCACGGTATGAATTTTTTTTGAAAACTAGAGTTACAGAATGATTTACTAATATTGCTAATTCGAAAATTTAAAAGACAACTAAATATCAAATATCATAGTCCTTCCCATTCTTTAAAAAAAAATACTGAATTGGGTAATCCATTAACTCAGGACTTTATAAAAGTGCACACAAAAATGATCCGCAATGAAGAATATTGGGTAAGTTGTGTAAGCTGGGTAAGCTTACGCTGGGCAACCTTCTATACATCGGAGATATCTCATGTAGATCAGAAAGAAAAATGAGAAGCATTTTGGAGTAAAGTGGAGAATTGTTTTAAATTTTATGTTATGTACTTATGTACCAGATCTTATCATGGAGATAGCTAAGTATTTTTGTAGTGATTATTCAACAAAAGAAGGTACACGCATGAAATATATATCGGCTTTCTATCCATTTCAAGTTGTTTATATTATTCATGTGAGAGGACCAACCAATTTGGCAGTTTTACATTTTGCGGTTTCAAATCTTTCACTCAGTTTTTTTTTAATATACCTGATTAAATATCTCCCGATATTCATTATTATGCTATGTGGCAAATGAAATGTACCAAATTAATACGTATCTGATCAAGTATCGAGACGCTTAGACTTTGGACATTATTTATTGTTTTGCAAGCGTGCGATTATTAAAACATTTTCTAGATCTTTGTTCTAAGGCGTCATTCCACACGATCATTGAGCCTGGACACTCAATAATAATGAAAAGTAATAATCCTTAATGCTGACGGTCATTAAAGCATCGTAATATTCGTAATGGGACCCACATATGAATTAAATAATTAAGGTACGGATAATATTTTTTCACAAAGTGGGTCTGGTTACGAAAAAATATGTTTAGAAATTCAAGAACTTTCTTACAAATGTTTGATGGAAATAGTTTTGAACGAACATGGATATTTTCTTAACGAATGAGTTATTCAGATTATCTCATGCTGACATTTACACATTGTCAGTGAAAGAAACAGGTAATATAAGACTCGTAAGTACACCCAGAGGAAATTACGGAAGTGAAGCTAGCCACATCCACAAAATACACTGAGAAAAATATATAGAAGAATAAAACAAATCATTATCTACGTTAATACGCGTTGTACATGTATTTTGATGGCAGGGAATTATTCTAGGGGTCAAATTTAATAAGGGAGTTGTGATATTATAGTTTGTTAGGCCGTCCAGGGGGTGGAAAAGGGGTGGATATAGAAAATAAATCATTATCTATGGTAATACGCATTGTACACGAATTTTGAATACAGGAAATCAATCTAGGGTTCAAAGTTGATAAGATAGTTGCGAAATTATAGTTTGTCAGGCCGTCCAGGGGGTGGATACAGAAAATAAATCATTATCTATGGTTATACGTGTTGTAAACGAATTTTGAACACGGGAAATGAATCTAGGGTTCAAAGTTGATAAGGTAGTTGCAAAATTATAGTTTGTTAGCACGTCCGAAGGGGTGGAAAAGGGGTGGATATAGAAAATAAATCATCTATGGAAATACTAGTTGTAAACGAATTTTGAACACGGAAAATCAATCTAGGGTTCAGATTTGATAAGGAAGTTGCGAAATTATAGTTTGTCAGGCCGTCCGAAGGGGTGGAAATGGGGTGGATATATCTAAAATGATTTCAGCATTTGAAATTTTTAAGATCATAGAGCCAATTAAGACCACCATAGAAAACTAACAAAGGTATACTGAAGAATATTCGTTGATTTGTAAACCCAAAATCTGTGAAAGTTATTCATGTAAGTTTTATTTTTAAAGGTAATATAATATGTTCATCAAGTATCGGCTACATCATAAATTATAAAAATAGAATTTAAAGGACACAGCTAGAAGTTTGTGGAAGCATTTTGTCGATAAGAAACTAGGTCACTTCTGAAATTTATATCGGTGTCAATATGTTATCAGAAACGATTTATTGCTTAAAATTCAATTGTAACTTTGTTTATTAAAATTTGGGTGGTCTATAATTCAATTGAACAAACCATTTTTTACGTTTTCATGTTACCTACCTTGAATTATTGTTTTTTAATCATATCCCCCTTCTCCTCTCTTAGTAATATCTAGGGGCCAGATATAATGCATTTCTCATAAGCACTCGTATAAGTGTAACCAAAGGCATAGCCTGTGTGTACTGATTATTGTGTATACTGATTATTTTTGGTGCCACATTCGCTTTTCAGCTGTAGGTCATTGTAATCTAGGCAATCCAATTCACACTTGATTTTGAACCAAGCATGCTAGCGCCTATCGAGATCGATACACTCAAAATCAAATCTGTATATACCTATCAATATAAGACGTACTTACATTTTTTTTTGACAAGTGAATCAGCTTCATACAATATCTGGTTTTAGCGAAAGTGACATGAACGTTTGAATTTTAAATGTGACACCTGGTATATTTCTACTCCTTTCGTCTCCAAATGACATTTTGAATAATACCTTATATCTTAATTTTTTTCGTACGTTGTTTTCATTTGAAAAAAAAACAATCTTCCCTGCTTCCACCATATATCGCTTAACACTTCTTGCAACGTATTTTTTTTGTAGATTTTATCCAAAGGGCTATGGATACGTTCATAACATTTTGGAATAATACAGTTGAACTTTTTTTTGGTCAAAATGTATTTTCTATGTAAAATTTCCTTTTTCTAGTTATGTACATGAAAATGATAATTTTTCAACCGGATACCCTACATGAAAGTGATAGTTTTTCACTCTAGAGATGAAAATTAACATTATCATGAGACCCGATGGGAATATATACTAAAAACAATTTGATGGATTTTTGACACTAATGACAGTCTCACTACTTGGCAGTCGAATCAACAAACGAACGTCACTTCGTTTGACAGTTTATAAACATCTTCACGATTATATTTGAACTTCTCTCTATAACTATAATTAGGAAAAACTTGAGCAAATGGTCACCAAAGCGATTTTTCTGAAATGTTCACAGATGTTGTGGAATACCATATAAAACGAAAAAAACTTGAGGAAATGACAGGAAAACCCATAATTTTCATATTCAAATTTCAACTAATTGACATAAAATTCGTTTCATTAGGTATGTCAAACAGTCAAACCTTAGATGTCAAATCGTTAAATGTCAATGTCACATCATAAATAAATTCACTAAACATTTTACAAATGTGTTGTTTTGATGTTTTTAAAAGAATGTTGAATTTTGTCAAATCGTTAAATGTCAATGTCACATCATAAATGAATTCACTAAACATTTTACAAATGTGTTGTTTTGATGTTTTTAAAAGAAGGTTGAATTTTTTGATGAAAAATGCCGTTTTTAATAAAAAAATAGTGTAAAACGGGTGTGTACATTGTGTTAATTTAAAGAAAAAAGAATTATGAGCGTTTTTCCGAAATTAGTTGATACCGCCAAAAATTTCGTTAGGATTTTTTGTTCAGGAGGCCAAACTACGTAAGTTAAAAAATGTGTTGATAGCTTCTGGCTCTTAGTTAACGGAATTTTACCAACGTTACCGAGACAATAGGATTGATTCTTGTTGAAATGGATATTATTTCCATCCTGATACTGTATTCCATCATCCTGATACCCATGTGTGCAAGATTGAAAAGTATGATGTTCTATCACATAGACAATCTAACATGTTCAAAGTAAGTGAAAACTTATTTGAAAATACACCCTTTCATGACATTTGTAGGGCTGTAAATCGTTTTGGTGACCCATTTGCTTTATAGTTTTACCTATAATTAAAATGGACTCTGATAGCGAAATTCCAGTATTTTATAAACAACATCTATCGAAAAAATAGCATTTCTCACTCGAGATGAAATACGTTTTTTCGTTCGTGAGATTGCCATTCTTGTTGAAAAATATAGTAGGCATTTATATTTTTGAATAAGTAATTTTTTCAAATGGTAACATGGCGCCAGCGGCTCGTCGTGTTAGGTAAAAAGAGCAATGTACAACGATTAATTGGATATGTAACACTATGGAGCTTCAAAGATTCTCAAAATAGCTTGGGATGATCACGTACACAATACTGCAATAAGACGTCGACAAGTACATGTATGTTCACTGTATTTAAACCTTATTTTGAAGCCAATAGTATAAAATTAATCGTAATAAAAACACCTTATTTCGTAACTTAACGAGACACCATATTACCATTTGAATAAAATTAGTAAGTAAAAAAAAATTGTGAAATTAATTTTACATAGATACATTTTGACCAAAAATAGTGAAGATGTATTTTTCCCTTAAATTTCAGGAAAGAAATAGTGATTTGAACAAACACATCCTTCATGTTTTATTGTATTACCTTCATAAACTAGAAAGTTATAGGTGCGAGCCACCTTCCGAAGACACCCAGTATATCGGAAACTCGAACTAATAAAAAAAATCCTTCAGCTGAAAATTGAACGGTCTAGTTGCAATGTACCTAGGCGACATACCTATGGTTATTTCTAATTTTTTATGTAAGAATTTTATTGATTATGATAAGTTCTCTCATTCAAGCTGTAAGCTGTATGTTTTTACCAGTACGAATAATGACAATGTATATTTTTTTTATTCATTAGGTACACACTCGGGTATACACTACAAAAGATAAAGTATTAGATGCTAATACCAGGAAATCGAATAAAATCGCTTGTTATTCAACAAATTATATGATACGTCATTTCACGAAAGCCAATACTATTTAATTTGCTTAAATTCATTTTGAATTCCTATCTATCGATATCTGTTTGGGAACATAAATGAATGGCGAATACTATGCGAGATAAACAACCAATCGTTTTCATGGTATTTAAGCACTTGTTTCACTTTCTATGCATACCGATTAGGTAACACAGGTAAATGTGCTGTTATTTCGATACCTTTCGGATTTTATGAATGCTATGAATGCTAATTCCTCTTTGGCGTTACGTGGATTAGTAACATAGCTAGGTCATTATAAAAATCAAATCATGCTAACCTATAATAGGTAGGTGATGATTTTGTTAGGTCTTGGAGATTGCGGATATAAAATAATATAACGACAGAACTTTTTAGTTTCCCATTCTCCGTGAAACTTTACAATGGAAGTAGGACTTGAAAAATCCAAATATTTTGATTCTATTTTCGATTCTTATAACAAAATTCATTTCGACAACAACGTAATTCAGTTTACTATAATTTAATCGAATGGGAGTTAATTGGTCAGACATTTCCGGATAGCGGAAATGTCGGAGACCACTTTATCCTTACCGAGCCAAACATTTATTTATTTGAATGTTTTGAATAACCACGAACCATATCACCATGTGAACCTTTGGTTGCACAAGGTTTCAGTTATTGCGGGTTACTGAAAAATAAGGCAATAGGGATTGTCAGCGCGCAAGAAATATTCCCAATAGGTTGAGTGAAATTGCTTCTGAAAAGTATGTTTCCCAATTCTTCTGAACTCCCCGATGATTTTTGAAGAGTGAAAGGGATATTTTCGTCGATGAACATGTATTGGAGGCCTAGCGAAAGAGTGTATTTCTCGCATCAGTGCGAATTGACAGATAAGGAAGACATACAGAAATGTTAATTTTAGTGTGGTTCAGAAAATTCCTACACACAATTTGTGTTTTTTTTTTGTTTGACTTTACACTCTAGAATTGAGTGGGGTTGACATATTTTGTTTGTAAATTTATTTAAACATATTTAATTTCTATGATGATATTGATGAAAGTTTCCCAGCCGGACTAGTAAGAATTAAATTTGAGATTTGTGACTCAAAACTCGTAAACATTGGTTAGATTGTTACAGAAGTTTTATTATGTTTTTACTTAATTATGACTTTGCTCTCATTTTAATACTGAAAAAATCCACTGAAACGAATTTCTATTATAAATGCTTGAAGCATACGTCAACTTTGCATCAAATATAACAGAAATTTTCAGCAGTAATTCTCATTTTCTTGAGAAAAACATACTTTTGTTGATGATTCCTAATTGGAAGTTAGTCGCATATTAGAGTACTGGTATAAAACAGTTTTGTCGAAGTTACAAATTCTTTTAATTACCCAGAAATTTTGACAAGAAAATGCCAAAAAGTGAAAGCTACAATAGAATGTTCAAATTCGAGGTGTAGGTGTAAAATCGAAAAGAAACAACTTTTTCTTTTAATGTTTTTTAAAATCGAATAAATAAGTTTGTTTTCAGCAATTACTTTGAAAAAATATTACTTTTAGGTAGCGAAAGTCATGTGACCACATCCGAGTAGTTCATTTTCCATATTTTTTGAAGCACAACCTATCGCCCAAGTCGAATTTCAAAATAAATTATCAATGCTAGTTTTTCCCATATGATGTGAACTTTATGAAGGACACTGTATAAAGAGTTTCAAAAGTTCGCTTCGTAAGGCACAAAAATCACGTGTGTTAAGCTAGCACAACAGCCGTTTCAGCACAATCAAAAAAAAAAGTACAGTATTTCATGACTGATTAACTATTTTTAAACACAACTCCCAATTTCATAACTCAAGTGGTTCCGTAGAAAAAGGGGTTATGCTAGCTTAATGCTTAAGCTGACACAGCCGCCACGTAACTTTTTTCATAATGAAATTTCCTGATGATTGAAACGCTGGAATTTATAACTCTTTAATAATTTCCGAGTGACAAGGAGTTTCGAAATTTTGCTTACTAAGGCACACAAATCACCAAATATTCGAATTAAACTGTATAAATATCACAACTGGACTTCTTCATTTTCTAACTTTTGCAAAATTGAACACTGAGGGGGATACTAAGTGAAATTTCGTTCATTTGGACGATTGCGTGCGGGTATAGGGTGAACCACGCACGTTTGTAGGAAATAGTTAATTTCCTAACAAGTGCGCAAAGTGTTACTTTTCCGCGGAGTTCGTATAAGTTTTTGCGTGCGGAAAAGGCACTTTGCGCACGTGTTAGGAACAAAATTTTTTCTATGAGCTTCATATTAAATAACGAAAATAAAAAATTATAACTTATTGAATAATTTTTAATGAGACTTGATAGAAAGAACTACGCAACAAACAATAAAAAATAATAATAGAAAATGAAATTATTTGTTCGTAATATTTATAATGAAAGAACAATTATTAACATTCTGCAAATTGATTGCAGATCCGGTCAGTTCATTTAATGGGTGGAATATCGGGAAATACGATTGAAAGGTAACACTTTCATCGGTTTCTCATATTGCATAAAATAGTCTAAGTACCGCAACTAAAATAAATATAAATTTTCCATACCAGTGAGATTTTTGAGACGTTTTACTTTTCCGCACGGCGTATGTATGCAGATTTTGACAGTCAATTCATTCCCTACTTGCATTCAATCTAGACATGTTTCATTCCAGCCAGTTCAAAAGGGTATAATACACAATATGAAACCTTTATGATTTTCCAATAATAGTGCTGGAGTTGAAAATGTAAGAAAATCACTAGGTTTAGGCCTCATTGCGTTTTGGAAATGATTTTAATATAGTTTCCACAGGACATGTTTTTCCTAAAATCGGCCATATGAATTAAATATCACTCAGTAACCCCTCAGTGAAGTTAAAAGATGAAACAGTCAAATTGTGATATTTATGTGCAATTTAATTCGGATATTTTGTGATTTTTTTGCCTTAGGAAGCGAACTTTCTAAATTCTTTGTATATTCGGAAGTTATTAAAAAGTTATGATTCCCAGCGTTTCAATCATCTGAATATATTCATGAGGAAAAATGTTACGTGGAAGCTGTGCTGTATTGTTATTAATTAGTTATAAAATAATGCATTTTTTTTATTGTGCCGAAATGGCTGTGCCAGCTTAACATACGTATTTGAGAATGTTTGTCTTTGCTTCCAAAGTAGTCTTCAAAGCAATAATAATTTGTGGAAACAATCACTCAATATATTCAATAACAATCCATTGTAAACTTGATTCATTTATAAGTTATGTTGGGGTTACATTTTCAAGAGTTCGTTGATACATTTCGATTCACAATTACTCCCCAAGTATACCTAGAAAATCCTTCCTCTTTGTCCGTGCATTGTAACAAGCTCATTGTTCTTGAAATGTTCATACTTCAATCCGTCTTAAGCCGCACTTCCCAACTACTATTATCAAGTTATATCATGCGCATATAAACAAGGTGACTTCAACCTAATAAGTAAGTATAACATCGAACAACACTCACCTGCTGGAACTGAAAAAAGAACAACTTTCAGTTGCACCGCTTCACATGTTAGATAAGGTTATGTTTATACGATAGTATGATGGCCAATGGCAAGGGTACTGACCTTTGGGCATATTTTCCTGTTTTATTGATGATGGTGGAAAATATAATGACTTCTAGGTTTACGGGGTGGATCTGTTACTTTTTTATTGGCCTGTACAAGTGCATAATAGTTCCAATAATAGAGGAGAGACAGGTATTTTGAGGGTAACTGAATTGGAATTTAATTCTTGGTTAAGATAAGAATTAATATGTTATTATTAAAGAATTATCTATTAACCATTTTTGTTGACTATAATTTAAACGAGAATTATGTACTTAACCATCAATGTCTGTCTGAGGTGTATTTTGAGTCCTTATAACCATGGTGTTTAGAACATTGCCCTTTATTCAGACGACACGGGTTCAAATCCCAGCGTCTGCCACCGTCTAGACTGGTCGGAAATCAGTCCTCAGCATAAAGTTGTATGTCATACACAAGCTCTTAGATACACTGAGACTTTCCGCAAAATGGGGGTTTTAACAAACAGAAAAAAATATTTTGCATTAAATATACATGTAGGTAAGTAAAGTTTTTCCATTTCGAAAGAAAACGTCCCAAATCCTGAAATAAGTTCTATTTGTATTTTAATCAACTTTCTCTAGCACCTCATTCATGTTGAAGAAATTATTGCCTAAAGTTTTTCAAAATTCAACTTTGAATACCCTGTAACTTACTACTCCTTCAGAAAGTTCTACCAGAGAAAGAACTCTGTAAGTCTGTTGAAACCTTGGATCACGAACTTTCTATATACAGTGTTTGCGTAATTGGTATTTTGGAAGCCGCATGGACCGTTTTGTTTAAAAAAATTACAAAACGTCCTCTTCGTTCGAGTTATGAGAGTTCTTTTGTTTAAATTTGAATAAAGATTCACAAAAAAAGTGTGTCCATTCAAATTTTATTAACTCATACTGCAATGTATCTCACATTTGAACAATGTATTGCAACTTGAAATTTTCGCTTTTTTCAAAATACGTAACAATAAGAAACATCGACCCAACGATTTATAATACTAGCGTTATTTTTTCTATCAATAAATACGATAAAGTAAATCATCCTCCTTGTGCTGAGAGCAGTAGATGAATCGAAATAATCCCAATCTCGCACAAATAGTCTAGTATATGATATCCGTAGATAGGAAGAGGCAATTTAATAAGCATTCCATCGAGTGGATATTGAATTATCCTGAATGTCTTCTAAAGAAGAATTCGATTCAAGATTCATTTCCTTCATTCCTGTTTATTTGGAATTGGCATTTTAGTCTGGGTTTGGCTATCTAATATATGTATTAATATATTATGATTCTTTCGATATTTTTTAATGGAATTTGGTAATGATCATGATGGCTACATATTATTAGGGTATTGGGCTCTCGTATAACATGATATGACTTTGATAAGGTTCCGTCAATTTTTCGACGATTTCAGTTCGAATTTTGTGTAACGGGTGATATACCGGGTGACCACGAGGTTAGGTACGCCCCCCAATTTTTCTATAGTTTCAAAGATACAGGTTTCAAATTTTGTACGTCGATATATTACTCAAATACGAATATTTTGACTCCATTACCGAAAATTAACCACTTCCGGTTCAACCGGTTCAACCGGAAGTGACCCTAAACATTTTTTCAAATTACACCCTGTACATTTTTTTATATTCTGGAAGAAGTTTGTGATAACGCTGTTCTTCAAAATTGAAAATTGGTTAAAAAATGGCGGAGATACAGTTGATTGTTCAATCGAACAAAGTTGGCCATGAACATCAAACTCAAATCATCACAACTGACGAACGCCGTCTACACGTGAGGAAGGTTCGAGGTGAGATACAGCTGAAAATTGAGCTTCTCATGTATTTGCTGCAACCATATTTTACAACAATTATCAAAAATTTCTTCAAAACGGATTAGTACCCATAAAGAAGTCCCCACAACTGCCATTTCTCAAATGGCAATATAGTCTTTTCACATTGTCGTATTGAAAAAATGATAAATTATCAGATTACTCGAATGAAAAGATTCGATTTTTTGCTTAGCTTTCGTAGGTTCAAGCCGCCTCTGTTTAAGAATAATAAATTTTGAAAACACTCATAATGAAACATCCCGTATTCTCGATTCCTTTCAGAATTCTTCGAAACTTTTAACACGATTGTTTGGATAATATGAAAAGAGTATGTTGCCATTTGAGAAATGGCAGTTGTGAGCATTTCTTTATGGGTACTACTCCGTTTTGAGGAAATATTTGATATTCGTTGGAAAATATGGTTGCTGCAATTACATGAGAAGCCCAATTTTCAGCTGTATCTCACCTCGATCCTTCCTTTTGTAAATGTTGACGTCAGTTTGATGATCATGGCCAACTTTGTTCGATTGAACAATCAACTGCATCTCCGCCATTTTTTAACCGATTTTCAATTTTGAAAATCAGTTTTATCACAAATTGCGTGTTCTTCCGGATAATGAGGAAAATTGTACAGGGTGTCGATTGAAAAAAAAGTTTAGGCTCACTTCCGGTTAAACCGGAAGTGGCGAATTTTCGGTAATGTGGTCAAAATATGCGTATTTGAGTAATATATCGACGTACCAAATTTGAAACCTGTATCTTCATAACTAGAGAAAAATTGGGGGGCGTACCTCACCTCGTGGTCACTCGGTATATTCCATCAAATCTTTTGTATTCGTGATAATCGTGATCATTTGGATATTTAATGTAGTGATCAACCAAATCGTCTTGTTAAGAGAACTTTCTTCGATTTTTCATTCCATTCATGTTCAGTTTACACAGAAACTTTATTTTCGATAAGAATTTCAGAGTAATTATAGGGGGATGTTTCTTATTAATAATGGCATGGTAATTTCAGAAAATGTCTATTCCATAACAGTATCAGTGGGGTTTTGGCGAATTTGGTTGACCTTTTGAGATGTTGTGGTTCTTGCACAACAGGACATCTTGGTTTGTAAAAGAAATGTAGGTAGTCCAATTTTTACAAAGTGTTTGAACTATATATGAAACATCGATACTTTCTCGATAAATACTTCAAGGTCTGAATGGCGAATCGTGACAAAATATTAAAATAGAATGCCAGAACGTACTTTCAGAGAAAAATATTGCAAATTATTTTTCTTCAAAACAAAACAACAGGCTTGAATTAAGTAATGAGATACCCAATTATCCTAATTGTCCGATTCCATTTCCTTGTACCGAATGTTTAGTGTTTCTTGTATTTTCCAGAATAAAATTAATCTGGGTTCATTCTTGCCCAATTAATTTAGACTATGATTTAGCATCTGATGCTTCCGAGCCTGTAGATAGCGATCGTACGTAGAATTATTTAAAGTTTGAGTCATACGCTATCTGAAAGCCCACATGTCATTTCGCAACTAAGCAGCTACCTTTACATAAATGTCAAGAGAAATGTTTTATCGCCCGCTTCTCGTTAAAAATATTATTCATTACAACAAGCGTTTTCGATAAAGAGATAATGTCTGCAGAATGTTGCAAGATATTTCATTGCATTTTTGACGGAGGTACAGTAAACCAAATGGTCATTTTGAAGCAGTTTCAGAAAACATTTTTCAACTTTTAGCATTCTGAAGTCGATGTTATTGAATTGTTTTGGTACGTCCGAGCATATGATCTGCAATTATACCCATACAACATTCCAGTGTGTTGAAATAATGATGAGTGTGGAGTTACCCACATCGACAAATGTACACTGAGAAAAATATATAAAATTCATATAAGGTAAAGGGGCCAGTAATTTGCACTTTAAGGAACGAAACTACATTTGTTTATTGAAAGTGGTCAATAATTAAAAATGCTGAAGAATATTTTTATTGTATATTATAAACAAACTTTTTACAACAAAATGAAGTGTTTGAAATACATTTTGTGTTTATTTATCTATAAAATAAAACTGAAAATGAAAACAAATTGTTTGCTCCTGTAGTTGGCAGCGTGAAAGTTCAGTTTTTCCAGTAGTTGGCATGCAAATGATCCAGTAGATGACATTATCCATCAACATCTAAGGAATAAGGAAAGTCTAACATTTGAATAATCTGATCATCTGTTAAGACACTGACATCATTTTCATTTAATTTAAACGTTGGAACTAAAAATGTGCTACAACTTCTAGTTCACTCCCTGGTAACAAATCTTGTATGACTACAACAGATTCAATACCCGCTTTTTACCTGGAAACTGAACCAACAAGAAGTCATTTTCTTTGTATTCTCTATTACCATTTTCTCTTTATTCTTATGCGAGGAGTCACTGTCTCCTAAAGGCTTTCATTCTCCTTTCCTTCTGATAAAGATTCACTCCATTTTCGTTTGTCAGATGTGATATTTTTTAACTTCATTCCTTATTTCTGCTTCCATTTTGTTCCTCTTCAATTTTCTTCCTGTGGTTGGTTTCGTTTCTGACCAAAATACTACCAATCAATTGTTCTTTTCAAATAGAAAATCCTGCCTCGGACATATGAAGTACCCATTGAACAAGGTTTTTCTCCTCTTCTGTGGTTAAAACTAAACCTTTGAGTCTTTTCAATGAGTTCTCCGGTGATTTTTGTTTGGAGGGAGACCTATGTAACTCATGCAATTTTGCTGCTGTAGCGATAGGTAGGCTTCAAAACTGGTTCCAAAGCAGCCACGTTTTGCTATCCTGAGTAGCTCAGCATATGTTCCTTTATTGGTGGTATATTCACTCCCTGAAACACCAGTAGTTGTCACACTCATGTTCCAGTGAATAGTAGGGTGCCATCTAGTGGTTCATGTGTATTGAACAACTCAATAATTTGTTTGCCATATTTACAGCCAACTACTTAATTTAATGTGCTTTAATTAGAAACAGGCATATCTTCTCCACTAGATGGCACCCATGCCAACTACTGGAGCTTGGTATAAATTTTGTTCCAATAGATAGCACTAAGGTACAGTGCCAATTACTGGTACCTTTACCTTATTCCACAAATGGCTCTGTACACGTTTCTGCTCGGGATATGTTATGGAAAACTCTCTTTCCTTCATTACTGATACCACGTAGGTTATGTATATAAATGAAAAAGTAAAAAATATGAATTTTATATCATACTTTGAAAATTTATTAAGACATTAGTAACATTTTTTTACGAATTCTTTGTTTGGTAAGCGCATTACGGAATATTATTGTGCGTTGTGTTGTAGTTTCATTAATTCCAAGTCATTAGTGAGCAAATATAATTTACAATAAATTCAGTCCAGTCTTTTTTCGTCAAGTTCCTATACGATTGTTTTAGTAGATTTAGATTTCGTAAATTTAGATTATTACTTGGACAGTTATTCTCGAAAGAAATTAACATAAAGACTCAGTCCGGCCCTGATACGAATTTATTTCTCAATTTTTTTGGGATATGAGACAATTTTATGAAATTTCATGACGAACTTCTTGAAGAGAATAGCAATATTAATGTCTTGGTTTCGTAATTATTCATCATATTAACCAATTTTTGATGGTACTTACCTCATCCAACAATCACTTTCTTGAGAGAAAAATTGAAAATAATAATTTATCAGAAATGGTGCCAGAAACTTTTTCCACTATTTCCTACAGGACTTTTTCCGTAGATTTCGAATCTGGGATCAGATTTGTGATAATCATTATACAGGGGGCGTTATTTTCACAAGACAAGAACATGAAAAAAAAATATATTTTGGTTGTGATATTGGTTTCGTTCGAAGGGCTTATTGTTGAGGCCTTTTAGTGTGATTCATGTACCAAATTCGAACCCAATCGGCCAATACCTATATTAAATATGACGGATTGAATTTCCTGTCTAACTTCACAAATCACTCAGTATGTCGGTAACGAAGCGGTTTTGGACATTTGTATACGACATTTTGCAACCCCATAAGTTTTGTCGGTTTCATCTCTGGACACCCTGTATAAAGGCAAGAGGATCTTTTCTCTACAATAGTAATACATAATAACGTCAGGTAGTAATAAAAGTGTCCATATTTTGACATGTGAATTTGGAATAAGGACAACTTTATAAAAATACTATTAGTGGATGGTTAAGGCCAGACATAAAGTTTCTTTGCTTTTACTTCGAAAAAGATTGTGGATACGACATAACTCATGCTTGATAATTATATATTTTCAACACAAATCTATATTGAAGCCCGCTTTGGCCATTATATCATTACAATAATTGTAGCTTTGTCCAAAATGAATTATGAAGGAAGAAAAATCTGAGAAACTAGATTTGATTCATAACGAACTCCTGTGTAAATAAGGGACAAACAGACAAAACTGCAATATCTCTGTTTTTAATCACAGAATAGTGTCAATCACTATTGAAATAAACTTGCCTTTGGCAGTATGCCTGGCGTTATTGCAATATCTCTCTAATAACTTGAAATATATTTTAGTGCGTAACATCCTTTTCTGAGTTTGCCGCAGAGAATGTCAATATGCAATTTCCATGAAAGTTTGGAATCAAAGTTTACTCCTTTTTACTCCATTTGATGGATTCAGATGTTGAGATTTATTTTTATTATTATTATTCTCAAACAGTAAGAGCTGGTAAGAGTGGTAAGGTAGTGTTCCCAACCATTTCCATCAAATATCAGGGTGGTGGTCTTAGGGCCGATTGCACTTTTGCTTAGTTCTTTGAGCGAAGCTCAAATTTATGAATTATTTACAATGTGATGACAAGAGAATATACTATTGTTACGAGATTGATAAAAATCCCCTAGCTACGCCGCTAGATAGACTTGCACGCGTACCGTCGATATGGTTTCCTAGAAAAAGGCAGATAAATGCCGGTAATGAATATTCGGGATAACCGAATCGTCGCATCGCGAAGATTCTGGTTACACTTGAGTACCTATATAAACGCGAGACATTTGACTGGGAAAAAGAAGATTATGAAGAAGTGATAAGCAGTTTTTGAAGAAGTATAGAAGTGTTTGGAATATTTAGTTAGTTGTATTGTTGTATAGATCTAAGTGTTTAATCAATCAGTGAAGTAGTTGTATGTTTTTAGTGAAGTTAGAAAATAAACAGTTTAGTAGTGTGCTCGGCATTATTATTTAGCAAAAAAACGTAACACTATCAATTTTCAGAATACTCAAAAATTTTATGTATTGATTTTTTGATGAGAGATAATTTGATATATTTCAAAAGGTATTCAGAATTGAGATCTGAAAATTTTTAATAGGTAGGTATTATTGACAATGACCTACCAGTGTAAAACATTTTGACACCTATTCCACTTACGGTCATACCGAAAATTGTCAGCAGATTCCTTAAATCGAATAGAACACTCTGTACGGACGATTTCGTGACCAATCCCCTTTAACAAGAGTAAATAAATGGCTCCGGATATATTCGATGTTCTCTGTTGCCTGCTTAAATTGTAAACTTCATGAGTTTTCAGGAATTTGCCTTTGAATAAATACATGAAAGTTTGAAGATTAGTACACAATAAATACACCAATACGAAGTATATCGGGCAGACAAGACGGGCTGGGCTGTGCTGATAAAGTTCGGCGATCATATGGCTCAATAAAGGTTTTGGCGTACAGTCAAGTAAAGTTGAACATGCATTCAAATATGACCATAAGATCAGTGTCAAAAGTGTCTAGTTAATCAGTGATAGTTGCGATGGACCAAAAATAAAAATGTAATGAAATGCTAAAAAATAGAGACGGTTTTTTCCAGTTCTTTGTGGAATGAAATAAAATTAGAATGAATAGAATAAAATAAAATTTAAATAGATAGATTCCACGAATGATATAGGTACTGATAATTTTGAAACCATGGGTATAACTTGGTATAAATAGAATTATTTCTCAATGTCATAATTAGAAAATCTTCACTCCTAGTAATGCTAATTTTGTTAGAAAAACATACGTCGAGTAAAGTAATGAAGTGTTCTGGTGGCATTAGTCAAATTATTGAAGAAACTGAACTGCCTTATTTTGAGACCCTTCATTTTTGTCACCATGCGTTTCAATCCCATTCCAGACGATCGTTAAACAAGTTTTGGAATTATATGAAAGGATATTTCATGAAACAATGGCTCCCTTCAAATGAATTCTCTGGATAGTGTTAGAAATTCGATCTGAGCTTGTACATTACGGTAACTCATATCTTAAGCTTTCTGGGATTATGCATGAAAGAGATCCTCTAAGTCTAACTCTCTAGTGCTTTTAAAGGGTGCATGTATAAACTTCTGGAGAAACCTGACAAGTCCTACATTCATCGGTATTCTAATCTTCTATAATAACGAAATACTGTCATGAGTTGTTTCAACCAGACGACGGGAAAATGTAATATACGAAACTGTGATATAGAAGGGTTTCTCCGTATTTATGTTTAGTATGTCAATAAATATAATGGGTCGTATGGATAAACTCTGAGCAAATGCTTTTACTATTATATTAATTGAAACAGACCTATAAATTTTGTCGAGTTATAAAAGACATGAACCTAAGGTATCAGCATCTGCTAGCTTCTATTCATACCACGCGCTCTCTATCAATTTTTTTTATGACAAAAAAGTATTGGAACGTACAAAAAATAGAGTGGAACTCAAAATATGCTCTGATCTGTTTCATTCCATTTCTGCCATTTTTCCTATCAATTATTCAATTCAACAATTGATTAAGAATTATACAAAACTAGCCAGAGAAGGTATTTCCAAATTTCTACTCCTCGCCACGCTAATTCTTCAGCAGCAATATGGTAATTCGTATGGTACCTCGATATTTAGTAAGTTCCACATTAACTTCACCGTTGCTTCCTTAAATTCGGTCCCGTCTTTCTTTGTCATATTGCCCATCACCCAATCTCTCAGTATCAACGCCAAAAATTCTTTTAAGTTTCGATGTTCATTTAATTCATATTGTCGTTCGCAGCAAAATTCAATACATATTTATTTATTTTTGACTGTAGGTTGTATTTCTGGGATTTTTTTCTTAGATGAGCGCATTTATATTTTGAACATTCGCATTGCCAAAACACGACATTTTGAAATTTATTTGGAATGAAATTTTCAAACTCAATTCGTGTTGTCATAGTGATTGATAATTGCACTGAAATCAATTATCAGTGTGATGTTGACATGATTGGGTGAAATTGTTTCATATGACACAAAATGACATAATTTGAATAGTTGTTAGAACTGTAAAAAAAATCAATTGAATTGACATTACATTTTGGATATTTCTGAACTTTCGTATATAGAAATAGTTAAACTCCAATTAATCAGTAGGTTAGGTAACTAGATAGCTCGAAAACCAAATAGATGGAAAGAGTTCTGGTATGGAAACCATTTCAGTTTTGATATTCATACCTATCTAAACCACTTACGTGTCACCCTGTTTTAGGCACCTGAACGATTTTTATTCGGCCTGCTCGGTCGTTTGCAATGTGACGGATCACAAAGGTGTAAGGACAGATGTGAAAACCGTTGGCGCGTGACCCCTTACCTACGCCACACGATTTCAAATCTAACCCCTCCACGAATTTAAGTACTTATAACGTATAATAATCATTCTACGGCCAGTTCTAATTTGAAGTTTGTTAAGCGTAACGGCGAGTTACATTTTTCTGTAGATTTATGTAAATGAATTGTGCAAGGAAGATTAATTATTATTTTCGATTGCTACCCCTATTGAAAAATGTATACGAAGACAAATTTTTAGATATTTCAATGTTTCGAAATCAATTAGCCCAAATATTTGTGGATTGCTAATCCGTAATAAACGTTAATCTTTTGTTCATACAAATTGAAGTTTGAAACAAATAAACCATAAGATTACTGAAAAAGAATCAACAAATCAATAAACCGATTTACTTCTCAAGATTCTTCAGAGATGTCTAGGGGATGGATTTCTTGGAAGTAACTCGTCATAAGCGCCCTTTAGCGGCCATCTCGATTAACAAAGACTGCCACTGGAGGGTTCATTATATACAAATTGGGAATTAGTTCCCAAAGCCAAGAAATGTGTCGATTATTTCGACATGATAAGTCTATATTGATTTTTGCTGATATAGACGATGGCTTGTCTTTCATACATGGAATTCTGCTATCGAACTTTTTCTCATGCAGATCTCTTCATATTGCAGTTGATAAAATTTCGTCTCACATAATTTCCTTTAAAATCTGGATTGATTCTAGCCTCAATACCATTTATAATATGATTTGTTTGGAACAACCGTATTTCATATCTTCTCTATTGATAATCCCCTTTATATATATTAGAGAGATATTACAATAACGCCAGCCAGTATAAAGGCAACTTTATTTTTATAGTGACTAGCACTATTCTGTGATTAAGAACAAAGATATTACAGTTTTGTCTGTTCGTCCCTTATTTATACAAGCGTTCCTTATTCGTAACCCATAAATGAAACCTATAGTTTCTCAGATTTAGACATATTTAGACATAATTTATTTTATACTAAGATACAATTATTGTGATGTTAGAATGGCAAAAGGGGGTTTCGATATCGATTTGTGTCGAAAAACTCATACAATTATC
This sequence comes from Chrysolina americana, assembly GCA_958502065.1. Classification (NCBI taxonomy): domain Eukaryota; kingdom Metazoa; phylum Arthropoda; class Insecta; order Coleoptera; family Chrysomelidae; genus Chrysolina; species Chrysolina americana. The sequence continues at coordinate 44,977,612 of OY293416.1, forward strand.
AGACATGAGTTATGTCGTGTCCACGATCTCACCCGAAGTGAAAATAAAGGAACTGTCTCAACCGTCCTCTAATAAAGGCAGGCAGTATTTTATTAAAGTTGTCCTTATTCCAGATTCATATTGCGCGTGCGTATATGTCAAAATAAGGACAACTTTATTACTGACTGACGTTATTATAAACTGTAATATCTCTCTATTATCAAAATCTCAGTAACCATTGTATATGGTGTAGTAATTGCATTCTATCTTAAAAATATACATTTGGTTTATATTGATAAATTCATAACCTAACTTACTTACTCTAATGACAGAAGAAAAATGTTATTCATGTATATCTTCGCCCATTGTTTTTTCCTCTGCCCATGTCTTTCCTTTGCTTCGAAGTATGCTTCCTATAACTCCATCCCATGATTGTTTTTTTTCAATGAACTTGAGTTCATTTTTCTTCGAGATTCCTTGAGTTCGTCTCAGATACTTCATTTCTGCTGCTTGTATTTTGCTCTTTTGTCTACTTGTCAACACCCAAGATTCACTTCCAAATGTCGATTTATATTTTTTTGGAAACATTCGTCTATGTTTTCTTTGAGATTTCTTTTTTACTTAAACAAGTTCATTGTTTTCTCTACTCTATCGATGATTTCTATTTCTTGTCTTCCATTCTCTTCTATTTCCACCCCCAAATATTTGAATCTTCTAATTTGTTACATTAACTCCGTTTATTTGTAAATTTTTCTCCTTTGGTTCCTCCTCTATGACCATAATTTTAGTTTTTTCTTTACCTATTTTCATTCCAAATTCTTCACAAACTGCATTTCAAATTTCCAAATTTTTCCTTAAATCTTTTTCTTTTTCTGCCATAATTATTACATCATCTGCAAAAGCTCCTTCTGATATATCTCATATATATATATATATTTTCAGGCGAATGAAGGATAATCTACTGTTAAATTACAGGATACTTGCAATTGGGTCTTCTTGGAAGAACGTTGCACAAATACCTGTTAGATGTAGTTCAATGACCATCGTGGTATTAGCCAGGAAAGTAGTTGTTTTCTAACAGATGTCCTCCTAATAGTTCCACTTGGTGGAAACGTATGGAGAGGAAGGGTACTTCGACTATGTCGATTTTCTTAGTTCCATCAAAACAGTATATTACCAATACCAATACACCCATGGTGAACAGCATCTAAGAGTTAGTTTAAAAATAAAGATTTGCTGTTCCACACAGAATATCATCTGTGATACTTGAACGTACGTTTACCACAACATTCATGAGTTGGAGGAAGTAATAGTTTGTTTTATTTCAGAGTTTTTTTGTAAGTCACGTATCTTTGCAAACAACGCTGGGTAATTTTAGTGACAGTCATCAACAAAATTCAAATGTAAAATTTCGTAATTATATATATAATAACTCCGGAAATAAGAATGCTAAGGGGTGTTCGTTCCACTTCCCGTGTTACAATTACAATTCTGATATAGTAGAATATTGTTTCTATTATGTGCAACTCTTTGTACGTTTCAACATTTTTGTAGTTTTACAGAATGCATTTTTTTTTTTGGCATTTCATTTATTATCCCACACAAGTACGCAAATCTATCTCTGATCTTGCATTGCAGTGGAAGTGTATTCGCAGTTTGATCATGCCAACATAAGTTTGTCATATAGATCTCACTCAGTTAGCATAAGTAATATAGTAAATATCGTTGATACTTACATCCCTATAGAAAGTACAGTACACCGCGGAATTTGAGTTAAGCGTGAAATGTGTTGTGTATAATATTTACAACTCTTGCGTGATTAGTAGTGTCCTGTAAAAATACAACTACACTGACGAATAGGAATTATTCAAATTCCATTTTGAGCTAATGATGCCCAACGCCTAGTAGGGTACGTTGAAATAGTTGAAATAAATAACATTTCTTCTCTGAATTTATTTGTGTCTGATATAATTACCTGTCTCTTTCGCTCCGATAGTGCTTACTACTCTTTATCTACGCCTGTCTCGTTTCTGCACCTAAGAAAAAATAAGCCAAACAGAATCTATATTAGGTCATGAGTGATTTGATGTGTTTTCATATTTTTTACAAAATCTTATTGCTATAGATGTACTGTAATCCAAAGAAGCCAGTGAACTCCATTCAAGTACTTTCATTTGCAATTTAGTTAACAAAACAATCACGAATATTCAAAATACTGTGGTATTACTGATGATTCCAGTTCAAGTGATTTATACAGACTTGGTGAACAGTTCAGGCCGGTTCAAGTCTCTTCTACTCAAACTGAAAAGACTTGCCAAAAATTGCTTTAGCAGGGCTCTGTTTTAGAATCCGGTTACAAATATTCCTTAAAGCATGCTGAGAATGGTAATTTCGAAATCTAGCACTCGGTTTTTTAACTGCTTCAGAAAGTACAACTTCTTTGAGATGCCAGTAATGAATTAAATCGCACAATATTTCTTTACTTGAATGATGGTTTCCCGGGTTGGCGAAACGTCTAGTACATCGCTCAAAAACGTCGGCCTAAGAACCCGGTAAACCATCATTCAAGCATTGACGGCCGCGAAAGCATTTCACAATTTGTAATATTTCTTTAATTTCGATAATTCAAAAGAATCAGAATTTCCAGTAGCTAGTCAATTGGTCCTTATAAAAATATTTCTGAATAAGTATCAATTTTTTCCAACCTTTCTGTTTTGATATCTTGGGAAGAAAATTGATTCATGTTCCTTTGTAGAAGTCCCCTCCAACAAGAATATCAGATTTTTTTATTAGGTTGCTGTGTTTTTGAAGAAATTTCCTATTATCATTTGGGGAAAATGAAAGCAAATTTCTGACATTTTCCTGCTCTCATTCCTTTTTGTTCCCAATTAGCATGAGCATTGCTTATTCCTAGTTGGAACATACATAACTTTTTCTTCTCCAAACTTCAAGTCTTTTTACTTTATGACCTTTTTCGTCGTTGTGTTGTTAGTAGAAATCACGAAAATATACCAGTCATAGTTACTTAATTTTTTGAGAATGATCACCAGGTCTACGAACGCGTATATGAACAAAAAGGGTCAAAGAAGGGAGTCGCTGGCTACAAGTAAACCTGCTCGTTGACAAATGTATCACGCAGGATTCTGTGCAGTATAGGCAAAACTTTTCGATGTCCTGGATAGATTGGCGCAAGGTGTTTTATACAAAATCATCATGCATTTGCTCAAATGCCTTGCGGTACCCTATCAATTGGTAACGTGTATGTAAAAATCAATAAAAGAAAAAAATGCCATTTCAGTCAGCTCAGATGGGTCGGATATAATGTAATACATCTCTGTATCACTGTTTCGGAGGGTGTGCTGGAGTTATAAAATCAGAGGGCAAAAAATTGAGAAAATGAGATAATACCCCCCAATATACCATTTTCGGTCTCATTCCGTGTCGAATATGGTGAAAATATCAATATAGGATAATTAATTCCTTGTTTGCATTCAACCTAGACATTTTTCATCCCAGTCAGTTCACAAGTATGATACACAATGTAATACTTTCATGATTTTCAAATGATAGTGCTGGAGATAGATAATGTAAGAAGATATGGTGATTTGTTTATAATTTTGGTCTCATTGCGTTTCGGAAACCATTTTAATATTTTTCACTGGAATTGTTTCCTACAATCGGCTATATAAAAGAAATATCACTCAGTATCTCTTCATTGTTCAATAATGCCAAATGGAGGAGACAAATTGTGATATTTGTGCAGTTCAATTCGAATAAATATTTGGTGATTTTTGTGTCTCAGAAAGTGAACTTTCGAAACATCTTTTATATCAGATGTTATTAAAAAGTTATAAATTCCAACGTTTCAATCATCCGAATATATTCATCTGGAAAAAATTATGTGTGGACTGTGCCAGCTTAAGCGTTAAGCTAGCACCACCCATTTTGCCCCCGAACTATTTGAGTTATAAAATTGGGAATTGTGTTGAAAAAATGATGTTAATTAGTTATAAAATACTGCACTATTTTGTGCTGAAACGACTGTGCAAGCTTAACATATGCACGGTGTAGCTAAATGTCATCTGATAGAGTTTCCCTACTGTCATTTATGAAAATTACAAGCTTTTCGTGTCTAAGTTACAACATTCATAAAAAAGTATGAAGAAGCCTCCATTGATTCACAATATACATATATGGTGGTTTCTTATATTATTTTCAACACCTACCTTCTGCCTTTTACTACGTGGCAACAATACCAAAATAAACTTTGATCGATATTGTTCTATTAATGAACATGAGCTTCATTATCGCAGCGCTAAGCACTCTATTGAATAATTCCTTTTATGCACAGACATTTCAAAATGGAATAAGGATGATTGACAGAGAGTTCGCATATCTTGAAAGAAAGTTAATTTACAATGTGAAGCAAATTCAGTCGTGTCGAAGTTGGGTATACGTTAAAAAATTATCTTGAGACATTCTCCAAAAAACTTTCAATCACTTATCGGAATTCGAATTTATTTTTATTGGTATTGGAAAACCCTCGAGTCTGTCCAATTCAATTTATTATTACAGGATTCTCTTGTGAAATATCAAACCCAGTGAATCTTAAATTGCTGGAATTCAGATTGGTCTCCGTACTTGAATTTTAACTGAATTAAAAAATGTCGTAAAAGTACCTAGTCAGTTTCTTGTTTGTTCGATAACTTTCTGAAGTGCTAATAAATTATGATAAATTTTTAAAATCGGGTCGTTAAGGATATTTTGAAAAGGCTATAATTATGAAGTATGTGATTCTTTCGTAAATAAAAAAAAAATTCCTCACAAAAGTATTTCATTTAGCTGAAATTAATTTATGCGTAACTTATGGACGTACTGTAAGGAACGTTTTAGATCTTGCCGACCTTTAACTTCGAATTAAAAAATGGTTAACCGCGTAGTGATCACGACCGCTCTTGATTCGACAAATCAAGTTCATTACCAATTCCAGCGAGAATCATAATCAAATCAGAATGCACCATTAGAATCTTATTAAAAAATAATAAATTCTCAGATAATTGCATCTTTGTTTCTCGAACAAACACGCGATTGAAATACTCCATGTTTTTCATAATTAATATGTAATTAGACGATTATTTATCATCAACCTCCATCAAACAGAAACATAAAAATCACATGCATTGTGTCGCAGGAAATCGTCGAAGAAATTAGCACTATAGCGAGTGCAGTCTGAACGATGGGGTATAGTATTACACCAAGAAAGCAGCATAAATGAGACGTATAATTGTAAGAAAAAAAAAAATAAGAGAGAGAAGTGCTAGAGTGTGCAACTATGCGCAGATGTTTCTACGATATACGATATTGCGGAAAACGTTTGTGACATGACAAAAAATAACGTACCTACTCATAACAAGGAAAAAGTCGTTTATCCTTTGTTTATTATGATTTCTTTGCGCTAACAACACGAACCCAAACCGACATGAGTTGCCATTAGATATAGTTAGTAGTAAAGTTCGCAGAGCAATGCCGGGTGACCCAAAAGTATTGTAACCCATTGTAGTTTTGTAAACACCGAAAGTAGAGACCTTTTATATTGAGAATTGAGGATAAAACTTCATTATTGAGGGCGAAACATCATTAGGCACACACGATGGGGCTACCTTCTTCGTTATTTTTCCTACCTATAGGTATCCTCCTTTTTTGAACATATATTTTCTTGTCATTTTCTTTATTCAGCGATATAATATCACACTTCTCTGAAACATCTCTGAAAGACATAATTGCAACCAATTTCAAAAATGTCAATCCTTAGAGAGATATTGCAGTTCATAATAGAGAGATATTGCAGTTCATAATAACGTCAGTCAGTAATAAAGTTGTCCTTATTTTGACATATACGCACGCACAATGTGAATCTGGAATATCAACTTTATTAAAATACTGCCTGCCTTCATTAGAAGATGGTTAAGGCCATGATTTAAAGTTCCTTTATTTTCACTTCGGGTGAGACCGTGGACACAAAATATTTCATGCCTTATAATTATATGACTTTTTCAACACAAATCAATATCGAAGCCCCCTTTAGCCATTCTATCATGACAATAATTGTGTCTTATTATAAAATAAATAATGTAGAAAAAAATATCTGAGAACCCATATTTCATTTATAGGTTATGATTAACGAACGCCTGTGTAAATAAGGGACGAACAGACAAAACTGCAATATCTCTGTTTTTAATCACAGAATAGTGCCAGTCACTATTAAAATAAAGTTGCCTTCAGTACTGGCTGGCGTTTTTGCAATATCTCTCTAATGTCTTGAAAATAAGCTTCTTTTTTAGAACTTAAATAAGATTTTTTATCTTCAATTTTACACGAATAAAGCATCCTTTCTAAAAGTCCATAATCGGTTTATAGACAAGAATATGAATATAAAACCATGTACGGAAATGAACTATCTCGGAATAATTATAGACTCGTATCGTATAGATGGAAAAATCACCTACATTTCATCATCAAAAAATTCAGCACTTCAAGTTTATGGAATACGACCAAACTGAAAATACCATATTATTCTGAAGTAGAATCTCTTATTACATATGGAATAATGTCGTGGGCGGAGTTGGAAAAACCATACTTGAGAAACTAAGGATCACTCAGAAAACAAATTTAGAAATTATTTTATGGAAGAAAAATCATTACCCGTCACAAGACCTTTTTTTCAAACTGAAAAATTGCATCCCAGGCAATTGTTCTTCATGAATGGCAATTTGTATAATTTCCACTAAGACTTTATTTGTTACGACCGGTTTCGGCGTTTACACCATTTTCAAATAGTTGCTTGATAGTTACTTGAGAATGGTGTAAAAGCCGAAACCAGTAGTAGGTATAACGAATAAAGTCATAGAGGAAAAAGACAAGAGTTATTTTCTTCATCCAGTAATCACGAAGGTATTCTAGTCGTAAAGAGATCCATTAGTTTTCAGTTTATTTTTCATCAGCAATTTTCCAGTCAGGCCCTGTCTCTGGATCTCCGATACATCCAAAGGGCGCGCTAGTGTGTCATTAACCCCAGTAAACAATTCCCACCTACGTTGGATGAGTGATTACTGGGTCCGAGTGTCATGTGCCCTGAGTAGGCGGAGTGAACCTAGAATTACGGCCTTCTGCATTCTTCCGCCTAAGTTTTCTTCCACATCGCGGCAAGCCGGTGTAACTTTCAGATTCGGGAGCAGTGTGTCCATCATTCCTCAAAGGATCCCTGTTAGCAGAACCACCATTTTAACAGTATGGTTTGGGTTAAGCCTACGGAGTTCAAAAAGTAGTCTATTTTTTCTCATCTTTTCGGACAATGATCATTTCGCCAGGAGCCGAAAACTAAATGACTATAATCGTGTTGGTCGAAGAAGACTACATCTGGCTTACTGGTTTGTATTTGGCTGAGGGTGGGAAATGAGTAGTTTCAGTAGATTCGGCACTTCTCATTCTCCACAACTGACTCAATATCCCCCTGAGCATAAGCAACACCGGAGTCTCGTCTATACCGTACGAGTGTCGTAGATGGTAGTACAACACTTGTAGCGCTGCGGTATGCGTTTGGATATGGGCTGAGACTAAGCAGAGAATGGGATCTGAACTCCTGATGACTTAACAGGTTCCATCCAGAACCATTCTGTTATGTAGCCACTGAAACCTCAAAAGTCCACGGTCTCCCCGTACAACCATGGAACAGACAATTTGAAATGCAAGCTCGTATAAAGATGCATAATTTTGCGAGTTTTTACGTCGAGTGGTCGCAACTCATCCTGAGTTGTTCTTGATAAGGGTACGTCTGTCCTGCATCAAGATGATGTAGGAGATTTCCTTCTACGAGATGAACCGTGGCAAATTTATCGATCCCAAACTCCATTCCGATAGCATGCCTGTACTCTTGCACCACCCTTGAGGACTGATGATCCTTTTCTCCAGAGGCATACAGAAGTCATCCTAGAAGATATGGGTGATTTTATGCCTCCAGTTGCTGGGGGTGTCGCAGTTGTAATCATACTGCAACGTACAATGGCAATAGGGAGATGCAGAAGAGAAGAGGACTGAAGTAGTCTCCCTGAAACATGCCCCTTTTAAATATAACCTGCTCTGTCTGGACTCTGACTCGACCAGACCTAATGGTAAAGCGACTCCCCATAACGACATCACCTGTGACCTACTTCTTTTTTTTCGCCGTCAGGAATTTCGCAGTCAGGCCCTGTTTCCGGAGCCCCGAGGGCACGCTGATGTGTCATTAACCCTAGTAAACACTCCCCACGTCTGAGGTTCTTCTTCTATTATCATTATAGTTATTGTTATTATAAATATACAATAAAGCACCAACAACTATTTTGACTTGACACTCCACTGTCTCTTCAGAAATTATTATAGAATATTTATTTTCGGGTCGCGAAAAAAGTACAACCATTATAGGACATTATAGAATAGGATTCCGTCGCATTAGTATCAACCATTGTTGAAATCATCGATTTGTACAAGTTACAAGGAAAAAACTAGTGATCGATATTCAGTAATATGATGCTGATAATTAAAAAATGTACTATTCATTGCCCATCGATATTTGTTCTGTTCTCAAAAAGATTCAATATTATGTTTGTCTTCGGTTCGGTAGCATTTGTATGAAAAAACTCAGTAGCGAGCTATGACGAATTGAAAATATCTGCTACACAACGCCTCTCATCTCGTATTACTTGTGAAATCATATACAATCATTATCTTAGAATGATATTTTAATAAATTCGGAACCAGTTTACAAGTGGAACACTGTTTCCGCTGGCACTTAAGTAATACTTTTTTTTTGACTCTTATTTGGTTTAACACGGCATTATCGATCATGACCGCGGAGGCCTAGAAATTTGTGAATACCGCATTGACACTTTGAAATGTGTATTTTTATGGATTTATTGTGAATGTGATTTTTATGTAGCCAATGATTTCAACGGAGGACATTGGAAGCTGTTACGGTTCGATCTCTGTTGGACCCCAGAAAAGTCTCAAATGTTTTGTTTAACGGTTGACCATTTCTCGAGGAAAATCAATATTTTTGGTGACCCTGTTGACCCACTTTTCATTGGTAAAACAAAAAACGGTAGACAGGCGATGATGAGATTTACGACATATATGATGAGAACAACGACAATGTTACTATGCACTGTAATAACATACTGATAACTTTTACTTGATTGCTTGGTGCGCATTGCGAAGTGGTCGTGGTGTTAAATCATTTGTCTCGTAAAACCAAATTTCACAAAATTTTGTTTATGGACTTCGTTAGAATGAACTCATTTTGCAGTTTGTTTTGTTTCCTCCTCTTCTAACTCCTCCCTTCGATTCTTAGAACATGAAATCCTTTTCACATTTAATCTGACTTCAACTCTGAGTTTTGTTTCTTTCAAGGTTGAGGTTGCTCTCACACTGGGTCAAGTTCTCATTAGACTTTGTCTCATTTTGTCAGCTTCCTCTGCTTTGATTAACAGAACCACAGAGAGATTCACATTTTAACATTTTGAAAATTTCTTAAAAAACTTAAGAAGTTGTTGCTTTTCTTTTTGGGGGATTCAGTTGATTCAGTCTCATCAGACTCACCCTATGACCTTGAGCTTGACTTTGGATCTCTCAATTTGTATAACTAAAATTGATATTGAAGAATCACTTCTAATGATTGTAAGTTCTCATTAGACTGAGATATTGTCGGATCTTGGTTTACTGATACCATCAACCATTTTTACATTTCTAAATTTCACTCGTTCCATCTTAATAGAGTTTTTTTTTTGGTTCTCATTAGACTGAGATATTGTCGGATCTTGGTTTAC